>JAHWFO010097661.1:583375-612135 GCA_023313115.1 Rhysida immarginata
TATTGTTTATTTGTTTTCTAGTATCTCTTAAGAATTTATGAAAACTTATTTTTTTTTTATTTCCAATATTTGCTTACTTTTTGCTGTCAGTTTCTCTTTTTATTTTTGCAGTACAAGCATAACACCTCAACCTTCTATTTGTATGACCCTCAACTCTTTCCGTGAATTACTTTTCGGTTTCCATGGTATCTTCCAGCTACTTCTTCCAGCATTTTCGGAATTTGGACTACTCCCGATATAGATTAGATGTACTTTCAACTTCTGAGACTATTCCAGTTTTTCCGTTAGACGGTTTCCGATCTTGGGTTGTTATCTGCTGTCTGCTTCCTCTAACTATTTTCTGTCAGCAATAAAGAAAATATTTATATGGATTTCTCTAGTTTTTCTTTCCTGAAACGTTGTCTGGGGCTATCATTTTATTAACTTTCGTGATCTGGGGATTAACGCTATTTCTACGTTATTAACTTTCCTTTTAATCCTTTTTTTTGACGGGCTAGTTTTAATTAATTTTTATCATCATTTTGGGTTTCACTAATTATTGAGCCTTTTATGTTTTCTTAAGAGGAATTCGGGTCTCTTTTCTTTTCCTCCCTCTGGAGCTCAACGTGACGGTAAACACGACTACTGTTTACTAGCACGTTACAATGGATATGAAAACAAGAGGATAAGCCATTGCTTTTCAATGAAAATCATTATTTTTTAATTAGGAATTTTAATGCACTCTGTAGAAGAAAAAAACTTAGAAATGTATGTTCTTTTCTTTGATTTCGTTACAATCAAAATCAAAATCAGAAATACCTAAAACATATTGTCGTGAACATAAACCACAGGTATTGGAGATGCCCACGACCAGTTACTTACACTTCAAACATTATGATAAAAAATTATTTTTACCATTCATTGTGTATGCTGATTTTGAGTGCATATTGCAAAATGTACTGTCATGTTTACCCAATTCGAACCATTCATGTAGGCTACATTATCAGAAACACGTATCCTGTGGATTTTGTTATGTGATAATAGATGATAAACAACAATGATGATCTGATGATTTTGTTGATAATAAAATCTGTAGAGCAGAAAATTTCGTAGACAAGTTTTTTTTCATATCTTGAAAACAACTGTAAAAAATTTGACATATTTATAACAAGAAAAAACAAACAAGATGACACTTGATGCAGAACTATCAATTCAAAATTTAATTACTTGCCATTTATGTGGGCAAATGTTTTTGGAAGGAGAAATAAAAGTAAAAGATCATTGCCATTTAACAGGACGATTTCACGGGGCTGCACATCAATCTTGTAATTTAAAATATAAAAATAAAAAACATTTACCTATTTTTTTGCATAATTTCAAATCTTATGATTCAAGCATATGGTTCATAGTTGTCTTTTTTTAATGATGCAAATATAAATGTAAATCCACAATCGAGTGAAAAAATAATCGCTCTCAAAATTAATTATTTGTTATTGTTAGATCCTTTTCATTTCTTTTCATCTTCACTTGAAAATTTAGTATCGACTTTAAAAAAATTTCCAATTTTAAAGTCGTGTTTTCCAAAATATGGAAATCTTCTTTCGCGGAAAGAAATATATCCTTATGATTACATGGATTCCTTTGAAAAATTCAAAGAAACATCTTTACCTTCTCGAGAATATTTTTATTCCTCTTTAACTGAAGAAAATGTTTCCGAGGAGGATTATGATCACACAAAAAATGTTTGGTATGAAATAAATTCTAAAACTTTATGTGATAGACATGATCTTTATTTAACAACAGATGTGTTATTATTAGCAGATGTATTTGAAAATTTTTGGAAAGTTAGCATTCGGTATTATCAACTTGATCTTGCACACTTTTTTTTTAGCTTTCCCGGATTGGCATGGGATGCAATGTTGAAAATGACAAAAGAAAGAATCAAATTGTTGACGGACATTGACATGTATTTTTTCTTTGAAAAAGGAATTCGTGGCAGTGTCTCGATGATCTCCCATTGCTATGCCAAAGCAAATAATAGGAAGATACATAATTTTATATCAAAATCTGAAAATACAGTCATCACGTATTACGATGCAAATAATCTCTATGGTCATGCATTGTCACAACCATTACCACATTCTAACTTTCAGTGGTTGGAACGTGAAGAGATCGATCAAATAGATTTTTCAAATAGCAGATACTTCAAAGACTGGGTATGTGCTAGAGGTTGATCTGGATTATCCTGATCATCTTCACAAATTATCCTTTAGCACCTGAAAACATTACGGTAATGACAGACATGTTATCTCCATATAATAAAATCCTAAACAAACAATACAAATTACCAAAAAAAGCCCACAAAATTGATACAAAACTTTTATCAAAAAAATATATCATCATATATCATGGACTGAAAATGAAATATATCTGGCACGTTGTATCTTTTGTCAAGAAAACGTGGTTAAAACCATTTATTGAATTTAATACGAATAAGCGACAGTCTGTGTCTACAGAATTTGAAAAGGATTTTTTAAGCTTTATGGAAAAAGTATTAAAAATATAAGAAAACGGGTAAATATACAGTTGGCAACTTCTCTCAAAAAAGCAGATAAGATACTTGCAAAACTTGGCATAAACCATTTTGATATTTTAAACGAAAACGTAGTATTATTTAAATTACATCGGTTAAGAGCAACATTAAATAAACCAATTTTTATTGGATTTTCAGTATTGGATTTATCAAAATAAATGATGTATGATTTTCATTATACAGGGTCGGGACACATTAATATGAGCACCTCTCCTGAAACGTGTTGGAACATCCCATGATAAGCAGATGAAAAATCATTGTATATCATTAAACGCTGACAACAACAGACGTGTAGTAGTATCCTATAACACAGCAATTGTTTCCATCATGGGCAGAGCAAGTGACCTGTCGGACCTCCACAAGGGGATGATCAGTGGCTATTGGGTCAAGGGAGGCAGCATTTCAAAAACGGCCACCTTTTTGAACTGCTCTAGGCTGCCATTGTAAAGGTTTCGAGCAACTAAAGAGGTAACTGTGGAACCCCACTGGCCATCGGTCTTAGAGGCGAGTGTCAGTTGTGATGCCTGGCCAAAGACCAATCGGTGTGCCAAAGAGTGGCAAAGGGTTGCTTTCTCTGACGAGTCATGGTTTCTGATGAACAGAGTAGATGGACGATGGAGAATTCGCCGGGAAGCATCTGAGAACAGGCATCCCGACACCATCATTGGCAGATGACAGGCAGGTTGGGTATGTGTGACTGTTTGGGGGAAGTTTTCGTGGTAGGTTCTGACGATTGTTGCAGACCAGGTACATCCCTCCAGGTGCATGTCAACAGTGTTTCCTCAGGGTGGTGGGACCTTTCAACAGGATGATGCTCCCTGTTATACAGCCAAAACTGTCCACGACAGGTTCGAGGAGCATGAGGAAGAATTCAAGCTATTCCCATGGCCACCAAATTCCCGGGACCTCAACCCCATTGAACATTTATGGGACCATCTCGATCGCCCTGTCTACAAGCTGGACCCTCCACCACGCACGGTGATGGAATTACGGGATGCGCTGATCGCCGAATGGCCCCAGATATCTGCAACCACCTTCCGAGGACTTATTGACTCTCTGCCACGTCGACTAGCTGCTGTGCTTGCCACCAAAGGTGGATATTCCAGATACTAGCAGGTGATCATATTAATGTGTCCTGACCCTGTAATTACATGCAAGAAAGATACAGATCAAATTGTCAATTATTATTTATAGACACCGACTCTCTTACTTATTGCATTAACACCGATGATGTATATTTGGACATGGAAGAAAATTTAGATTTATTTTACATGAGCAATTATCTGAAAGACCATCAAATTTTTTCAAACAAAAACAAAAAAGTTCTTTGTAAAATTAAGGATGAAATATTTGGTACACCAAGTGAGGAATTTGTTGGGTTAAAGTCAAAACTGTACTCGCTTACATTTGATGGTGAAAACAAAAAAACAGGAAAAGGAAAAAAAAAGTATTGAAAACAAAAATATCATCATGACTATTTACAAACTTTAGAAAAACAAGAGCAACATTTCTTCAGAATCAGAATAATAAAGAGTGAAAAACATATCTCTTACATTGGGATAAAATCGTGTCCATATGGAGAAAACAAAATCAAAGATGGCTTTTAGATTAAAAAATATGAGAATTAAAAGAAAAAGAAACAAACCATGTGAAAAGAACAATTAAAGGATGTGTGCAAATCATTCAATGAAAAATGTGTTTTCAAAAACATAGAAAAATTTCTGAAAAATTAACAAATACTAGCAATATGCTGAATTAGGAAAGAACCTGTTTAAGTCATCCACAGGATACGGAGGAGTCCTTTCTTAACAAGACGATAAAGTTGATTGTTGATTGACGATAGGACGTGGAAGAGCTAGGTGATCCAGTAGAATGGGAAGATGGCCTTTTGGATGTCATCGAAGTTGACGTCCAGTACGTGACGAGGCCTGCAATGTCTAAGGAGGCTTCTAAAGGTGAGTGGATGCTCAAGAATACCTACAACCAGAGGATTGGGATGGTCCTTCATCTTCGGAAGAAGCTTCTTCAGCGACTCTTTGACGTGGTTTCCAATAGTAGGTATACTATACAGAAATCTTCAGCAATGGAAGTATTAGTTGCTATTCTCCTGTCGAGTTGGGCTATAGTCCTCAGGGTGACGTTTTGGAATGTTTGTAGGTCCTTCCATCTGGATTTGCAGGTTGTAGCCCAGGCAGGCATACCGTACAGAAGAATGGTTCGGATTACCATTTTATATAGCAATAGTTTGCTGTCCACTCCATGCGAACTGTTTCGTCCCAGAAGGGCAACCAGACTAAACTTCGCTTTCTTGGCCTTGTTGATAGCATAAGAGAGATGGTCGCTCCAATTTAGCTTGGCATCTATCACAACTCCGAGGTATTTATAGTTCTTTACCCACTCGAGCTCCTTGCCAGTTTGGAAGATTGACTTCGGTGGTTTTCTAAGTTTTTTGGTAACGAACATGGCTTTGCATTTATCTACGTTCAGGTTTAACCTCCACTTAGCAAACCATTTCTCACACAGATGCACAGCATTTTGTAACCGAGATATGACATGAGTGGGATTTCGGGCAGAAGTCATGATGGGCACATCGTCAGCAAACAGGTATAATTCGCACTTTGTAAATGCTGGGAAGTCGTGAATGAAGGAGTTGAACAACGCAGGGCCCAGGACAGAGCCTTGGGGAACACCAGCCTTGATGTCACAAGGGTTAGACATGGAGCAGCCAACTATGACACGAAAAGTCCTGTTCGACAGAAAGGAACTAATCAAAGCGATCAGCTCGTCAGGAAAGCCACAAGTAATCATCTTGTATCTCAGGCCGTTATGCCAGACCTGATCAAAAGCCTTCCGTACATCTAGAAACATAAGACCACCGTATTTGGCGCAATTAAGGGGAGTGTTTAGATCAGCAACAAGCCTCCAAAGCTGTAGTTGACAAGAGTGACCCGGGCGAAACCCGAATTGCTCCTCACGAACAAGATTATTGGTCACGCAGAAAGCATTAAACCTCCTTAGAATAACACGTTCAAAGACTTTTGACATCGTAGGTAGTAAGCTTATGGGCCTGTAGCTGACAGCGAGGGATGTCTGTCTTGAAAAAGCCGAGCATTTATAGGGAACTACAACAAATCATAATTAAAAAGAATTGAAATAAAAAGAATCAATTTCTCTGATTGGCTATTTGGGTCACCCATTGAATTAATCTGGAATCACTAATCGGGCCCATATCTAATTTGAGTAACAATTTTTTATTCGTTCTTTGGATAACAATACTTTCAAAAGCATCCAGAAGGTGTTGCTTATTTACTGATTTCATCTATTTAACATCATTTATTAAAAAATCATGGCTAGTGTCGATGAAGTGCTTCGCTACAGAGGACTGGTTACTTCTTCCAAACTTCCTGTGCCTTAAATGCTCCTTCCAACTGGTTTCAATGTTGCAAAATGTTCGGCCTTTGTACTTTTGTTTGGAGTGTCTTCTTTTAAGTCTTCATCTGGTTGGTTGTTAAGTTTCGTTTACTGGTTGGGCGGTTTCTTCTTTGCGTTTTTGATGTGTGGATTGTAAACTTTCAGCGTTGTGATTGTGCAGACACTGAATATTAACCGAATTACGTTTTCCAGGTAGCAACACTGACCCGTCTACTACGACGAAATCGGGTAGCTTGTCAGCTGGTATTCACGGTCATGAAGAGGAGTGTGCACCACATTCATCTCGACTAGCAAACAAGTTACAAGTTTCCTGGACAGCGAGCATTAGACGTTTTAACTACAGAAATAACATCGGAAAGACTCTCCCTCTAAACTACACAGTAGAAAGTTTCTTGTGTACGTTGGGCCACTCAATAAGGAAGACAGCAAAGTGTTCATCCCGTACGAGGAACGGGCTTATTACGAAGTCATCCAACAGAATTGCCTTATCACACACTGGAAAGTTGCAGCTCTCAGACGAGAGGGTTTGGCTCTTGTGTTCACTATCAAAGGTAGGAAGCAATTCCTTGTTACTGATTCCTTCCATATCTTATAAGCTATTCTCTCTCATTTGCCGTCTTCCTTCTAGTCTTTGTCCTCTATGCTGAAATTTGCAAGCCAGCAATCAGGGGAGCAAAAATGTACGAGAAAGGGGGCATGACGCGAACCAGACGGTTGCACTTGTGTTCAAGGCTTAGCAAAGGTACATTCTATGATAAGAATAGAAAATCATATAGGATGTTTTAGCCTGTAGCTTTTAAATGATTAGATTATTCAAAATAGCGCGTCGTAATTTACGTAAAATAGCTTAAACAAGTATTTAGCTCTAAGCTTTATTGTACAAGAACAAGTGACACTTAATTAATAATATAATTTTATTGTTTCCTATTTCATGCCAAGTACATAATTAGTAGCACCACGGGACCACTATTTTAAACGCACGGAGCATCGCCACATTCCTGTGAATTAGAGTTGTACTCAGCTAAGGAAATTAAAGTTTTTTCAAAGACTTGCTTAAGAGAAAGCGTATCTCTTTAAAGTATTTGACACTAAAATGTATTATGTATTTATTTACTGTAATGTAAAGCCAGGCTTAAAATTCGAAAGATTTAAAGGGATCTTAATTCACTATATTATTAAGTGATGGAAGTTCATATTTGAACTCTTAAATAGGTTTAACCAGTAATTAATACAACATAATTTAATGTAATATTCATTATATGAAGTTATCCAGAAACATTATTTTGTTTCTACATAATTCATTAGTTGGATTATTAGCCTCGTGTTAGGGGCTGTGTTCAATTTAATGAAGAGTTAACTTTGTTTGTCATTTATTGATTAATATTGGATAAAGTTTATGTAAGGTTTAATAAATCATATTTATTAAAATTTATATATTTGCATATGCTTTCTGAGTCCTTTTGATACAGTATTCTCATCCACTGCGTATTACTCTAATTTTATTCGCGACACAGAACATATACAAGTTTTTGGCACCAGGCGTGGTTGATCCAGTCAGCCTAAAAATTTTTTCTTACCCACCCGACCCTCCCAATTAGGTTATGCATTTCCTGATCATTTCAAGGTTGCGTGTGTGGTATTGAGGAAAAGTTTACTGTTGCAAAAAAAAAAGATTTACAGGCCCAGTAATACCTTATTTAGATATAAATATTAAGCATGCTTTTCATAAAATAAGCGTTGCTTAAGCATAAAATAAATATATTGTTCAGCAGCTAGACAAATAGAATTTAGATATTAACATTTGCTTAGTGTCGTGGGGCTAGCGTTATTTAGGCAGGAATTGATTGCTTATTACATTTAAAAAAAAAGGAAAAGCTATTACATCGTTATTTGATTTATTTGGTCTGCCAGAACATATACAAGTTAGAAATAAAAGTGTACATTACAAATTAGCTAGCACTAATTTAGTTAGAAGTTTAAATAGTAAGTTTATTTTGTCCTTTTTCCTTCCTGCTTCTAAATTAGGGAAGTTCAAGCAAGAGATTTTGTTTCCTTCATCGCGCTTTGGCATCTAAATCAAATTGGTAATTACTTTAACCATGCAACAAGAAGATACTAGCACACCAACTCAAATAGAGGCACAACTGCAAGCAAGTTACCTATCGCACTTTCATGTGTTAATTCAAGTAGTTCATCAATTAAAAGTCGATCCAACTCAAAGTGCTATTAGTGGGCTGCAATTTCCTTATTTTCCTGGATCAAGTAAGGAGGATCTTGAGGATTTCCTTAGCCAATTCGCGTTAATAGCGTTGTGTATAAACATACCCTTAGAAAATTGCATACAATTTATACAAGCCTATCTCAAAGGACCGGTTGCCAGTTGGATCACAGCAGTAACTACCACTAGATTCACATCATTATTCACTAATTTTTTCACAGGAGGCTAAACGCAAATGACACGTAGAGCCGAATTCCAAAAACTGCAACTTACAGGCAATATAGTTAGTGACTTCATTAACCATTTTAGACTTCTATGCATTGGGTTAGTGGATTCCACACAATCCAAAAAACTGCACTTCCTCTTTTTGACTATTCCTGAAATATAGCGGCTCAATTAAGAATGCGATCAGATATAAGTTTAGAGGAAGCAATTGCATTCTTAGAGAAGTGGTATCGGGCCCACAAAACCTCAGATTTTAGGTATGATGAACCCATGCAAGTTGATTCAATAACAGTGCCTTAATAGCGAATGGAAAAAACGAGCCAATCCAAATATACAATGCTTTAAATGCTCACAACATGGGCGCGTAGCCAAATTTTGCAAAAGTAAGCAAAAAGAAGTAGCTAAAAAGCAGCCCAACCTTATACACAAGAATGTAGCAAATGAATTGTGTGTAATTGCTATAATAATTAAAGGAGAAACGTGCAAGGCATTGGTTGACACTGGGGTGTTACAAAGCTATATGGACTCAGATCTAGCTAACCACTTAAACCTAAAATTTACAGACGTATCTGCCCAAGGTAAGATGGCTTCACTTGCTGATGGTCGTATGACTACTATATCCAAAACAGCCATGTTTGTGCCCATAAAGAGTGGGAGATATTCCGTTAAGGTTAATTTCAATGTAGCGCATATTGGAAAGTATAAAGCCATTTTGGGTATGAAATGGATACAAGCCAAGAAAGTCCAATTTGATGTTGAACAAAAAAATATCCTATAATTTACCAATGCAAAAGAGTATGGTTACCTCAATGGAAAGGACCAGAAATTAGCCATATCAGTTCCGAAGATGTGTGCCATATCTTAGAAAAACAACCTGAGGTACCAGTTTATATGATTTTGGGTGAAGTTAATTGGGACAAAGAAATAACTGATAACTTAAATATTCAACCTTCTTTCCAGCCAATATTGGAGGAGTACAGAGGGTTATTACAAATGGAACTGCCGAAAGGGCAGTAACAAGAGCGACGCAATATGAGATCAACCTAGAACAAACTTTTGCAACATTTAACTCCCCTCTATACCCCTTAACTAAGGATAAAGAAGAAGAGATGGAAAAAGATAAACGAATTGTTAAATAAGCATTTAATTAAGTCCTCCACTTCTTCGTTCTCTTCTCCAGTTCTATTCATTGTAAAAATGGATGGTGGTCTGCACATGTGCATAGAGTACTGCAAGCTTAACAAACTAACTTGCGACAACAACTATGCTATCCCTAGAACTGACTGGTTATTTGACAAATTAAAAAGAGCCAGGTACTTTGTTAAATTAGATGTGCTACAAGCATATCATCAAGCAAGAATGAAACCAGCCCACACTAAGTTTACCTCCTTTAAGACCCCTTTTGGCTCATACGAGTTTTAGGTTATGCCATTTGGGCTTAAAGGAGCGGCCTCGACAATTACTAAGGCAATAAATGAAGCGTTGTGTGGGTTGCTAAACAAAGAAGCTATCTTTTAGTTCGACCAAATCTTAGTATTCGCACCCTCATTAGCCATATTACGTGAACGTACGAGGTGATTCTTGGCCAGATTACAACAACGCCAGTGTAGCAGGACAGAATATACCCCCGGATAGATTACACCTGGGTTTAATTAACCCTAGGATGTTTTATAGCCCTAGTTCAGGAGCGGTGTCATGCCAAACACCTACTACCACCATCCCTGTCGGCTACTTGACCAAAACGCATAGATAATAAAAATGGACGTTGTGGGGATTGATAATACGAAAAGTTTGCGAGTCTCACAGTTTTCTATACTTGAGCACAAGGTCAAATTTGCTCTCCTCCTTCTATCCCCCTTTTTTGACTTCCTCATTTAATTTGATACTTAAATGATTAAATTTAAGTAAGTATTTGAACTGAGAAATTATAAAATTTTAAATTTGCTTTTAGATTAAATATATGAAATTAAAAAAAATTGTATTTTCATTGTTTGAACAAAAACGCATGGTTATAGGATTTGTTTTATAAATAATGAGCTATGAGGCTATTGTTATTCGTATTAAAATGGTCTTTGCATTTTTTATATTAAAATCTGAAATGTTTTACCAAACAAATTTTTTGTGCACATGTTTTAAAATTTTAATTAAACCAGAGTCATAGACTCCTTGGTTAATTCGTTAATTAGATAAGTTTTATTCTAAACTGTGATCTAGGGAGGGTTCAGTAAATTGCAATTTATGTGAAGAAAAAGAAATCAGTGCATGATTTGATCAACGGAAATATTTGAATAAAATTAAATTATACACAAGACACAAAAGTAAATATTACAATGTAGAAATCCATCATTTCCTTATGTATTACACATTTACTTCTGTTTTTAATGTTTTTTCACTGTTTTTTTTTCTGTAATTTTGTTTTCAATAAACAATGAATAATGTATTCTTCGTTGAGTAAGGGGTCCATAGTGCTGTTTCTATCGATAAAATTGATAGAGACTTTACAACACAACAAAGGGAGAACAGAGTTTCCGACTAGTTTGGCCATTTATTCCCGGCTTTATCAAGGATACACACAATCGACAATCGACAATCGACAATCAAACGGTGAAGTGTACATTTGTTAGGATGGGACAAAAGCAGCGCTTTCACAAAGCTCATCCAACCAGAATAAATTCCAAGCGAAATACACTGAGGTAGTCAAGAAGCCTAACCAACCCAAGCGGTCTTCCATATTATACAAAAAAGAAAATAAGATTGACGATTGTCAGAAACAAAAAACAAACGAAATAAAAAAACATACAAGGAGAAATAAGATTATCACATCTTCCAGTAGTCAGGGAAAGAGACGTTGCTAATATCTTCAAAATTAATGTCAAGAACGTGCCTCGGTTTACGATACTTCGTATGCCAGTTCATATTCATTGAGTTCTTCAGTATCCCTTTCACAAGCTTATTGTCGTGAGTCTTCATCTTCTGTATCATAATCAAAAGGAGATCCTGTATAAACTTTCCGATATGGGCCATGTTTAAATCCAAGTGGATGGATTGGTTTTTCACCATCCTTCTGTCCAGCTGGGCAATGGTCCTCAGGGTAACATTCTGGAATGACTGTAGTTCACTCCATCTGGTTTTACAGATAGTCGCCCACGCAGGCATGCCATAGAGGAGTATGGTCCGGATAATCGATTTGTACAGAAGTAGTTTGTTGTCAATGCTGAGGGCGCTGTTGCGTCCCATGAGAGCTATGATACTGTACTTAGCCCTCTTCGCTTTATTCAGAGCATAGGACATATGCTGGCTCCATGAGAGTCTTGAGTCAATGATAATTCCCGGATACTTGTAGTTGTCCACCCAGTCCAGTTTCTTATTGAACAGAACAAGGGAATCTGGGGGATGCTTGAGCTTCCTATTGAGGTACAAAGCCTTGCAATTTCCGACGTTAAGGTTCAACTTCCAGCAGTTAAACCAGTCTTCGAACTGCTTCAAGGTGCACTGCAGCCAAGTGATAATGTGAGCCGGCTGGTGTGCCCATGTCATAATGGCAGTGTCATCCGCATAAAAATACAGATTACAATTATCGGGTTTCGGGAAATCATGTACAAAGTAATTAAATAGCACAGGCCCGAGGACAGAACCCTGAGGGACACTGGCCTTTACAACACGGGGTATGGAAAGATCTTCTCCAACTTTGGCTTGATAGGATCTGCCGTCAAGAAAGGATTTCACCATCAATATCAAATCGGCAGGGAACCCGTCTGTGATCATTTTGTAGATACACACAAGAGAACATAAGCCTTTATATACATCAAATATGGTACAGGATGAGAACATGATTGGATGAAGAAATAACAAATCGTAAATAATATAAATTATACAGTGGCGACATTGAAAGGAGAATGGTTGGATAAGGAACCAATAACAATGAAATTATAAAGAAACCTTGAGAAGAAAATTAATTGAAATATAAAGGAAATATTGATGTCATAACACCAACAATTGAAAACGCGGACCTAGTAGAAGACTCATTCAGAATTAACATAAACTAAGGTATCAATAAGAAAAGGAAATGAAAGTAAATATACAAATTTGAAAAATTACAAGATATCGGATAAAGAATTTAATATTGAATAAATATCAAAAACGGTTTGACAATTGAGGAGGTGATCTGGAGAGGAGATCTTAGCTTTAAAGATCTCAATAGCTTTAAGAGTGGCGGTCTTGAATGGGTCGTTGCATAGACGGAGAATAGTCATAATTTTACTTTGCTCTTTTGGGGCATGAGTCTTCTACTAGGTCTGCGTTTTCAATTTTGTTTGTGTTATGACATCAATTTTTCCTATATATTTCAATTAATTTTCCTCTCAAGGTTTCTTTACAATTTCTTTGTTATTGGTTCCTTATCCAACCATTCTCCTTTCAATGACGCCACTATAATTTATATTTTTTACGATTTGTTATTTCTTCATCCAATCATGTTCTCATTCTGTACTATATTTTCTGTATAAAAAGGCTTATGCCCTCTTGTGTGTATCCTTGAAAAAGCCGGGAATCAATGGCGAAACTAGTCAGAAACTCTGTTCTCCCTTTATTGTGTTGTAAAGTCTCTACCAATTTTATTAATGTACTCTTCATTTTTTTCCTGGCTGTTTAAGTTTCTCCTCATCTTGGTTTTCTCTTCCAGTTCAGTTTGGGGCAAGCGCCTGACCCCACCATATCAAAAATTCCTCCCTCCCCTGCCGTCTAGAATTTTAACATCAAAAAGACAATGCTGTTTATTTATTTATTAGAAAAATTAAAGGATCAAGATGATTTTCTATTATCCTAACAAACAGGATATTAGGATTATCCTAACAAAAACAAATCCTAAAATCATGCGTTTTTGTTCAAAGAATGAAATACGAATTTTCTAATTTCATATATTTAATCAAAAAACGAATTTAAATTTTTACAATTTATCAGTTCAATTATTAATTTAAATTTTATCATTTAAGTTTCAAATTAAATGAGGAAGTCTAAAGCTCCCAGCATAAAAGGGGGAAAGAAAAGGGAGAGCAAATTTGACCTTCTGCTCCAGTATAGAAAAATGTGGGCCTCGTAAAATTTTCTTGTTATCAACCCCCACCACTTTTATTATCTATACATATTTGGACTTGGTCAAGTAGCCAAAGGGGGTGATGGGCGTGGGGCGGTAGTTTAGAGGTGGTTGGCATGACATCACTCGTGAACTAGGGGCATAAAGCATCCTAGGATAAATTAAACCCCGATATAATCTATGCGGGAGTATATTCTGTCCTGTTACACCAGTTCTTCTTAAAAAAAAGCAAACATGTATTCGGTGTTAAACAAGTTAACTATTGGTGATTTTCTTTCTCAGCTAAAGGGACATTGCCCCCACCCATCTGCTATAAGGGACACTAATGTGCAGTCTACCGGCAAAGGGTGCTTGTCAAGGGTTTGGGGCAGATAATAGAGGGTGAACAGTAAAACACAGACATTCTAATGACACACAACATAAAGTCTTCATTCTCCTAGAATCACTATTCTAATTAACAAATATTATTTTTCATCATTAATTCGAACAGCTGAGGTAGGCGTACCATTAAAACCCTCAGTGACCATCTAATGATTTATTCTTTAAATAATATTTGTCTCTAATTTCAAAACACACAGTGCACTAGTGACTTAATAAAAAGAAAAGAACAATATTTCAAAAATCTCCAAAATAATTATTATACACATCCTTACAAGGATTCTTTGACATTATACATTTTACCTTCTAAGTGTCTATACACCTACAAAACAGTGACATCTTCATCACATTAACATTGGGTGACCTGTAAACAGATAAGCGTGGCTATGAAAGTGACTAAATAAGCCTTTCATAAGAACAGCATGAGCTGCATCACCACTAGGGACCTACTTAGGAGGAGCTTAAAATTTTGGCTTCCCAGTTGGAGCCCAACAAAGTAGCGTACTCTGACGCCCTGTCGTTCCTTTAGCTACCAACAGAAGGGGAAACCACGGTAACCCTCCGGGGAGACGGATTCTAACACGAACAGACCAAAAAAGCTAACTGCTCCGAGAGAAAACTGCCTACTTGCAAGCAAGGACATCTGATGCTACACCGCACCGCTCACCCGTGCTCATATGCCTCACCTGCTTTCACGCTCGGCTCGGATCATGCCACTGCTACAATGAATGGCCTCCCCTAACCTCCAAACAACGACATCCAAAAGTCATGTAATGTTGTTCATTATTATATCTACAGTAAATACAGATACAGTTAGTCTATTTTTTTTGAAGCATCAATTTTTACTATAATTGTTCTCTGCGCTTGTCGTAGTTTAGACGTAAGCACACCACATGTCCAACACTGCAAACTAGAGCAACCATATAGGAAGAGCTCGTTCGAGTAACACATGGCGCACGCACTCTCCAGGCACGGAATGCTGTTCATCATTAACGGCTCTTATGTTGATTACCAGTAACTTAAATGATTTTACCTAGAATGTCATCACATAGGCTGCTGTCATTGGTTTTTTTCTTGATACCACTGGGTAGACACATCAGGCTGACGCTGATTGCAATTAAAGGGGTTGACAAGGTACAGCGGCCGAATCCAGAACGCGATTCGCCATTATAAACACAAGACGAGCGATCGCTCGTTGCGCAGCGAGAAAAAATAACGTGTCAAATAGCGCTTCCTTTCCTTTCCAAATAAACATTTATTCACTACTGATGCACTAAATATATAACAGCATTTCAATAGTCCGACCCATTAGGGCTAATGATCGAACAAAGCCATACTTGAAAATATTGGCAAAACAAAAAAACCTCTACTCATGAACTGCTGCCTCTGACAACGGCCTCGGAACAGCAACACGCTCATATAACAAAACAAAACTGTACATCGTATCTACACATTGTCAAAACAAAAACAAAAGCTTCGATAAAACAAGAATGCCTCATTAAGAGACCGATATTCTCCTCTTAGATTTACTCCAAGACGAAAATATTAGCTCTTTTCAACAATCGCGAACGCTGCTGCGTCGCCAAAACGCGACAGTGATCGCTATAACGACATCAATAAATAATAGATAAACAAAATCAATGACCACAAACGGACTCAATTAACCCGACAAAACAGAACAGACATACAAAGAAAACATACAACTATAACTTAAGATTTAATTGGCTGGGCATATGTGCGCTGTCAACTGACATGACATGTCACAAAAGAATGTGAACCGAGACTCACCCAAGCCATAAAGGACTGGCCTTGACCCGCTACTGTTAGACAACTCAGAGCATTTCTAGGGATAGCAAAGTTTTATACGAGTTTTATAGAAGGTTATGCCAAAATTGTTTCTTCGTTACTTAATTTATTATAAAAGGAGAAACACTTTTCATGGAGAAAACCTCAAGAAGTTGCCTTTAATATATTAAAATAGTGCTTTATTTCTCCTCCAATCCTCAAAATTTTTGATGATGACTGGCCCTTTCACATTCCAGTGTGATGCCTCGGAGGAGGCCATAGGTGCGATGACAGCGCAACAATATGGCCATAAACTTATGCCTTTAGCATTTGAATCACGCAGATTTAAGCCAAAAGAAAGGAATCAATCAACCTACGCTAAAGAAATAATAGCAGTCGCTCACGTCATCCGACATTGGTGACATTATTTACAGGAGGTTGAAACCACTATTTATTCAGATAACCAATCGGTGACGAAACTTCTGACACAGCCTAAACTTTAACTCCTGCAAGCATCTGTGCTACAATATATTTTACATTACAAACTTAATCTAAAGTACTTTAAATCTAGAAATAATATAATAGCAGACGCATTATCTAGATATTTTTGTAAGTGCTCCAAATTTAAAGAATTAAATATTTGCGTTTCGAAGAGGGGGGGGGGGAGCGAGTATGTCACAGAAAACTGCAACAGACAAGGACTTCTCTGTTGTGAGCTTGGCTATTGAGCTCTCAAACAAGGGAAGAAAGATTGTGGCGCCATCTATTAATACAAATTAGCATGAAAGGAACTTTAATAAGCAAAGAAACAGGAAACAGGAAGAGGATAGCAGGAAACTGCGCAGAACAGAGAAAAAAAGCAAAAAGCGTTTTAGGGCGCATTTTTCAAGGGAGAGAGAGGCTAAGGTCAAAAACTCTCACCGGTGAGACGAGTTAGCGTTTGGTCGGTCAAAAATCTCGGTGAGAAAACGGTGACGTCATTTTAACGCAGTCAGAAATGCCAGTTAGTGCTGCAATGCCTAATCTGTTAGTA
Organism: Rhysida immarginata; assembly: GCA_023313115.1. Taxonomy (NCBI): domain Eukaryota; kingdom Metazoa; phylum Arthropoda; class Chilopoda; order Scolopendromorpha; family Scolopendridae; genus Rhysida; species Rhysida immarginata. Next base: position 600,111 of record JAHWFO010097661.1, read on the forward strand.
TAACCGTCCTCCCCGAGAAAATGACGGTTAACCCAGTGAGAAATTACGTCATTATTCTCTCACCGATGAGGTTTTTTGACCACAGCCAGAGTGCTGAGAGAGATTGAGGAAAGGAAGGAAAAAGAGGTGCCTCGTAATTTCATAAAAAGAAATGAAATATCTTTTGTTGAAGTATTAAGTCAAAAGGAACTAAAGCGATATTATCAGTGCGTGCAGCAGACAAGCTCAACTGTGACTCACAATGTGTTTTTAATGACCCTAATTCTTTGAAAGAATTATGTTTTCCAGATAGCAACACTGACCCATCTACTGTGACGAAATCTTATAGCTTGCTAGCTGGTATTCACAATCATAAAGAGGAGTTTGATAAATATTCATCTCGACTAGCAACCAAACTACAAGATTCCTGGACAGCGAGTATTAGATGCTTTAACTACAGAAATAACGTCGGGAAGAGCCTCCCACTAAACTACTCGCCTAGACAGTTTCTTGTGTACTTCGGGACACTCAATGAGGAAGACAGCAAAGCGTTCATCCCGTCCGAGGAACGGGCTTCTTACGAAGTCAACCAACAGAATTGCCTCATCGCACCCTGGACCGTAGAAGTTCTCAGATGAGAGGGTTTGGACTCTTGTGTTCCCGATCAAAGGCAGGAGGCAAATCCTTGTTACTGATTCTTTCCAGATCTCATAAGCTATTCTCTCTCACTCTCCACTGCGCATAAGTCTCAGCAAAGATACATTCTATGATAAGATTAGAATACTATATTAGCTATTTTAGCCTGTAGCTTTTCAATATAGCACGTCGTAATTTACGTAACAGCTTAAACAAGTATTTAGCTTTATGCTCTATTGTACAAGAAGAAGTGACACTTAATTAATATTATTATTTTCTTGTTTGCTATTTCATGTCACTCCCTCCCGGATACGTAATTACTAGCAGCAAAGGACCGCTATTTTAAACGTTTGGTATTCGTGTGTAACAATTATGCTTTACCCTTTTCTGCTCAAGAAGTAAGAAAAAAGCAATGGATGGATTTTTGTCGGACAGATAAATGGAATCCCGGCAAAAGCAACAGGGTCTGCTCTGTTCATTTTTAAAGTAGTCATGGGGCATCGCCGCCTTCCTGTGAATTAGTGTGGTACTCAGCTAAGGAAATTAAAGTTTATTCAAAGACTTTGCTTAGGAGAAAGCTTATCTGTTAAAAGTATTTGACACTATAATGTATTACGTATTCACTTACTATAATGGAAAAACCAAGCTTAAAATATCCAAGATAAAAAGGGATCTTAATTCGCTATTATTATTATAATGTGATGGAAGCAATGATATCAAAAACAACTGGATCGCTGACTCACTGGGAGTGAACTCATTCCATAATTCTAGGTCACCTGAAGCTACTAGTCAATGACCTGAAGGGATCGTTTATGAGGAATGAGCGTTTTTCAGGGATTTAACCTACTAGTTAATTTATGAGAGTTTATGAGGGATTTAACGTTACTTTTTAGGCCACCTGACGGTACTAGTGAATGACCGGTAGGAAGCATTTATGATGAATTTTGCCGACTGCATTTATGATGTATAGGGTTAGCAATCCAGATGTTTTAGATATCATTGGATGGAAGTTCATATTTGAATAGGTCTAATTTACTGACGTAATTAATTTAATGTAATATTCATTATACGAAGTTACCTCATTCATTTTTTTTTTCTACCTAATTCATTAGTTGGATTATCTGCCTCGTCTTAGGGGCTGTGTTCAGTTCATGATCTGTAAATTAAGGTGGTCTTTGAACTAGGCAAAAAAACAGTGTTCATGAGTCTTATTATAATTTATATACTTGTACCGGGTGTTTCAAAAATAACCGGTATACCGGTATATTTGAAAAATCAATAAAAAACTAAACGGGCAGCGATAGAAATACACCGTTTGTAATTTCGAAAGTTTGTCTGCCTGAAAGTTTACTGTTGTCCCAAGCATATTGCAACACATGGTAAGTTTCTATCGCTGCCCGTTTAGTTTTTCAAATATACTGGTCATTTATGAAACACCCGGTATATGCTTTGTGTCTTTTTAAGACAATAATCACATCCATTGCATATTACTCTAATTTTATTCGTGACACCATAAATAATTATAATGTATAATTAACGAGTGTGGAGTTTAGTTTAGTAGTACGCCTCCTAATCGAATCACATGTTATTTTTTGAAATTTAAATGCTAAGATATGGCATATATCAAACATCTCGTAACAACGTCTCATGAGTGAGTATAACGCGTAATTAAAGATAGTGGGAATATTTTAGTAGTACGTATCCTAATCGTATCACATGGCTGGAAACATTCAATGCTAATATATCAACCATTTCCTTATGATCTGTTAGACTATTATTACCAATAATTTATTGGTATCAAGAGCATATCGCTGTTAGGTCTAACATCATCCATAACTAATTACAATTAGACATTGCTAATTATTAGTAGCTAATCACTTTCTTCCACAGTAGATGGTAACGTAGATGCGCTTTAGTAATAGAATATGAAGAAATAATAGAAGCTTTCACAGAAGACTTCAGCAATTGAGGCTCACTTCGTTTAACATTATGTAGGAATGACTACAAATTAAAGAACTTTTATTTGTTAAAATATATAAAGAATAAATACATTCTCCATTTCAGCTTTCAGTTCTACAAGTTTATTCGTTTAAATTCTCTTGTAGATTACATTACTTAAATAGTAATTAACCATTCAGTTTTCATATTTATATATTTTCTGCAGAGTTTTTTAAAACGTAGTATCCATGTATTATATTATATGTATTGTATTTAGAATGTATTATATTCTATGTATCCATGTATGAGCTCTCGATGCTATTCAACGAAACTGTGGTCCTTTTATCCGCATAGGCGGTAAAATCATTATTGTTAAAGTCTGCTTTACCATCGATAAATTCGGGACAGAGCACGATCAAGTTTGAAGATAATACAGAAGGAATATAAGTATAATAGCACCTGCTATAATGGTACCATTATGATACCCACTTATAAATTTTCAATGCTAACAAGCCAAGTAATATATTAGACAACTCGTAAAGTTGTGTCATGACTAAATATAGCAGGCAATTAATCAAAAATAAATCAAAATTTGTTTAATAATACCATTCTATAGGCACCATTTTGGAAACAAACATTTATTAAAAAGACATACAAAAAAGAATAATTTTAAAGGTCCATACAATATGCTTGCTTAGTAGAAAGAATTAAACAGATTTGTCTCATAAGATTCTTATACGAAATAACCTCTTTTAAACATTTTTTTCCCATTATACGAATTATATTGCTGAAAACATCTCTTTACGCCGAATGTCCAAATGGCTAAATGTCCGTTCGGTCATATGTCCGTCGGTTAAATGTCCGTTCGGCCAAATGTCCGTACGGTCGAATGTCCGTTCGGCCAAATGTCCGTTCGGCCAAATGTCCATCGGCCAAGTGTCCGTCGGTCAAATGTCCGTCGGCCAAATGACCAGGTACCGATGGAGGTTAGGATGGAGACATTTGTTGTTGCTGCCACGATGTCATCCACATAAACCCATCCCATTAATAGAATGGTGCACCCAGCATTGGTGTAGTAGAAAAAACAATTGTCTGCTCTGGATGGGGTGAATTTTAATTGGGTAAGAAGCTGACACAATATTACGTACCAGCATCTTCAACTTTGTTTGAGGCCGTAAAGTGATTTACGCAATTTGCAGACGTGATTAACTGGCGTTGATAATCCCTTGGGGGGCGATAGATATATGGTGTGGTCTATCGGTGCGTGAAGATATGCAAATTTGACGTCCTACTGGCGCAGTAACATCCCTGTATTTGCAGCTATGGCAAACAGTAAGCGGAGGGATTCCATTCTGATGACAGGTGAGAAAGTTAAATCATACTGGCTCCCATAGACTTGTGACGAGCCAATAGCCACCAACCTTGCCTTGAATCTGGACACTGAACCATCAGGATTGTATTTGATGCGGTAGATCCATTTGCTCTTTAAAATTTTGACATTTGGTGGTGAAAGCTCTAAATTCCAGACATGAGGAAGCATGAGTGAATTCAATTCATCTTGCATGGCCTCTTCCCATTGATGATGTTGGGGAGAAGTGAGTACTTGTTCATAAGACTGGGGTGTGATTGTGCAGAGTGATTAGCAAGTCGGAGTCAGTAAAATAAGGATGACCTAAGGCGGCACTTTGTTTGTCTGCCTTCTCTTTAATCTTTGTGTACGTCGTAATACCGGTTGTGGGACTTCAACGGGTGGTTGGTTCACTGGCGATTTAGACGAACAAACTGGAGCATCTTCCATCAATGTGGTTTCTGATGGAGGTGTGACCGCTAGCCTGTCCTCAGTATCAGATAGGACCTGCATTCTTGTCTCGTCTAATGTTAAAATGGGTAAGATTGGCGGTACACTCTGAATTGTATGTGGTTCATCAGGCTGTGGTGCTTCAAAGACTAGGGGTTCCATGTGAATTGGAAATACGAGAGGATCAGATGATGGATCGGATTTTCTTGTGAACCCTGGAAATAACTTAGGAAAGAAACGAACGGTACGTGCTCGTAAAAACTTGCTCTCATTGAGCGCATAAATAAGGTACCCAGGAGATGAAGCGGAGTATCCCATAAAAACACCACTTTTGGCGCGAACGTCAAATTTTGATCGGTGCGACTTGGGTATATAATAGTATACCAGGCAACCGAACGGAGCTCGATATTTGATGGTCGGTTTCTTTTTTGGACCATATCTCTTCAGGGGACTTATTTTGACCACGTCTAGGCAAAGAATTCAGATTAAAAACTGCTGTAGTCGCAGTTTGGTCCCAGAATTGGTGCGGAACTTTTGACGCTGCAAGAAGAACTCGAATTCCATCGCAAATGGAGCGTACGGTTCTCTCAGCAACACCATTTGACTGGGGGTTCTCAGGAACGGTGAATTGTTGAGATATGCCTTGCTTCATACAGAACTCACCTAGCTCCGCATTGGTGGACTCTGTTCCGTTATCAGAACGTGTATACGCCAGATTTTGTCCTGTAGAGCGTTGTAGCTTTAATATTAAGTCTATTAACGCTTTTGGCACTTCACATTTTGTTGGAGTAGCACAAACGAAAGTTTTTCGTGAAAAGTCATCGACGGCTACTAACAGGAATTTGTTACCATGGATAGAAGTGGTAGGCATTGTTCCCACTGTATCCACGTGAAGTAGCTGTAAAGGACGTGTTGACCATTGACCTTGCACAATATTGTAAGGGGCGTTGCATAGTCGTGCGTGAAGGCATGCAACACATGGTTGGTCATCAATTAATGGCGGTAAACCTTCAAGACCGTGCATGGTATGGTGTTTCACGGCTGCGGGGAGTTTTTTTGATGACGGGTGGCCCAAGGCATTGTGAATGTCACTATAAGTGACAGGCATTGAAAGTAATGGGGGGTCCGTTCGGGAAACTGAATAGATATTTGAGACCACGGGAAGGAACGGGAGGTCCTCCACGCCCTCCTGCACAGCGATGGTCGTGCCCTTGGGTGAAGTAATGGAATAACCAGTTGGGCCAAAGTGAAGACTGTAACCCTGCTCTGATAATTGATTCATGGAGACAAGATTAAGGCGCGTTTGGGGCATAAAGTGCGTCATGGAGTTTTAAAACTGCATTAATTATAAGGAATTGGTCTGTCTCAATTCGTTTTTTTTATATTTAAAGTTAATTCACTCATGTAGCGATTAATATTTCTCGTTACAGTGTTTTGCTGTATTTAACGTACATTCAAGTATGTTTTTATTCCGAGAAATATTTTCTTTTTTGTAATTGAGATCGCAATGCCTATTCCTCAATTTAAAACATATTGTATAGAACATTCTTTTGTATAGAATATTTTGATACTTTATAAATAAATATTGCATTTTTTAAACCAAAAATAAAAGTCTTTAACGAGCCACGTTCATTCTTAAGTTTCGGGGTTTTCTTTAAAGTATCACCCCTTAAATATTATATTATTTTTGCTTCCCCCTCTGAAGGAACATCAACAATAGTGGGACACACATCCTTGTGCTCACGAAAATTATTCGCGAGGGACAACTAGCTGCAGACAGTGATAATCACGTGGAGATTTTAATTAACATTTATTAAAACAATATATACTCAACAATCACTGTCTGCAAAACTGTAAAAAAAACTTAAAGAATAGAAAAAATAGAAACTTAAATTATATCTATTTTTTACATAAAAATCTGAGTTTTCCCGAACACGTACATACATACGTACAGACGGAAAATGTTTTATTCAAAATTTTAACATATCTTTACGAATCATGAGTTTTAAAGTCGATTTCAGCAAAAAATAAATTTGAATTTCTGAAACGAAAACAAAGGCCTTCACTCTTAGAGAATGGTAGGCCAAAAGCTGTTCGACTGAAGCAATGATGGCAAGGGCGTATTATATTTTAAGAACACTTTTTTAATTTCTGGGTATCTATTGAGAATTTCCAGTTCTTGGCTTTCTTCAGCAAAGAAATGTAGCATTGATATCTCAGATTTAGTTAGTGGTACATCAGAAGGTTTGCTTGTTTGAGTCATAAAATTATCAGAATCTGAATCAGAGTCAAAATTTAAAAATGTATTCTCTGTTTTCGTATCATTTGGTAAATTTGGTACTTCTTTCGGTTGTTCATGCATGTGTTTGGATATACAGATTTTAAATATTTTTAAGGCTTTTTCATGATCTGCAGGCTTTCAGCAAGCCAGTCATTTGTTTTTAAACCAGCGACAAAGCATGGATAAGACAAAGCAGCAATGATAGCATTTTCAGATTCCAGCGTGTTAACATCAAAATATTTTTTAATCTCGTCTCCACACTATGCCTGTAAGTTGCAATTAAAGGCTGGCAGTAGAAAAAATTGTTCTTCTGTTCAATTTTCTGCAATTTTTTTTAAAGCAAGAAGGCAAGGTAACACGATTCCATAATAAGTGTTTGTCTCACTCTGCATAATATCGAGTGCTTCTGCAAGTGGTGCAGCATATGTTATATATTCATTTATATAATCGAATTCACTGTCTGTTAAAGCGTTTTTGAAATTCAAAGCTTTATGTAATAACAAGTTTTTCCCTCTGATTTTCAAAATATCCTTTAGCGCATCAAAAAAACTGTTCCATCTTGTTTCACTTGGTCGACTCAATGTATGCTTAAATATATCTTGTATAATTTCGGCTGTTTTCGGCAGACATGCAGCTCTCCATAAAACATTACATTTTTTTATTACAGCAGCATGTTTATCTGACTTTATGGTGTCTTTCCCTTTCAAAATTTTGTTGGCATCTGTTGTTGCACATAGGCTTAATGTGTGTGCACAACAACTTAAATGTGTTGGTAGCAGTTCTTCACTAGTTGAATTTTCAGGAATGTTTACATCAAGCTGATTTTCTGCTTTCTCAAAATTCAAAATACTTCCAGAAACGGGCAAGGGGAATTCGGAATCTGACATAAACTCTTCCTCCTTGTCCTTATTTAACTTCTCTTCAATGGTATCAATACTGGACAGTGGCACACCAAATGTTTTAAATGCTTTAGTAAAGTTAGACCCATTATCAGTTATTGACGCAACTATTTTATTTGCATCCAGACCATAGTCAGCATTTATCTCCTGTATTGCCTGAGATAGTCGGTCATAGCTGTGGGTACCCATTAGTCTGTGACAGGCTAAAGCCACTGATATCCTGTGTAAATCATTTGTAATCCAATGCGCCATCACACCAAGAAAACTTCTTTTCTTACTTGACCAAATGCCGATTGCTGTGCACACATAATCAACTTTATATATTTCCAGTTTGATCATCATTATTTTATTTTCATAGTAGTCTTCTATACGTTGACCTAAAGTTCGCCGACTTATTAAATTAAGACCTATTGTCACGGAAATCAAATTCCAACTCTATTTCCGATGACACTGGCATGCGCTTTCGCTCTCAATTCTGCTATCGCTTGAAGAGGAGGGTGGAGCAGCGCCGCCCGTTTCGTCAAAACCATCAACACGTCTCAACTATAGGTAGAGCGGATCGAGACCGACGTCGGAATTTCAAAAAAATCAAGTGCGAGAGAGGAAAAACGGTCGAGTGGGCTAAGGAGAAGAAGCGTTCTGCAGAGAGGAAACGAAGAAATCGCTGGAACGAGCCAGGAACTTTGCGCCATTGTGAGTGCCTCGAATAGCGGGAAGCAACACGAAGAATACGTGAGCAGAAGAGTACCACGTTTAGGCGCATATATAATGAGGTGGGCGTTGTCTAATCCAGCCAATCAGCGTGCAGTATTCGCATCACGTTACCCCCACCACCCCCCACTCCTTCCTGACGTCACAGGTGTTCAACCAATCCGCGTGCAGAAGGCGACGCACAGGAACCAACACCTACCTCCCCTGTTTTGGGTGTTGGTCTTTTATTTAGGTGTTGGTCTTTTTTATTTGGGTGTTGGTCTTTTATATTTGGGTGTTGGTCTTTTATATTTGGGTGTTGGTCTTTTATATTTGGGGCGTTGGTCTTTTATTTGGGCGTGGGTCTTTTATTTGGGCATTGGTCTTTTATTTGGGTGTGGCCTAAGGCTGAAATAAAATTAATTTTATAATCCTCTGATGTAACCCTGGTGCTGGTGCTGGTGCACCAGGGTGGTTGATTTGAGAGGTCCTAATGCTCTCAGCAAAATCCACTTAGGTGATTCTGTCTTACAAGTGAACACCTGTTGATTCGCTTAAATACTCCTCTTTCTGGCTAGGGGTTTGTATACTGGCACACCTCGATTTTGATCATCTAATTACTAATTCACTATTGTTTCTCGGTAACCAAATTTTTTCCAAGCTCTTTTACAGTTTTTCTAAATAAAATGACTGCTGTGTCAAGATGTATTGTTTTGTTTTTTTAATTTTCAACTAAAGGCTACTTTGTTTCAATTGACAGATGTGCATCTGAGTAGGGACTAATGCTGTCTGAACTCTCATATAGTTGCTTATAAATACAACTAGGTCACACAACCTGATGAAAGGGTCATATTCACTAACCTTTTAAAGCTTATTTTAAAGCGGGGCTGCTGGAAATTTGTTTTATTTTCATGTTTGCCCCTCTCACTGATTGCCTTTGCTCACATGAAGGATTGTTTTTTCTTCTAACGGTTGTACCTGGTTGAAATGTTAAATAAAAATGCAAATTTCACATTTCTCAATGCTGTTGAGGCATACTTGACTCTCTCTCTATACAAATTTGTACAACTTTGGCTCACAGAGGTTGATAAACGCGTTGTTTGATTCCCCAACCTCGCGATATTCAGTCACCCACCCCCCTCTCTCTCTCTCTCTCGCTCTTTCTCCCTACTCCATAACTAATACAAGTTTGCAAAAGGTTGTTTAAAAATTGTATTCTAAAAAGCGTTTTCGCTCTCTCTCTCATACAGTATACAACTTTTCTGTTCACTTATGGTATTAGGATACGAGCGTGATATGCTTCGTACTCTTTATAGTGCAAAAAAGTCTGTATTCAATTTAAGCCTATGATCACATGTGCTGATTTAACATCACTCGTCACAAGGCGTTAAGTTCTCAAAGTCGTGCGCTTGTTGGTTTGTTTTTACAGTTTGAATTTTATAATTTTTACTTAATAAAATCTGTACGTGGACTATGCTTTCGTTTTTCGACACTCTACAATTCACGAACTGATGACGTTCGCGTATGCGAGCATCGTGATTCGGGGGTAGGCACTCACGGCCACGTTGCTTCTCCGGCGTGCTTTCTCAATGACGTGTCCTCGTTGGCTTGTTTCTGTCTAATTACACGGATTTTTACTTTTAAAGGTTTGTCATATGGATGTATGTTCGTTTTACTGGCCTTTTACGATGTGTTGCAAGGTGATTGATGTTGAGCCTGTGTGTGCATCTGTGTGTTGCGCCTGTGTGTGCGCCTGTTACGTGAATGGGGCTGACGGCTAGGCCACGGACGCTGCGACGTTGTTGTTCAACGCGTTCGCTCGGGGTTGCATTGTTCACATGTTTGTGTTTGCTTAAAAAACCCTGTGTCTTCAGCCAAAGATATATGTGATATGTTTTTCTGTACTTTGTTAGGTTAGCCTGCTCTTTCATCGTTTTGTTTTTGTTTTCCCCTAATTAAATTCTCTCCCTGTAACATATTTTCACACAGTTGATGTCGAGGTATTCGCACGAGGCCTAATAGCGGTGTATAGTGAGGTCAGTCGCTACTTTCGACGCGCAGGCTAATTCAAACTAAAAATCTACGTATCTGACAATTCAGGGTATTTGAAATACGTTTTGTTTGTTTGTTTGTGATGTATCGAGTTTTTCATCTAATTAAAAAACGTACACCCTTGTTATCATCCAATGAGGCAGGGGTAGGCTTAACATGCTCGCGTGGAGTACACCACTGTTCGACACTATGGGAGTGTTCAAGCTAGTCCGGGCTAAACTTCCTTGCAATTTTCTAGCGCAGGTATGCGATATACGTTTTGCTTATGATGCATTGGTGTTCCCCCATTCGTTTCGTGTTTTTTTCCCCCCGACTAAATTAAAGTCTGGCCCATTTATAAAAAGTGTACGTAATTCTTATCCCGCCGGTCGTACGAAGCCTTGCGTATCCGAGCCGTGAACAGAGGTGACAACAGATGTATTCAAAGCTCATGCTAATCTAAGCTAAAAATCCTTGTCTCATCCGTAGGGTTGCTAATGTAAAAACGGAATGTTTTTAATTTTTAATACAATGTCATCATTGTTTCACATGTGCGGTAGGGCTTGTTCATTTCTTAGGTCTCACGGTCATTCGTTGCCTTGGAAAATTTATCTCCACATGTCCATATCTCTATTTTCTGTTTTGCATTGATTTATTATAAAAAATAATTACAAAAAATATTGATGTTGATGATGAAAAGTATACAGGTTTTCAGTTTTTACTTTTTTTTACTGATTGTTTTTTATTCCCTATAATTTTAACTGATGTGCTAAAAAAAAAAATAAAATAAAACAAAATTCTGCCTTTACTTTTAATGTATTTAGGCTCGTGCAAAAGGATAAATTTTCAAAGTTAATATGCATTGCATAATAAACGTTTAAGGGCAAATTTCACTTTTAAGGTATTACAAGCTTACATTTTTGAGGGGGTCGTAGGTCAATAGTGTTTCTTATTAAAGCAGACTTCATTACTCTTTTTTTCTATTGTTTGGTTATTTTGGGGTCTTTTGTTTGTAGACAAGACTGCGAAATTGTAAGACATGGGGAAGAGTTTGTTGTTTTTTTTTAGTGGTTCATAGGTCTCTCGTATAAGCAGATCGCTCAGGTGCTTACAAAGCCTTCCTCCTAATTTCTACCCGCACTTGGTGGGGCAAAACGCATGGCTTACTGTCTCAAACAATGTCAGCATGCAATTGTGAACACCGAAGGTTGTTTTTAGCAACACACTGCTTTGTTGAATAAGAACGGTTAATGTAATGATAGAATAGCCCCAATAGCCCCATTAGCCCCAGATAATAGCGTGCCTATCTATCCATCGCTGACCCCAATCTGACTTGATGCAGTGGCATTCGTTTCGGGCCTTGTTACTCTTTCGACTGAAATTTTGTTTTAATCAATTTTTCGTTCTCTTTATCATCAATTTACTGTTTGTTAATCATTTGTTTGAAAAAAGAAAATTGTCTTTCAAGGGTTCCTTTGTTATACGACAAGCCCTACCTCTTAGTGAGCTGTTGTTTTTATATGAATTTAAGCTAAAACTGTGTGTTTAAACTTACAAATTTTACTGTTTCCAACACTATCGAGGTTATACGGGTTTCTTAGTACTAATATATGTCTGAAATGATTCGTTTAAAAATGCAGCATTTCTCGTTGTTTCAATTCGATATGGTTAATCTTATCTTCATCTCTCTCTCTGTCTCTCTCTCTCTCTCTCTCTCTCTCTCTCTCTCTCTCTCTCTCTCAAGGTTTTCTTGCTCCTTAATCTTTTGTAAAA
>JAHWFO010097661.1:617135-656056 GCA_023313115.1 Rhysida immarginata
TTTTACAAAAGATTAAGGAGCAAGAAAACCTTGAGAGAGAGAGAGAGGAACCCTTGAAAGACAATTTTCTTTTTTCAAGCGAATGAATAACAAACAGTAAATTGATGATAAAGAGAACGAAAAATTGATTAAAACAAAATTTCAGTCGAACGATTAACAAGGCCCGAAACGAATGCCACTCCATCAAGTCAGATTGGGGTCAGCGATGGATAGATAGGCACGCTATTATCTGGGGCTAACGGGGCTATTGGGGCTATCATTACATTAACCGTTCTTATTCAACAAAGCAGTGTGTTGCTAAAAACAACCTTCGGTGTTCACAACTGCACGCTGACATTGTTTGAGACGGTACCCCCTGCGTTTTGCCCCACCAAGTGCGTGCAGAAATTAGGAGGAAGGCTTTGTAAGCACCTGAGCGATCTTCTTATACGAGAAACCTATGAACCACTAAAAAAAAAAAAAACTCTTCTCCCATGCCTTACAATTTCGCAGTCTTGTCTACAAACAAAAGACCCCAAAATAACCAAACAATAGAAAAAAGGAGTAATGAAGTCTGCTTTAATAAGAAACACTATTGACCTACGACTCCCTCAAAAATGTAAGCTTGTAATACCTTAAAAGTAAAATTTGCACTTAAACGTTTATTATGTAATGCATATAAAATTAATTTTATTTCAGCTTTAGGCCACACCCAAATAAAAGACCAACGCCCAAATAAAAGACCCACGCCCCAAATATAAAGGACCCACGCCTAAGTAAAGACCGACGCCCCAAATAAAAGACCGACGCCCCAAATAAAAGACCAACGCCCAAATAAAAGACCCATGCCCAAATAAAAGACCAACACCCAAAACAGGGGAGGTAGGTGTTGGATCCTGTGCGTCGCCTTCTGCACGCGGATTGGTTGAACACCTGTGACGTCAGGAAAGAGTGGGGGGGTGGTGGAGGTCACGTGATGCGAATACTGCACGCTGATTGGCTGGATTAGACCACGCCCACCTCATTATATATGCGCCTAAACGTGGTACTCTTCTGCTTATGTGGAAAGCCCGCTAGTATTTGCGACTGCGAGGACGGCGACGAGGGAGCCATGCAGACAAGTTCCGAAGGCGGAGATTTTGTCAGAACTGCAGCGATGTAACAAAGCCAGCTGTGCGCGCGAGTTCGAGTGCCCAAGCGATGCCCTTATACATTGGACGGACGGTAACGGTTGCTGCGACAGATATTGTGAGTACGCTCTTTCTTGTAGGCAGTAATGCCCAGCTCATCTAGTCGTGTTTCGGTGATTTGTTTCGGAGGGAGCTTTAGTCTGATATGTTAATTAGAGGAGAGTGGCCAGCGGGGTTATCGACGTACGTTCGTCACTGGATGGGTTTCACTTGGATTCAGCCGCTCTTCCCTAAGACCCACACGTGGTTGTAATTTCCCCTGTGAATTTATCAGTGAATTTAGTGTTCATTAGAAATTGCATAAGAGTCATTTTATCGAGTTGTTCTTGTGTTTTATTTCAGTGTGTGTTGAGCATTGAAAACTTCCTATGTGTTGTGTTATACTTACGTATAATTTACTATTAAGGACTACCCACAGACATTGACTTCACATATCATATTTGTGTAATACTTTGATATTAATTTATTGCCTTAAGAACTACTCAAGTAATAGACTCTTCACCTATTATTTGTGTCTGACGCTTTACGGACTTTTCTATTGGACTACTGGGCCCTGTTCATGTAAAAATTAATGTGTCGTTATATTTATGCTAGTCAGTGAATGGAATTAAACTTCCGGTCCTATTGTTAAGACCATTAGTTATTTAAGCGTTTCAAATTCTTTATCACCTAATTGTGAAGTGGTTGCAGTTAGTTAAGAGTTTTGATATTTTGCTTAAGCCTTTTTGTCAGATGATTATTTTCCTGACTTAGTTCTTAGCAGTGTGTATTCGTAGCATTTGGGCGAATAAGCCTTTGTCATTTGTGAATTTCATAGACATATCGATTTGTGATTAACTAATGTTATTCAATTTTACGCACTTAAAGAGTTTTGCTTGAATATTTTGAATTATGTTTGTATGTAATTGGTGAGTGAATCAAGGTCTTCACGTTTTGTCTTTTGTTGTTATTGCTGCATTTTGTAGTAGTAAGTCTTCTTTGAGAATTATTGATTATATACTATAAGAGATATTATGATTAAGCTATCCAGACTTGAGTCTAGCTATGGTTAAGTTTAGCCGTAAGCGCTATTATGTTGTGCATTTCATTTATTGATATAGTTACATACCTCATTTGTTATTAAATGTTATTTGTTAATGTTACCCGACCACTGTCACGTGCCTTACTTTATTCCACTGCGCAAATCACAGATTTCTGCTAATCTCCACGTTACACTCATCTTTGAAGTTTGTAAATCTATAAATATTTTAGAAAAATATGGATCTTCCATGGTTTTCAATGGAATCATTGATGGATAAAATATTTGACAATATTATCGTCAAACATTTCCTGTGAAACCTTCTGTTTTATGCCATGTTTAACTTTATTATTTGTGGAAGCACTAGCCCCTTCACTTGCATACGTTGTTTCTGTTTTCTCTCTTTTAATGTATGCTTTATATTTATCCACACAATCTTGTCTATGCTTTCGCTTCATGAGACTGAGAAAATTAGACGTACAGTTATTGTATCCTTTCACTTTCATTTGCTGGTTGCTTGTGCATTTCCTACACAACGCCACAATGATATTAGCATTAGACTCGTTTGGCAAGTACTTAAAAAAAGTTCCGTCCAATAATTGATTCTCGAGTCCGCCTGGCTGTGGGTTCGAATCCCTCCATTGGCATGGATGTTTGTGTTTGTCCCGGGCTGCGTATAGATATAACTTGTGTAAAATGCGCAAAATGACCATAGTAGTCGACGCCAAATTTCTAGAACCCCCCCCCCAATAATTGAAGTTGTGGCTGCGGTGAAAATTCCTCACTTATGGGCACTGGCGATGAGCTTTCACTCATATCTGAACAGTTTAAGGAAATGTTGCACTCTTTATTTATTCTTAACATTTTGACAGTTTGATAGGATTTCACAGTTCATTCACAAACTATGTTCGATTTTGGAACTCCTTAATTTCACTGTAAAGGTAAATTAAATAATTGATAGATGTTATATAGGGCACTACTTTTCTCTTGAAAAATTATTAGGATAAGCTAGCTTTTATACTTACAGGTCAATCCCACAAAGTTGTAGCAGAGGTTGTTGGTTGAATGATTTTAAATGAATGTTTGAAGCTTGCATTTAAAAAATTGAAGGAAGGAAGGAAGGAAGGAAGCAAAGAATAAATTCAACTAATTTTCTAAAAATATGGCATAAAATATGGTATATATATAAATAGGCTAAATCGTAACCACCGAGAGAGAAGGCCTCTGCGATGAAACATAATACATTAAAACATAAATCATGAAGCATAATCCATTAAATTAATTGCAATTAATATTTTAATCAATTGATTAGTTGATTGAAAATTTAATTGATTAATGCCCAACACTGGTACAGGGGTGGCTTGGAAGTGTGAGGCACGGTGTCTCAGGGTGTTAACCATTGTTGGGAACCCTTAGGAGTGTCATACAGGACCCACTTTTCTTCACTGGTAAGTATTCGATGAAATACGGGTGCGTTACGATGTCGAGAAAACAATGAGATGCAGGCTGTCACTCTGATAAGTGTGGGGTACTCATTTGCTCAATTTGTATGTCTTTCCGAGGCTGCGGAGGTGACGTTTCATGAGAAACCTGATACCGTCTGGAAAGTTCACCATATGTTAAACTGACGTCCTCCTCTATGGCTGCTTTCAGGGCCTGTTCATCATGAATTTCTGGAACCAATGCCTTGCGGAGAGTTCATTCACAGCATGATTCCCAAACGCAAGACACATTCGGCGACTACAAGTTGCTGCTGACAAGCCCTCCTTGGAGGTGTCATAAAACAAACAACACCTAACCATCTTGGATATCTCCATTTGTCTTCACTTCTGCACGAGGTGTGATTGATATGAATGCCCAACAACCGTGTATTTATACAGGCTGGCCTTCCTATTCCCCCTCACAGATTTTGGACCACACTGTACACTCACTTGCATATCTTCTATCACCTCCTCTCATGGCAACATAAAAATGGCAAGTACTTTTGTGGTTACCTGGTAGTACTTGTACTAATGGTACCATTTTTGTACCATTGGGAACTTTGAATGCTAATAAGTGGCATTTAATATATCGAATCATGAATGAATATAACGAATATTTATTCATATCTGGAATTGGTTTAATAGTACGTATTCTAATAATACTGTATGGTTCCATTGGAAGTTTTCAGTACTAAGATAGGCCATGCAATATATCAAACATCTCGTAACAACATGAATGTCATGTATGAATATAGTGAACAAGTTGATTAAATAGTACATATTTTAAAGATACCATATGGGATTGAATATATCAAACTTGAATGACGTGTCATGAATGAATACAACAAGTAATTAATGATATTCGAAATTCGTACTATATCATACCATTGGAAACATTCAATGCTAAGATATAGCATGTAATATCAAACAACTCGTAACGACGTGTCTTGAATGAATATAACGAGCAATTAATGGTGGTCAAAATTTGTTTAGTATTATGTGCTTTAATGTTACCATTACAGTATCATAAGGAACCTTCAATGCTAAGATATGGAACGTAATATAAAATTCTAACGTCCATGCAATTGTTATCCATAGCTAATTGCTATCAAGAACAAATTGTGTTAGGCTTAGGACATTAATATCTGAAATTATAATTAGACATGTTGTTATCAAATGACATGAAATGTCAAAATGTCATACAATTGCTCCTTTTCTAACCACTTAAACCAAGTGCACTTGGTTATTTCATGTCGCTCGGTATGCTGAAAAGGTCCATTTATTCTCTACACAGAAGTTAAAACTTTTTTACTTCTGTCAACAGTAGAGGATTAGGTAGAAACGTTTTAGCAATAGAATTTGAAGAATTAATAAACGCATATACAAAACGGTTCAATAATTGACGTTCGCTTCGTTTAACATTTTCGTAAGAATACTTCTAAGGTAAATAAAATTTATAAGCTCGAATATATAAAGAATTACTACACTTTTTATTTAACCTTTCATTTCTTAAATTTTATTCGTTTAAATTCTAGTTATCGTTAGCTTCATCATATAGGAATTTAAAATATATATACCGGGCTTTGCAAAAGTTCTGTTACATTCGTGACGACCCTCAAAGAAATGGACACGACGATGTTCACGATGCAGTTAGACATGTTTTTATTGTGCCATGATATAGAATAACTTTGTAATTAATCATTTAATCAATGTGGCCACAATCTGCATCAAGAACCCGCTCCGAAAAGCCTTGCAAACTTTGCGAATGTAATCCTTCCTCATTCTGGTACACACACGGTTGACAGATGTTTTCAGCTCGTCGACGTTGCTGTGACGGACCTTGCAGGCCTTCCCCTCGACATGCGCCCACACGCTGTAGTCACGTGGATTGAGGTCTGGCGACTGCGGAGGCCAAAAGCTCTTCGACCAGAAGGTCATGTTGGGCCCCAACCAGTTTTGCACAGTGTTGGTCGTGTGGGCAGGGGCACCGTCCTGTTGAAAGATGCAGTCCGCATTTCTTCACCCAGGGAAGGACTTTTGTGGCCAGGATGTCATTGTTATCAGCCGCCGTTAGCCGGTATCCACTTGGGAACCACACGGGTGGCATTTTCTCGCCATTCGACACCACGATTCCGAGCATCATCACAGAGGCCGGGGTGCTTGGTTGTAGAAACGTAGCGGACCTTGGAGATGTCCTGGCCGAAGCTTACCACGCAGTCGTTTTGCTTGTTGACGACAGGATCGACCGTGAAGGTCTTTTCGTCAGAGAAAATAACAATTCGCTCGCCATGACTCTTCAAGTCGTTGAGAAGACGGCGACAGCGCTCCCGACGTTGTTCCCATATCTGATCCGTCAGCAGAGGCCTCACGCTCTTTCCACCTTCTTCTTTGACCGCTCTGGCCACCGAAATTTTCTTTTTCTTTGCGAGCGCAGTCATTTTGAGCGTCGGGTCTTGTTCGAAGGCTTTTCTCACAGCCAAACGGTTGACGACTTGAGGTCAACCTGAATGAGGTTGATCTTTAAAGTCTCTCCCATTCTTGAGCCTGTCCGCAACTCTGTGGATGGTCATCCGGCTGACTTTGAGGAGCTTGGCAATATCGGACTTCGTCTGGCAGCGATCGCTACTCGTTTCGTTTCCATCGCTTTTGTCGTGGACATTAGGATCACTCAGAGGTTAACACGTAATTTCCAATATATTATTTGATCCTTTTGTGGAAATGAAATTATCCAAATCATGAGCAGTCCATTTTTGGGGGATGTAAAGAGTGTAACAGAACTTTTGCAAAGCCCGGTAATGTAGTTTTTTCTACAGTGTTTTAAAATGCAAGTTTGTTCTCGGTAACTCATGGCTGACGTCTCGCTGCAATAATGCCAAAATGTGCTCCTTTTATCCACCCTGGCGATAAAATCATTGTTTCTTTTTCATGTTTTCATATTCAACCTTTTTTCGGGATCTCACCTCGATCCATCATCAGATAATTTGTTTATTCCGCTGTTTTCAATCCTTTAAACAAATCTTGTACCACTTTATATCGTAAAATTATATGTTTTAACTATTCATTTTTTCAACGATTTTCATGACAAACTAAATTAATAAAAATTCAAATTCAGGCCAGTTTACTAATTGCTAATCAATAATCTTTGTGGGCATTTTGAAAAGTTTTGCCTCCCATGGTTGTATATTTCGTAACCGATATCCAAAATTATTTTTATAGCATATATTTACATTTTTGACATTCACTTTTCACTTTCGATATAGTCTCCATCTCTTTAAACACAGTTGTGTCAACGTTTGACTAGTCGGGTGAACTTGATGGAAGAATTCGGGGATTGTTGTCGAAACCAGCATTGAATGACAACTTTCACCTCGTCGTCAATATGACCTGATGTCCCTGAAGGTGCTTTTCGCCTTTGGGAAGAGGTGAAAGTCGGCGGTTGTGGTAGACTTCTTTGAATGCCTCTTGTGCAGGCTGTCGTTATTGTACTGTAGAAGAGAGTCCCAAGCTGCAATTTAATACTGATATCGACAACAATTCTTTGGCTCGGAATTCTTCTCCGACATTTTTGCCTGACTAGTTACACGTTGGTGCAAGTGCACGAAAAAGTAACTAGTGCATTAAATAGCAGAAGAATGTAAGTATCTGGTAAAAAAAAGATTTGAAAGTCGATTACCAAATAAAAATGTTACAACTGTACAGGCATTGCTTTTCAAAACTCGTAAAAGTTCTTAGTTAAACTCATTAGTTTTATAAATATTACTTTATTTAAAATTTGTTTGCCTAATTTTAAAAATATTTAAAAATTTGTTTGCTAAATATTTCAAAAAATATTGCTGTTTGAGTGCTCTCAATGTTCACCTGATCTTGCACCTTCAGATTTCCGCACCTTTGGCCCATTGAAGGATGCACTGAGTGAATATGGAGGGTGGTTTAAGCCCTCAAACAGTAGGTTCTAGACAACCTCACACTAGCAATTTGTGGGCTCGTATTGTCATGGAGCAAAAGCACGGCTTCACTCAATAACATCCGTGGCACTTATAAGAGTGTCGCCATTTTCTAGTACTATTTTCCAGCATTCTATGTTGCAGGTTATGTATGGCTCCCTAAAGTAACAAACATGTAACTATCACGGTTGTATTTCAGATTTTTTATAACACTTTTCCGGTTAATTATTGAATGACCCTTGTACTTATTGAGGCAAAGCTAAAACGTGTTCTTGATGAAAACCCAGGCTAACTTGGAGTGAAATTTCAAAAAATTCTATCCAGAGTAGAGTGTCACATTCCCGACCAAAACTATTCAGCAGAAGAAATTGCTGCATTTTACAAAGCCCCTATTATATCCTGTGAAGTAAGAAATATCATTTCCACAGAACCAAGCTATTTTGCGTTCAAATCGACAGAGGTTCACCCTGGAAAACAGGATTCTAAACGTTTTTAGTCACTGTAATTATCGAAATTAATAAAATGGTGAAATTTCTAATTATTCATACCATTTGTTTGTTAAGGAGTACCTAATTTTAAGAGAATATTTATTCATTTAAAGGGAATATTTCAGTAATTTAAGGGAATATGAACCTACATATTTTACATGTTTTAGGAACCTAATTATCAGGGTCTGCTTGCGCCAATAATCAACAGGGCCCTCACTGCCAAGCGATGCTACCACTACATTTTCCATCGTTGGACAACCAAGGACTCATGGACGTTTTCTAAGTTAACTTCCGGTTTTTTCTTAGACGGAACGAAGTTTTAATCTACACGGGTTGACCGGAAGGTGTAGAAAGTAGTTTTGTACGGGCACTCTTCCTAGAAGGATGAAAGCAAACATAAAAACAAATTAAGCAAGGACCAAACTAAAACGAACTACATACACAATATTACACAATATAAATGAAAACAAAGAAAACCTCCCAGAGGGGAAAGGAAGCACTACAGGAGTGCGAGGGCAAAGCGTAAGTTGTCCAATAGAATGGTGGTGGAAGGATCTATAGATATTCATGGTCATCGAGCTCCATGGTTAAAATGAAGCTAGAGTTCTATGGCATCAGGAATTCTATTAAAAAGTGGTGCTGCATGTACAATCTGCCAAACTGCGCCTGCAGTACCACCCTATCGGCAGACAGAAACTTTACTTTCGTATTCAGTTTCAATGAAAATCTCTATGGCATGTTGCATTCGGCTATAGTGTGATCTATGCGGCACCTGGCGCGATCTGTTTTCCTTAGCTTCTTGAAGAAATGGAAAATGGCCGAAGTTCGATGACCATGAATATCTATAAGACCGTGTTCCTCACTGAACAACAATGCAGGAAACATGGTCAATCGTTCTCTGGTTGAAATTATTTCTCAAGCCCCATGTCTCAACAGAGGGAAGCAGTAGATTAGAAAAAAATATGAAAATTAAACTACAAAAACGGTAATCAAAATTTTATCACTGACGGATGCAGATGAAATGGTTAGCTTGGAATGAGAAGAACGCAAAACCCTACCAAGTCGGGAAAGTCGAGTAAAACTACCAAATAGATCCGTTACTTTTGTAACAGGAGTGCATACCCTACGGACTCCTACATTACCACATGTGACCAAAGCCAAGCTGGAAATTCGTCCAGTTATGGCGCGGAGAGCGTCATATGTTCTTTTTACATGAACAAAGCAATATTCTTGAGGCGAAACTGACTAAATTAAGTCATTGGCAACCCAGCAGCGATAGTGTCAACAAATGTTACTAACCCCACAACAAAATTGTAGTTTGCCGCTTCGCTCGGAGCGATCCCATGGAGGGACACAATTATATCTAATTTAGAAGTTTTGCAAGGCATTTTATGTAGACTCTTTTTTCTATTCCATTTTCGTTCTTTCTTTCGGTTTCTTAATAAAGTGTGTAACAAAATGATAAAGAAAAGTTAATTACCTCAAGCGTGAGAGGAAGATTCGCGAAGGTTTACATTTTTTTAAAATTGGCTTGCGGGAATCATATTTTATCTCTATTAACCAAGTCATTGTGTGTGTGTCTGTCTGTCTGTATATTTGCGATGATCTCTACAACCGCGAAACCACTGGGCTTCAAACTTTTCATGATGCTTTAACATATTCCGGGAAAGATTTTTCACTACTTACCATGGTCTTCCACAAGTTGATAGGGTTTTATAAGCGAAGACCCCACCATTTTTCCTCCAACAATATAAATTTATATTTAAAAATTCAACAATGATACTACCTACAATAATATGACAAGCCAATAATAAGAATCAACAATCCTCTCTTATCCTGAACATTTTTAAAATAAATGTTAATGAAAACTAAGTTTAAATTGCAACAACATTAATTTTATTACTAATACGCGTTTCAGTGTTTAAACCATCGTCACTTATGTTATAAGATTTAAATATGAGCAATTTATTTATGGATGGTGGGCTAGGCTTCATGTCATTTCCCGTTTGGTGAAGGTGCTAGTTGTCCCCATATGGGCCTGCTTTCACCCGTCAATCTCAGGAGAGAATGAGAACAAGCATTTGGAGAGAAAAAACTTCGAATATATGTATCAGTGGAGGGGACACTTGAAAATTATAAACACGATTAAATATGCAAATTCATTAATCAATGAATTCAAACAACAAATTGTTTGGCTACAAAATAAAATTTTGCAAATAAGTTGATACTTGGATAAATGATAAAAATGGAATAACCTAAATAATGAATAAAATTATCATTATTTACCAGTTTAAAGAAAATAACCTAATAATAGTAAATAAATAAATAATAAATAATGATATAAATAATAATAAAAAATATTATTATAAAAAATTCGGGGGGGGGTCATAATTATATAGATCCTAAATAAATGCTTAGAAAACTATACAAGGTGATTCAGAAAGGTAGGTCAAGAATGAAATACCACGTACAGTTTCTAGTGGGGAGCAATATATTTCCTATAAATATGTTTCCGGAATGCATCCTTAAAGAGATAATGCAACTTGTACGAGGTAGGAATGACATTACAGCAGATGTTCAAAATGCCGATCCTGAGCCTCGATGCAGGTGTTTAGTCTGCAGACGAGATTCTCGCGAACTCTATAGTGTTTGGAACGCCCGGTAATGTGGGTGATCACGTTCTGGGAAACGATGTTGGTAAATCCTTTCCGCTTCGTTAGCATTACCCTGTGCCCCGCTGTAGATGAGATGCATGTCTGCCAGCTCCGCATCAGTCAAGCGATCCATTGTACGACAGTGGAGTTACATGTTTCGTTTCCACTCTTTTAAAGTAGAGAACAAGAACAATTTACTTGTTTAGATCCTAATTTACATGGACCCTACCATTGCCGTCCGGGTAACGCACATCCATTCCTACCTCTTACAAGTTGTATTATGTCTGTAAGGATGCATTTCTGGACCCATGTTTATAGGAAAAATATTGTTCCCTGCTATAAACTGTACATGGTATTTCATTTTTGACCTACCTTTCTGAATCACCCTGCATATAGTTAATAAAATGTCTATGTACCTTTGGTGAGTAGGCATTTCAAACTTTAGGAATACATTGAGTGTCATATATTATTGCTGTCATAATAATAATAACAATAATAATAATAATGTAACAACAACAAGGGAAGAGACCATCAGATAAATTGGAAGGTCGAACCCAGTGTTGTCCCCCAACAGGCCTAAGCCCAAAAACGGGATTAATTAAAAACGAATAAAAGGAAATTAAATCTCTAAATGAACGGACAAGAACAAAAAAATAAAAAAAGAAAATAATAAAATAATCAAATAATAAAGAAATGAACGGACAGACAGAAAAAACAAATAAAAATACAACAAAAATAGAATCATACGAATGATCATCATTTAATAATTATATAAATGATCATATTATTTTTTCTTCATCATCATTTCCAATAAGATTCCTGAAAACTACAAATAATTACAATTGCGCTTCCAGAAGCCATTTTTGGCTTATTGTAAGGGTCCAGTTACTTCACCTTAATTACCATTTCCAATAAGATTAAAAACGACTGCACCATCCGATTACAACGCGAAAAAATGTTAAATAAATAATTAACAATTTATATTAAAACCCAATACCGAATCTTACATATTATTTCTTCTACCACAGATCCGTGCCGAGAAGGGCAGAGTTAAGAAAGAGGGACTCAATTTTAAGTTTAACAATAACAATGAGATTTATTCCTTTTAAAATAAGAATGAAAATTAAATGAAGATTAAAATATGAGTTTGCACTTCTAGCTTCACTAACCTAATCAGGTTCCAGTAAATATGAATCTGAACCAAAATTTAAATAAATAAATATTACCAATAAGTATTTATAAAAAAGAAAATGCTTTCATGGTCCGGGGAAAATAGATTATACATACTCTTTGTGATGGGTCAAATGGTCTTGCTTCTTAGGAATCTGAGATCGGTGACCTTCTGCGGATGTTTTGTGGCTCAAATGGGAATCGAACGGGATCACATCATTTTCGGGACAATACTAACTGAATTTTACGGGATAACTGTCATTATATAAGTTGGGTCGCAACTATATGATATCTTTCATTAAAAAGCCTTGGTTTCGAGCAAAATTATAGTTAAATTTTTGCACCTTGGGAATAAAATAAAAAAATAAGGAAATAAATAAAGGAATTTTGATATTCCCTTCATGGCAGACGCCTGTGAGCCGGGTACAGGGAGCAAAAGGGTTGCTGCCAGTTGGATTGCTACAATCCAACTCTACCGCTTACACTTTG
The DNA here is from genome assembly GCA_023313115.1 of Rhysida immarginata. Taxonomy (NCBI): domain Eukaryota; kingdom Metazoa; phylum Arthropoda; class Chilopoda; order Scolopendromorpha; family Scolopendridae; genus Rhysida; species Rhysida immarginata. The sequence continues at coordinate 629,549 of JAHWFO010097661.1, forward strand.
GTACACCCGCACATGAGAGGGCAAGAATTGGAAAAAGCCACTCGATCCTCGATGGTGAAGAGTCTAAGAGAACACTGAATCTCCGAAAAATACAAGTTCCCTCATTCAAGAACGGGTCTGGAAACGACCAATCAGCGATTGATTATGACGTCAAAGATTCAAAATCTTGGGATTAGGTGAAAGGTCAAAAATGAAGATAAAAGTTTGTTTCTGGACTTTTGAATTAGGCGCCAATTCGTCTCGCAACCACCTGCAAGAGATTCACAATGTGCAGGTGTTGTATGGCGGAGGCCATTAGCCTGCCTTCTGCTGTTCTTAATTGTCGTTGGGGGTAAACTTTCCTCCTTGGGTTTCTTTGATCTCACCCCCGTGATTCTCTTCTTCCCAAGCTGACTTGCTTTCCATAAATAGTCGTAAATTACAAACGCTTCTAGCTGCCTCAAAGGAGGGGTTAATTTCAATGGAACATCCCACCAGAACCTATCATAGATGTTCAGAGAAAGGGAAACAAATGCTAAAAGCATTCCAAGCTCAAGCAATAAACAAATTTGAAAAGAGAGGAAAACTACCAACAAAATTATTTATCCAGTTCTAGAAATTTAACAAAGGAGGGATAAATTCTCCTCTATAACTTGTCTTTAGTTCAAAAATGTTTAAATAATCAAATTAATAGTGGCAAGATAGTAGAAATAAGAATAAATTAATATTCAGGATTCCACTCTCATGATTATAAAACTTGGATGCTATATTATATTGGAAAGTCGAGTTTACACATATTTAAAAATGAAAATATAAAATTTGAAAAATCGTAAAAACTTTTTTCATAGGGTAACATAAACATGATAATGACAATAATAACTTATAATTAGTATATGACAACAACAAAAAAATCAAGAATGGGCGAGCCCAATGCTGTTCCCCAGATTGGTTGGTTGGTTTGTTTGGTATTAACGTCCTTTTCAACTGCTATGGTCATTTCAGGACGGCATTATAGGGGCTGCAAATTTTGCCTCGCAAGGGTTCTTTAACGTACAGCTGGCAAACGACTACATGGGACCAATGGCTTTACTTCCCTTCCGAACGAAGTGTGTGATCTCAGAAGTTGCATAAATATAGTAATAATAATAATCAATTACACAATAATAATAATAATAATAACAATAATAATAATGGTAATAATAATTAATGGAATATGGTCTTTGGAGGATTTTTCACGCCACTACCTCTGATATTAATTATTAAATAGTGAAAAATAATAAAGAAAATTCCAGGGCATGGACTCGAACTAGGGACCTCCGGGTATATGCCCCGGTGCTCTAACCACTAAGCTACCGTGGACAAGGAAGTTGTCATTATCAAACACGCCCTATGAGCATAGGTTAAAGCTCGGTTCCTTGTTTGCAGGTCAGTACTATCTTTACTATTAAATGGGGGGGGGGGGTTCTAGAAGTTAAGGTGTCGACTACTTAGGTCATTTTGCGCCTTTCACACAAGTTATATCTGTACGCAGCCCGGGACAAAAACAAACATCCATGCCCACGGCGGGATGCAAACCCACAGCCAGGCAGACTCGAGAACTAGAAAGCCTATGCCTAGCCCTCTCGGCCACCTGGCCGGCACTATTAAATGATGAATATTATTATAATAAAAATTGGAAAATATTATTTGGAGGATTTTTTCATGCCACTATCTCTGATATTAATTAATAAATAGTGAAAAATAGTAAAGAAAATTCCATGGCTTGGACTCTAACCAGGGACCTCCGTGTATACGGCCCGGCTCTAACCACTAAGCTATTGTAGACATTGGCATTTACTATTTTTCACTATTTATTAAATAATTCTATACAATACATCCCAAATCCCGAAGCCTACAATAAAGCTTGTATGGAATTATCGGAATAAATTTCATAATCAAGAACAATGTTAACTTTATATAAAATACAAATTAAGTTCACAAATAACAACAATAAAATTATAATACTCACAAATAATTTTTTCAAATTAATAAACAATTTTATAATAATAATGTAATAACAACCGGGAGAAGGAAACCACCAGATAAGCTGGCAGACCAGGACCCAATGTTGTCCACCAACAGGCGAAAAGCTGAAAACAGGGTTGATGTGAATAATACGAGGATTGGGGCATAAATCATGGCAACTATTTTTTTATGAGAATTCAAGCATGGGTGGAAAATGTGAAATATACAGATGAAAGAACAAGAATGGACGAAATGTACGGACATTTAACAACATACCACCACTTTGCTTCTCATGTTTAATAAGGTAGTTGACAACATTACAGGTTTCATGTTCTGGAATCATGAAGCCGGTAATGTTTCATACGTTTCATGCTTCTGGAAAATTTATTCTGGAACATGATTACAGATTTCATTTTCCAGAATAAGTAAATGAAATCAAAATAGAGAATGGCTGTTTTGATATACGAGTGTTGTTCAACTCGGGTTACATCCACCTTGCATGGCAGTTGACTGAGAACTGATTTAAAATTGCTCTCTGCGCTACATCAGGAACTCACGGAGCCATCTAATGTTGTGGAAACATACTAGCAGTCACAGCTTCTTTGAGACATCTGACATTTTATGATGCCATCCCTTAGCTCTGAGAAAAAAAAAAAGTTGCCATGACGTATGCCTCAACCCTCATATATAAAACGACCAAAAAAAAAAAGAGAGAGAGACCTGAGGTGAATAAAATTAAGTAAAAAGCAATGGCTAGTTCTCGAAGAGGGAAATGCATTTGTCATAAAATATATCGGATTAGGGTAATTCTTATTTACAATGTCGACCGATTTGTAAGCTGGATTAATTAAATGTACAGGTCAATATGATGAGTTTTTCCATGCTTTATGTGTTAATGTGCCGAAACAGCCAATTCAGCATATCATGAACAGTTGGAGCTGTCCACTTTGTGGGGATGCGCCTGCTAATTCCAATGATGGAAAAAAACAATCTGAGTTAAGTAATATGTATTTTACTTCTAACCTGACTGTATCTGCTGCAAGTATTAAGAATCAATTGTCTGAAGCTTTGAATAAAGGAGGAAATGCTAATTTATCTATGGTTTTAGATGATATTGAGAGGTTGGTTGAAGCTGTTCAAGAGTTTATCAAAACAAATAATGAAATTCATAAGCAAAATCGAAACCTACATAAGAAAATTGATAAATTATTGGATATTGTTTCAGCCTCTAAGATCATAGATAAAGATGTTCAGCAGTATCATTCTATTCCCACTTATGCTGGGATGGTCGTTTCTAATTTTGAATCATCGCCTAACTCTGAGAATGAGACTCACCCAAATGTTGAGTTTAACGGATTATCGCACATGATTCGAGAAAGTGAAAAATTGGCTAAACGTAATCCAGAAATTAAAAATAAAAAGACAGTTATTTTAGGAAGTGGTTCTGATTCATTTTTGAAGGTGAGATCTGGCAATTGGAAGTTGAGGAAGACTGAAAATTTTTTCATATCATGTTTAGATCCAGATACTCACGATGCTCAAGTAAGAACTCACCTTCAGGAAGTATTACCACCAGATAGTCTTATTAAGTGTCATAGGCTTAAGACCAGGTTTAATATCTATTAATATCTATTTAATATCTTTTTTATGACAGTTAATAAAAATGCTTCTGAATGGGTGTTGAATCCAAGTAGTTGGCCTTCTAGAACGTTAGTTAGCCACTTTCTTGGCAAGCTGCATTGTAATCAGTTTTACGGTATGGAGGATACCCAACCCCAAGTACATAATGAGAATTAATTTTTTATATCAAAATGTCAGAGGACTGAGAACTAAAATTTCTCAAACTTTTAAATTTATTTTGCTCAATCCAAATTATATTTATTCTCTAACTGGACTTGGCTCAATTCATCTTTTACCGATTACATGCTTTTTAATGATTCATTCTCCATGTATAGAGCCGATCGTAATACGACTGCTAGAGGAGGAGATGTGTTAATAGCTGTTCCTACGTCGATATCGTTGAAAAGGATTGATTTTAAATCTTCCATAACTTCGATTGATGTTGTGGGGGTTAAACTAACTTTCAAGTCTAAAATGAATAAAAGTAATGCTGTTAATAACTTACATATTTGGTCAATATATATTCCGCCTGTTACTTTGAATAGGCTATATCAACAGCTTTTGAATGAACTAACTGATTAAGTCATCACTTTAAATTACCCTGGCATTTTTACTTGTGATTTTAATTTCACCGATTCAGACTTTAAACGGAATTGTAATAATATCAATATCACCAGGCGAAGAGTTACCTCTTTGTGTACAAAGTTATAATACAATCCTGATTTTTAGAGGCTATACACTTGATAAGGTTCTCACTTCTGAACCTGTGTTAGTTAGAAGAAATTATCCACCAGTGGTGATTGAGGACCAATTTCATCCTGCTTTGAACATCATTAGTCGTGTCCCATTATTGGATTGGACTCCTTCAGGAACTATCCCCCGCCGTGATTTTAAAAGAGCAAGCTTCTATCAGATATATGACGATCTTTCATCTACTGACCGGTCTGTGTTTGACCCGATTCAATCTGTTGACCACCTTTGGAGCTGTATCGTCAATCGTATCTCCTCGGATCTGGACAATAATGTTCCAGAATGTAAACAAAATGCATTTAGAACGTATAGATATAGGTTTCTGAGTTGGATCTCTAAGACAACAGTGCAATTATGGGCCCAAAAACAGCGTTGTCATAGTAGATACAAATGATCGAGATTGCCTGCAGACTATGAAACCTTTAAAATCGCTCGCAAGGAATTTAAATAGGCCTTTAATACAAATTTTGCTGAGTTTCATGAGTCAACTGAAATCGCCCTTAATGTACGGGCTTCCACCTTCTGGAATGTTACTAAAAAGTTGTTAGGGAATAATTCTTCCAGTAAGCATTGGTCAAATAATTGTTCAGCGGAAGATATGGTTTTGCACTTTGAGAAAATCATGAGCAATGATACGGATCCTCCTGCATTGGACTTTAGTTCGTCTTCTTATTGGGATCGAATTCATGGGAATTTAAAACTATCAGAAATTTCTCCTACCGATATTTTAAAAATCTCTTCGAAAATGTCAGCTTCCAGACTTGAACACTCTAATGATATTACTGATTTTCTGTTTAATGGCTGCTTGCCCGCGATACTCTATCCCATACATAAACTCTTTAACTTATCTTATAATACTGGTGTTTATCCTAGAGAGTGGGAGCAGATAAATATAATCCCGCCAAAAATTCTGGAGACGTATGTTGTTACACATTTGTTGTCAAACATAGAGCCCTACTTGCTGCAAGAACAGCATGGTTTCTGGAAGCATTGATCAACTTCCACTAATCTCGCCTGCTTTCTTCATTACTTGGTTTCCGATATTGATCAAAGAAATCAGGTTGGTGTGCTCTATTTTGATTTTAGCAAATCTTTCGATAGTATTAATTTTAAATTGCTGCTACGAAAACTTGGTAGAGTAGGCCTGAGCGAGAATCTTCATAACTGGTGTACCTCTTTACTTGACGAGAGATGCTTTGTGATTAAAGATTTTAATAACACCAGGTTTAGAGGAAGAATAAGGAGTGGGGTTCCCCAGGGGTCTCCACTTGGCCCGGTTCTCTTTAATCTTTTTATTGTGGATATTGTTGATTATATTAAAAGTACCCGGGTGAACTTCCTTCTTTATGCTGACGACATGAAACTGTTTTTTGCCATTCACAGCTGGGAAGACTGTCATATTTTTTCTGAGGCGGCGGTTTCAGTCTATCACTGGGCTAGTGACAACGGGCTTATTTTGATTGTTTCTAAAACTTTTTGCCTAACCTACTCTAGGAAAGTGGTCAATTTTATATATGACTATAACTTGCTACATAATAAAATTCAGGGATGTTATAGAATTAAAGAATTTGGGAGTTGTGTTCAATTCTAAACTGACTTTTACTGACCACCTGAAACAACTGTTGACCGAAATTAGTAAATGCCTCGGCATCATGAAAGGTCTTACGAACCTCTTTAAAAAGGAAAAGACTTTTTTAATGTTGAATAAAACAATTATTTTGTCCAAAATCCTATATGCCATTTGGATCTGGTTTTCTGGGAATTCTCAGTTATTTGAGTATCTCCAATCTAAGCTCTTGTCTTTTAGTTTGTTTTTTTTTTATTATTATTCGTGCTTTAAATCTTACTGACAAAACCTCCCTCACAACTACTTTTAATCTTTTACCTGTTATTAATAGTGCACTTTTGAATACCTTAAGAAAGATTGCGGATGAAAGTCTCAACTGTTGACTCAGCTTTTAAATTAATTCACGTATATAATAATAACTGTAAGTCAGTTGATATAATTTTTTGACAATAGCAGACCTTTCCTGCTGTTTTAACTCTTGAATTATTTTCTAATCTCGTTTTTTGTTTTTTCCTTTTCTTTTCTTCTTTTGTTCTTTTACTTTTAATGTATCTTGTTTTTTTTGTGCCGTGTTTTTTTTTTTTTTTACATTATCGTTCAATTATTTTGTGCATGGGAGGGGGGCGGTGCCGTAAGGAACCCCTAACAAAAATTCACTCCTAAGCACAGCAGGAGTGGGTTTTTGGACTTGCACGTGGTGAATGTTATATTTCCAAGGTGTAGAGGCTGATAAACGATACAACAAACATTTTATTTAATTAAAGGTACCAATTACATATACATGTCATTAATGTTAAAATTGGGACCCTACATCAAAACACGACATAAATTCATACAAGGTAAATATTAATGATTCTCAACATCTAAAAGAACTCTAAATAAATCAAGGTAAATTGTTTCCAACTTCTGCTTTACTATAAGCATGCACTAGCACATGGGCTGCCTTCAAACGATCATACTACGTACCATCAGGGGGTATGCCTTCTACAATTGGGCCTTACCACAACATGTTGCAAGCTTTTCAACAAGAAATGAATAGACATAGGGGCTCACCAAGGAAAGCGTCACACTCTCCTTTGACATGTTGCCAATCCCGTGTTTTCTATACACCAACGCGATTGGACTGCAAGGGTGGGAGAGCAGTAACCCCATAATTACCGACGCTCAAACTACACAATAACTGAAAAGGACGCTACGATTTTCCCCTGTATTCACTCCCGAATATTAGCTTCATATGCAACAATACCCTCCTTTTAACCATATGCATTCAGCATGAAGTAGTACCATTTAGTATGCTCTTCTCTAAGTAGTTTTCGGCCAACCTCATGTGTCAAGCTTTGCTTCACAACGTATTCAAGAACAGTATGTAAATCGCACTGTACGTAAATCGCACTGAAACGTTTAATAAAAGAGCCTAATATTGAAAATTAAATAATTAATAAACATAAGAACGGACTTGAACATTGATTGTTAAGCAGTTCTTAAGCATTGAAGGCACTAAAACTTAAGTCAATAATTGCCGACTAACGTTAGTTTAATTTTGTGTCCATATCACGCAAACTAACAACTGCCTTGCTCATTGCGTCATAGAGAGATGCCACAAAGACCATAATTGAACTTTATGGGCGCTACTTTAATCCAACGCGTTCCATCTCAAAAGTAATTAGTTGTTATTTAAAACAATCTGTCCTCTATAGGGGAATAATATAAAAGAAAATTGGAACAATCTCACCAATTTCCAAGTAGCAATATTCTTATCTTGGTCGATAATTATCGCTTCGGATTTCTCTAAACATGCGACGTTCCATCTCGCAATACTGATGACTGCTGCTCATCATATTTTGCCGACACCTCCGGGATTCCAGGGCAGGTCCCCTTGCTTTTGATTTATAAATATCGTGAAAGCCTGTTATTCCTGTTCAATACTATAACTTTACTATCAACATAGGCGAAAAACTCCGTCTCCAACATCGCTGCTAACACAGGCGGGGGGGGGGGAGCTAGAACGATCTTTTTTTTTTCCTCCGTCAGCGACGCTTGCCTGCAAAGCGTCAACAACGATCGCTCTCTCTCTCTCTCAACAATCCCTCATTACCTCCGGGTTTGTTGAGGCTCATATACTGAGAAAAGCTGCCCCAACAATGTTTGTCTAAGATTACACAAACAAATGCGGCAGCTTCCCTCAGATAACTTAAAACAAACAATGTGTTAACAAAAACAATCATACGTCTTCCTTATTTTGACAACAATATGAGAATGCTGTATTACTTTATTCAGGAGAATAAAGAAACAGAGGGAATACAGAAGAGTTCTTTACAGCAACGCTAACTAGTAGCAAAGTGGTAAAAATACAACAAATAAATATATCTCCAACATCCCCCTGGGTTTGGTAGCCTGTCAGGCCATCAAACTACATTGAAGTCGGCACCAATCATTTTTCAAACGGGGTATCGATTTTGTCAGAAAGTCAGCAATGATTCTTTTAACTAGGATTTTTCCTCTCTGCACGGCTTCTCTACATAGATGATGTTGAACGTCGATGTGTTTCGTGCGGTTGTGAAATACTGAGTTCTTTGTCAGATCTACCGCTCCCTTATTATCAACACTGATCATTATTGGACTTGCCGATTGAAGAATTTCAGTGGAAAATTTTTGTAGCCAGATGGCCTCCTTTGCTGCAGCAGAAAGGGCCATATATTCCGCCTCTGTTGTGGAAGCAGCCACTGTTGGTTGTCGTCGGCTGTTCCATGTTATCGCACCACCAGCTAGGAGAAATACATAGCCAGTTGTTGAAAGTCCTGTATCAATGCAGTCAGCAAAACTCGCATCACTAAATCCTTCAATGTTGAGATTGCCATCTCGTCGGTACACCAGCTTAACTTCAGCGGTCCCCTTGAGGTAACGCAGCACTCGCTTCGCTGCTGACCAGTGAGCTTGTCCAGGATTCTCGCAGAATTTCGCCAGTTCGCCAACGATGTGAGTGATGTTTGGTCTTGTTACTTGGGAGGAGTGCAGTAAGTTTCCTATCAGGGATCGATATGGAATCTTTTTCATCTCGTTTCGGTCAGCATTGCTCGTTGGTGATTGTGCCTTTGAAAGCTGCAGTTTGCTTTCACTAGGGGTGGCAACAGCATCACAATCAATCATGTTGTATTTTTTCAGCATTTCTAGGATGTATTTTCTTTGACTCAGCGTTGTCGTGCCTGTTCATCTGTTGCGTTTTATCTCTATGCCTAAAACTTGTTGAACAGGTCCAAGCTCCTTCATCTTCATCTTTGCTGACAGTTCAGTCTTTGCCCATCTCAGCAAAGCAATGTTCTTAGTGAATATCAACAGGTCATCAACATATATCGCAATTATTAGAAGTCCTTCTGTCAGTGTCTTAATATATACACAATCGTCAAAGTTTGATTGTTTCATTCCCATTGATTGAAGATGGCTAGTTAATAGCTTGTTCCAAACGTGCCCTGACTGCTTAAGTCCGTATAATGTTTTTCGGAGATGGCAAATTCAATTTTTATTTGAATTAGTTTGTATACCCTTTCCTTTGCCGTTTACTGTGGGCAGTGTTGGTAATTTCATATAGATCTCTTCTTCTAAAGATCGTTGAACAAAGGCCAAAACCGCATCCATCTGTTCGATCTCGTAGGCGTTAATCGTCGCAAAGGCTAGTAAGGCGCGGAGAGATGAGTATCGTATGACTGGTGAAAACGTGTCATCATAATCCAGTCCAGGAATTTGGCTACATCCTATAGCAACTAACCGTGCTTTGTAGCGGTCGATGGAACCATCTTGTTTTCGTTTGAGTTTAAAAATCCATTTATATTCGATTGCTGAACGTCCTGCTGGTAAAGTAGTTTCTTCCCAAGTGCCATTGTCAACATGTGCTTCATATTCTTCACGCATCGCCCTTACCCATTCAGCAGCATCGTCGCGGTTCAACGCTTCGAGAATGCTACATGGGTCATCTGTTTGCTGATTAAGGTCTCTAACCATCATTTCGAGAGGGTGGCTGTCGTCATCACTGTCATTTTCTTCCATTGCTGTCAGATTAGTGACGTAATCATCCAAATACAAAGGCCGGTGTCTCACTCTCGTTGATCGTCGTATTTGTAAATTCTGTTCTTCTATGGCCGTTTGTTTTTCAGTTAATTGAGACGGCATGTTCGGGATTTCAAAATGGGAATCATAGTCCTCTTCTCTTATGGCCATTTGGTCTTCCTCTTGTAGTGTAGTGAAGTCACGTGATGTGTTGTACATCTCGTCTTCTAAAAAAATGACATCAGTCTTGTGCGTTCTCGGATTTATTAGTCGATACGCTTTGCAGTTTTTAGCATAGCCAACAAATATCATCTCTTTGCTTTTGGGATCCCATTTCTTTCGTTTCTCGTCTGAGATATGAACGAATGCTTTGCAAACCAAAAATGCGAAGGTTTGATAAATTCGGTCTCTGTTTATGCCAAGCTTCATATGGCGTCATTCCATGTACTACAATTGTTGGTGACATGTTCTTTAAGTATGTTGCAGTATTCACTGCTTCAGCCCAATATCGTTTATCGAGATTGGCATCATATAACATGGATCTCGCACGTTCACACAAAGTTCGGTTCGTCCTCTCTGCAACGCCATTTTGCTGTGGAGTGTATGCAGCAGTCACCTGATGGATAATTCCAGCCTTTTGTAGTTCGTTTCTTAGATATTGGTTCAGATATTCCGTTCCTCGGTCGCTTCGGGGGATTTTAATCCGTCTATTAGTTTGATTTTCAACCAGCGCGCGATATTCAATAAATTTTTCTGTGACTTGCGACTTGTGTTTTAAAATGTAGACAATCGTATATCTCGTATTGTCATCAATGAAAGTCAGAAGGTAGCGTGATCCTCCAAATGACTCTTGTTCCACAGGTCCGCACAGATCTGTGTGGATAATTCCCAAAACAACAGTCGCTCGAATCGGTCTCTTTTTGGGAAACGGCAATCTGGCTTGTTTTCCTTTAGGACAGCTCATGCATCGAAATTCGTTATGGTCATCAAACTCAATACCGTCAGCCATTTTACGAAGATTATCCTGTCCTAAATGTGCGGTTCGACGATGCCAGAGTTTAATTCCTTCGTTTTGATTCGATTGGCACAGATAAGTCTGTTCATTTGTTGCCAAGTCCACTGTATACAGCGCGTTACCTCGTCCTGTGCCTGTCAGCATCAATTTATCTGCCCTGAAGAGGTGCGCTCGTTCTCCTGTGAAACATACTTCAAGGCCATGCCTCCTTGCAAGCCATTTTGTGGATATTAGGTTTATTGGTAGGTTTGGAACGTAATATACGTTTGAGATTGTTATTTTAGCTGTGGCTTCACCTCGTTGTATCGTCAGTGGTAAAGTTCCATAGCCTTGCGTCCGTATCTGTCCATTTGCTGTCAGTACAGACTGAGGGGTGTCTTCAACATAATTAATTAAAAGGTGCTTCATGCCAGTCATATGCCTTGATGCGCCAGAGTCAAGGTACCATTGGTCGGACCTGGGGGTATCTGCGATGAATGCATGAAACAGTGTTCCTTCCTCGATTGTTGAAGATGATGCAGGATTCTTAACTGTTGTTGCCATCGCTGCCTTAATGTGGCGTGGAGGTTTCGTGCATTCAGCCATTTTGTGCCCTTTTTCGAAGCAATTGAAACAAGTGTGCGTTCCCGGTGCAAAGTTCCGTCCGTTCGATGCTTGGCCACGTCGTCTACCACCATATCGTTCTGGTCCCCGTCCACGGGTGTATCCACGGCCTCTATATGAAGTACTGGTGATTTGTTTCGATGCCAACACTGATTCTGTGCCATCAGACTTCAAGGTATTTCTACTTTCCAATAACTTTTCACGAAGAAAATCTGTGGACAATTCGGTTCCACAGTTCGTTAGTGCGATACACAAGGCGTCGTATTCGGAAGGTAAGCCAGCAAGTATTATGTAGGCTAACACTTTATTTGAAATTTCAGTTTTTAATGACTTTAGTTCACGAGCATATGTCATCATTCGGTTTAAATAGTCATTCATATCACTGCAATCAGTTAAATTTGTTTTTATTAGTTTTCGTATCAAGTCGGCTTCTCGCGATGCTCCAATTGGTTTGAAAAGTTTCTCTAGTTTCTGCCATGCCTGCTTGCCCGATGTGCAATCATGGAGCTCATCAAAAATTTGTGGTTTCACTCCTTCCACGATGTAAGATAGTGCTAATTCGTCTTTATCAACATCTTGCGCCACCTCTGCATCGATGATTCGTTTCCAAAAACCTCTTCTGATTAAATACATGCGCATCGCAAACGCCCATTGCATGTAATTTTCTCTTCCTATGAGATTAGGATGGGAGAAGGGTCCACTATTATTTTCTATATTCATGGCACCAAATGTTCTTTACAGGATGAATTTGTTAATCTCTGCTATTCTTATCTTAGCACAGTTCTCACCAAACAAAAAATTATAAACGATTGATTTTGTTTTTGTACTCACAATTGACGAATTTCTCAGTTCATTTTCCAAATAGTATCCATAAATTTTATGGATGGTCATCTAAGTGATTCGATTTTTTTTTATGATTTGCGCAGTGGAAGCGTGCTGGGCCCCTAACCTGTTAACAAAAACAATCATACGTCTTCCTTATTTTGACAACAATATGAGAATGTTGTATAACTTTATTTAGGAGAATAAAGAAACAGAGGGAATACAGAAGAGTTCTTTACAGCAACGCCAACTAGTAGCAAAGTGGTAAAAATACAACAAATAAATATATCTCCAACACAATGCTACTCCGAACAATCGAAAAAATATAACGTACGTACTAAAAAAAAAAGTAATTTCCAATACCACAAACTGATTTGTTTTTATTTAAAAAAGCAAAATCCCACACACTCGATCCATATTCGTACCCAAACATACCACAAAATACACACCCAACTCCCACAAAACGATCGATACAACACTCATTTATTCAAACAAATACACTTAAAACACAGAAATGTGCATAAACGACACCAACCAACTATAAAACGAAAACAAAATACAAAACGAAATCAAAACACACATTGACACCAGTCACAATTTAACTTATCTTCGGTATCTTTCTCTTTTATTCTTTAATTAGTCGATAGTTTTAGTTTATTTATATGTTGTTCATTTACCCCGTTCTTGTTTGGGGGTCAATGCAAGGTTTTTCCTCCAGTCGTTCTCCTGGTTGGACTTTTTCCCTGTTGTTGTTACAATTATTATTATCTTATTATTATTATTATTATTATTATTATTATTATTATTATTATTAATACATTTTTATTATTATTATTATCCACCAGGTGTCGCAGGCGTGTGGACGTGTGTCGTCTCACTCCTCTTTCTCCATGACTGGATCTGAAGTTGGAAAACAGGGTTTGTGTGGAACTTGCCCGGTTTGCTGTGATGTGGTGCGGGGACAACACAATAAGATTAGGTGCACTGTTTGTGGAAAAGTATTTCATCTAAAATGTGCAGGAATTAGTAAAGAGTTATGGCCAACCAAGTGCACGGAATAGAAATGCGGAGTATGTGCAATTGCAAATGCAATGCTATTAGATTTAGACATCAATGACAATGAAGAAATGTCATCTGACGATGACTTTATCCCCAATCCTGGATTTGAAGATAAAAATAAGTATATGTCAGGGAGAACATCTTCAGTGAAAAGTATAAATTTACCTAGTAAAGAAACATTGGATAGATCACTAGCTAGAAATTTAGCAGTATTGGTATCTACTTTGACCAACCTGGTCGTGACGTTACAGTAATTACTTTCCTCCTCAAAAAATGTTTTGTAAGAGTTGAATGTGCAAAATAAAAAGGCGGATAGGATTTTAATTGCGATAGAGGAATTGTTTAATTAGGAAAGTGATATTAATGTTGAAGCTCCAAAATTATCTGAAAAAGGAAATTATGCGAGTAAGGTTACATCTAACTTAAATGAATTAACGTGTCCCGCTACATCAAAGTGCCAACCTTGAGTAAGACCGAACAAAAAGAAAATGAAGATCTATTATCAGAATGTGAGAGGCCTTAGGACGAAACATTCTAGGATACATGAACAGCTGATTGATGCTGATGCTCAGATATTCTGTTTAACTGAGACGTGGTTGAATTCATCGTTCACTGATTATTTGTTAATAGAAAATAGCTACAATATTCATAGAAGGGATTGAAGTTACAGCGAATGAGGTGGAGCCGTGTTAACGATATTTCATCCGTCAATTAAGGTTATTTCGGTAGATATCATTTCTGCATCTAATCAAATAGATTGTCAGCTTTATCTGGCTGTAGTAATAGTCATAAAAAACATTTGTATTTATTTAATAAACGGATATTCATAGGAGAAAAAAAAAAGTTCAATATTCTTAGCAATGCTGACACCCCTGTCGCTACACACTTTAATTCCGTGGTCACTCTTTACAGGCCATCAGCCTTTATATTCTTCGTAGTAACTCCCATAACAAAGAAAGAAAGCAATTCGAGTCTTTTCTTATTTGGAAATTTAATTCCCTCACCCCTAATGGCATTAACCTTACCAAAGGCACCATTACCTCATTAAGTTTCCCATATTCCTCTTCAACTTCAACTATCCCCTAATTTGTCGCAGGCTCTAAGGGCCTTTTTTCTTCTTTTTTTCTTCTATCTTGTCTCAGTTTTAATGTTCTGTCATATCTTTCTACTTCTATGTTCATTTTGTGTCCGTCCCTGTACTTTTATTCATAGGCTCTCTGTACTCTTTTATTTTAGTGACCTTTTTATTATGCGCTACTATTTTACAGGGTGACTAGCAACCGGGCTTTGTCAATAAAATTTTTTAACCGGGAATGGTGAGGGATTTTTTTCAGGGGTAATTTTTTTCCCCAGGGAATTTTACGAAACCATTTTGCTAGACACCTTATCATTCCTAAACTTTTTTATAATTTTAATTTTGTATCTGTTATCCTATTGCATTATTTTTCGTCGCCCTCTTATTACCTCCTATTTGTCCTCCTTCCTGTACTATCCCAACATGTCTTCAAATTCCTCTTCTGCTTTTTCAGCCAATACCATCTTACTGTTCCCTATGCCAACTATATATAAAGGCGTCTTTTAGTACTTTTTTCATATCTTCAGGATAATTCTCTAATATTCTAATTGCCTTTAGAGAATTATCCTTTTTGCTTTGATAAAGGATAGTCTCTATCCGAAACGTCAGCTTTTTATTTGATTTTATATTTCTAGTTTTATTTGATTTTACTTATTATTTATTAATTATTTTGTTAATTGTTAATTATTACTTTATTTTTTATTTTTATTTAATAACTATTATTTATTGTATTCCAGGGTTTTTGTGTCTCGTTTTTTTTACTGTTATAAATATCCGTTTCTATTTTTCTATTTTTACTTTTCACTCAATCTTTTGCTCGATTCTCTCTGTATATCAATATTTTCTTGTCCATTTTTGTCCATCTGTTCTCTCTCTATCTCATGTTGCTATCCTTAGTGATTCTATGTTGAAGTATTTCCCGACACGTGTCCGAGTTAACTCCTCCCACTCCCCGTTTTTTCTCTCTCGTTGTGGTTGCACCTTTTCGGACATCCCAACACTCTTACAAGACATTCCACCAGGCATTAAACATCTCGTCATACACACAGGTACAAATAACATCTCGTCTTCACTTAACAGTCCAGAAACTGCCATTCTCTCCCTTATACAACTACTCACCACTATCTTCTCCAACAACAAAGACATTCAAGTCACTTTATCTTCAGTTTTGCCACGCCACATAAATTTCCACAGACCCTTACATTAACAGAACACCTCACGACTTAACAAAAACATTTCACAATTCAATACATTAGCACAGATTCTATCCAGCACCTCTAAACGTTTTCACTTTCTACAACACTGTCCACTCTCTCCTAGTTACATTTGCAGGGATGCACAATCATGCACCACATAACATCTCCAACAACACCCCTACACCATCTGATTCACCAATACATATCTCAACAACTTCACCTTCAGTCCTCCCACCCCTTCAGCAAGCACATACATTTACTCCCACAATCCACACATTAACTTCCAATGACACAACCCCATCCATCATTCACGATGTCCCTTCTTCCCTAACACTCTCCCCCATTAACCAAATTCTCACACCTACACCTTCACAGAACACTACACAAATGCTAGACACACTTTCACGCCCACTTTCTACTTTGGACACTTCCACCAGACCACACACATATAACACATGCAGCTCCACAAATCTACGATCAACACAAAACAGATGACTAACTGCCAACCACCCTAATACTTTTTTTCAGCTCCGAAAGCTTTGCATCAAATTCTGTACCTACCATGCTCACAAAATCACCTTTGCTCATTACTTCACTCTCGGCATAATCCCCAAAAGTTTGGTCTCTGCCCCTAGCATCCAATGAGGTCCCTAACCCTCTGCCACTCTGTCGCAAATTCATTCCACTGTTTCTGACTCTACCCATAGCATCCTTCCTATCCTTAGTAACCATTGCTCCAGCATTTACACAAGCCTCTATCAGTCCATTACCCAACATGACTCTCTCCCTTGTCTTAATCCCCCGGATATTGATGCTCTTCATACTTTCATTTGCAAAAACTTGATTTTCTCTATACCAAAAAATGTAATAAATTTCAGAGAGATCGTATTTCCTTCCGTAATAAATCCCACTTTCTGTCTAATCCATTATCCGCCTATTTTGTGAACTCCCTGTCTAAAAACGATCCATCTCCCTCTACCAGCTCCAGCTCCTCCAGCTCCTCTACTCTTGGCACAACCGCGGTTATTAATCTATCAACCACTAAACTTTCGTCTCTCGAGATCAGAACCCTGTCCAAAGGCCTTTCCTTCTGTCCCACTCGTAATACTATTGACACTTTTGATATCATTTCCTCTGTTGATAACTTCAGCGGTGCCATCAGATCCCGTTTATACTTTTGCATGAATCCTTCCAATTCTACTCCCGCTACCAACTCAACCTTCCATATTCCCAGTGACTGGACCCCTCCTCATGACATTAATCCTGAACTTGAAGTTTACATCAAATCTATACAAAACGACATCCTCTCCATCACTAAAAATATTAAAAATCTTTTTCCTAACCTCACCAATAACGAATTCCTCTGTATCAAACGCCTTAGCAATAACCCTGATATAACAATTAAACCAGCAGATAAAGGGGGCGCTATTGTTGTCATGAACACCTCTGACTACATTAACCCTTTTAGGACGGGAAAATTTTGATCAAAAACGGGAAAATTGCGCTAATTTATTCAAAAAATTTTTCTAGCCAAAGTATATCTATTTATGGCGATTTTTTTTGCATAGTTTTTATTGATGTTTAGGCCACTATATGATACAGTGTATTTTATATTATGTGCATAATTTATTTTTAAAAATAACTCTGAAAAATACAAATATGAGTAAAGAAAAATTAATCTTGTTTTAATGAATTTTTAGAAAAAAAACGAAAATTATTTCCAATTAGTAAGTTAGGCTGAAAATGTGAAGTATTTCATTGTCTGTATGGGAATTAAAAAATAATTAAGAAATTTTATTTATTATCAATGTTATGAATTTTTTTTCATAACTATGTGGGGGTTTCAGGGGTTTGAAGTTGGCGCCATGACGTAATTTAATGCTAGTTGACGTAATCGCGTATATCCAACCTCAACCAATCAAAATCCAGGCCCCGCCTCGATCCACCAGAGAGCTCTTGAGAATGTGATTTTATGTGCATTTTATACAAAAAAATAGCGCTTGTAAATTGCATATATGCTAAAATAAAATTAAATATTCATTTATTATTATAAAATTTGTATTATTTTTTTATAAAATTCAATGACATGTGTTTATAAACATGAAAATTCATATATAAACAAAAGAATACTGTTTACATAATAATGAAACGTTAACCAAAATTTTTTAACTATAATATAAACATTCCGAATGCATATATACTAGTCCACATCCAAATTATAAATCTTTATAATAATTGTTTATAAAGTAAACAATAAACGGATAAAAACAAAATTACATTCCAACCTTTCTAAGCATTAGTGCTGCGCGATGTCGATGTTAAACATCGACACATCGATGATTTTATAGTATCGATGTTGGCATCGATGTTTTTCCTGCTACTGCATTATCGATGTTGTTAGTTGTTATACGTCTCGTACGCTTCTCAGACGGTAGCACCGTTTTTCTAGTTTCAGCGCTCATAGCAGCGAATTTGTAAGTTCTTTTAAGCAGCAAAGTTTTTTTTAACATATCTTATCTCGATTCCAAAATCGATTTAACATCGAATGATTTTGGAAACATCGATGTTTCCCGCAAATCGCGCAGCACCACTAAGCATTGAAGCGGCCCTGGGGTGGGGGGGGTGGGGATTTCGGAATGCATTCTGAAATGACGTCATCATGGCGGCAGTCACACCTTATTGTTGTGAATCCGCCAACATTTTACTTTATTTCTATTTTCTAAATTCATTTTATGAATTATCATTATACTTAAAATAAAGAAGAGACTCTGAGGATTAAAATAAAAAAATGTTCCTATACCTAACTGCAATAACAATCTCGCAAATTGGCTCCAAATTTCAACTTCGGAAATCGAAAACAAAGAAGGCACTCAAATTACAGGGATGAAATAAAGGTACGATAAAAAATTTTTTATATATATTTATGCAGAAAAACTTGTATGGAACAATTAAGGAAGCTACAAAATTTCATAAAAAGCAGGTTTTTATTAAGTAGAGAATAAATATATTTTAA
Organism: Rhysida immarginata; assembly: GCA_023313115.1. NCBI lineage: Eukaryota > Metazoa > Arthropoda > Chilopoda > Scolopendromorpha > Scolopendridae > Rhysida > Rhysida immarginata. The sequence goes on from JAHWFO010097661.1 coordinate 648,293, forward strand.
AATGAATGGGTATATAAGATCGACGTTTAGTTTGTAACATCCACGCCTGTTCATTTTAAATTAATTATAATAAATACAATATCTCATTTTCTAAGCTAATTATAGTGTATTATTATAGAGAAAGGTTTCCTGTATAGAATAAAGTAATTTTCGTTTTCTTAGACTGAATGAATAAAAAGATAAAAAATTTTATTTCTGACTATATTATAAAAACGAGTAAAAGTGCCAAAAAGCACTCTTTCGTCCCAAAAGAGTTAACGAAGCTAACAGACCACTCTCTGACATTACGTTCTACAAGAAACTAACCTCCGATCATGCTGACACGTTCAAAACCATACTTCAAAATACCCTCTCTCAGCTTGAATCCTCTTCTGAAATCGATAATAAAACCCGCCTCTTCCTCCTTCCTAAATTCAGTTCTCCTGGTCATTTCTACCTTCTTCCCAAGATTCATAAACCTGGCAATCCCTGCCGTCCGATCATCTCTTGTAACAACACACTCTGTGAGCCAATATCTGCTTATATCGACCACCACATATGCCACATCCCACCCAGCCTTCCTTCTTATATCAAAACACTAACGATTTTCTCTCCCATATCCAGCACCTTAACGACTCTAACTACGATTTCAAGAGCGTCTTCCTCTGCAAGCTTGATGTCTCTTCCCTCTACACTAACATTCCCAATGATGGTGGGGTTATAGCTGTCTGGAACAGTCTCAAGGCTAACAAACCTTTCCAAGTTCCTTCTACTGACACCATCTGTCTTCTTCTTCGGACCATCTTCACCTCCAATTTCTTCACTTTTAACAATGAGTATTACATCCAGACCAGAGGCACTGCTACGGGCTCCAAAATGGCTCCGAACTATGCTAACATTTATATGGGGGAGGTGGAAACCAAACTACTTTCCACGTCTCCCTTGAAGCCGTTGGTCTGGCTGCGATATCTTGATGATATTTTCCTGATCTGGCCACACGACGAAGACTCACTCTTATCTTTTATCACTCATTCCAACTCCATCCACCCCTCCATGAAGTTTTCTCACAATTACTCTATCAGGACAGTTTCTTTTTTGGATGTCTCTATCTCTATCACTAACAATAAATTGTCTACTAATCTCTATAAGAAGCCCACTGACCATTTTCTTAACCCTGCTACCTCTATTTCCAGCAGTGCTTCCTCCTTTACTTTCAAGATTAACCAGAACCTGACCTGCACTTCTCACAACTTAATTTACCTGTTATATTGCAAAGTATGCCAGAAACAGTATGTTGGAGAGACAGGCAATGCCATACGCTCCAGATTTGCCAGGCATAAGTTCAATATTCTTAGCAAAGCTGACACCCCTGTCGCTAAACAATTTAATTCCCCTGGTCACTCTTTACAGGCCATCAGCCTTTATATTCTTCGTAGTAACTCCCATAACAAAAAAGAAAGAAAGCAATTCGAGTCTTTTCTTATTTGGAAATTTAATTCCCTCACCCCTAATGGCATTAACCTTAGAAAAGGCACCATTCCCTCATTACCTTTCCCATATTCCTCTTCAACTTTAGCTATCCCCTAATTTGTCGCAGGCTCTCTGGGCCTTTTTTCTTCTTTTTTTCTTCTATCTTGTGTCAGTTTTAATGTTCTGTCATATCTTTCTACTTCTATGTTCATTTTGTGTCCGTCCCTGTACTTTTTTTATAGGCTCTCTGTACTCTTTTATTTTAGTGACCTTTTTTTATGTGCTATTATTTTACAGGGTGACTAGCAACCGGGCTTTGTGAATAAAATTGTGTAACCAGGAACGGTCAGGGATTTTTTCAGGGATAATTTTTTTTCCCCAGGGAATTTTACGAAACCGTTTTGCTAGACACCCTATCATTCCTAAACTTTTTTATAATTTTAATTTGTATGTGTTGTCCTATTGCATTATTTTTCATCGCCCTCTTATTACCTCCTATTTGTCCTCCTTCCTGGCCTATCCCAACACCTCGTTAAATTCCTCTTCTGCTTTTTCAGCCAATACCGTCTTACTGTTCCCTATGCCAACTCTATATAAAGGCATCCATTAGTACTTTTTTCATAACTTCAGGATAATTTTCTAATATTCTAATTGCCTTTAGAGAATTATCCTTTTTGTATGATAAAGGATAGTCTCTATCCGAAATGTCAGCTTTTTATTTGATTTTATATTTTAGTTTTATTTGATTTTACTTATTATTTAATAATTATTTTGTTAATTGTTAATTATTACTTTATTTTTCATTTTTATTTAATAACTATTATTTGTTAATTTAATATCTATACTCCTCCAGGGATAAATAATCCCATTTTTGAGGCATTCATTAATAACATCATTGATTTTAGGGTACAGCATACTGATGGTGAGTTCTTGCTTCTGGGGGACTTTAATTTTTATAATTGTATAGAGAACTGTTTTTTTATCACAAATTTAGGAAGCAAGTTATGGTCGAAGCATGTAGTTTTATGGACCTATATGATTACAATGACGTTTTGAATAACCACAATAGGACCTTGGATAAAGCTTATTCTAGCCTTTCTATTAATGTTGAGTATAGTGACTTTGAATTGGTAAGAGCAGATATACTGTGTAGTGTATAATATTCACATAACATCTTCAATATTAAAAAGCCCAGGCTCATATAGAATATATCTCCCTAATCTCTTCAAAATTATGCTCTCAATAAGCTATATTCACAAATATAAAAGTTCAAGCCAATAAAAAATATAAACCCTAAAAATAAGACAAAAGACCTAAACATCAATGATATTCAATCAAATACTAACGACACACAAAACTCACTAGATATATAAAACAATAAAGTTCAATCCAAATAATATCTGGCCCCTACACTTAGACTATACCAGCCAGAAATAAAACAAAAAATAGATAAAATTATTAAGTAATAACTATAAATAATGCAGTAATCTTTCTTAATAAAAATCTTACTTTAACTCCACATATTAATACGTGTACTAGTAAACGTGTATGAAGTTAATCCTATTAGATTATTAATTATGTCCGACAACCCAATATATGTAGTTGTTCAAATATCATTTTCTAGGAGAATTCGTTCTCTGAATTATATTTTTGAATAAACTGAACGGAGGTTTTACAATACAATGATGTGGAAACTTTTATTCTGTAAGATCAGATACTTGTCCCGCTACAAAAACAGGAGCATTAATAAAGGCAAACTCTCATAAGACCGCAATAGTTTGCTCAGTAACCTTTGACGCCAAACTGGAATGAACTGTTTTAGGCTGTGATTTTTTAGTGATAGTACAATAATTTAGAAAAAACTAATGTAATTTACGTTGTTTTTTTTTAAGTGAATTTTAGACCGAGGGACTGAAGGCATGAAAAAGGTCTTGGTATGTTTTTACATGTAAAAGGTCTTGGTATGTTTTTACTAATGAAGTTTAATGTAGCCTTACAATATATGATGACGGAAGTAATATATTGTAAGGCCACATTAAACTTCAAAGACCAAATTGTTACCTTTTGTTGTCTTCCCTGTATGTTTTTATTTTTGTTGCTATGTGATGATTAAAAAGAATTATTGAACTACTGTGGATTGTCTCTTGCTACAGGTCACGGGCCCAGATAGTAGGCAATATAATTTTTTTATATATCACTAGCCTGCTGGTTTTTCATCAAAACTGTAAGTTACTATATTTTTGAGCTTCTGTTATTAAGCCTCTCTACATTTCGATAACTTAACAATGGCAACCATTGAAGAATTTAACACTGTATTTAATGGCATAACCAGCCCTCATACAAGCATCTTAGTGCCATTTAAATAAAGATTGGCTATTTACCCTATTAAAACAGTAAGTCTTAGACAATGCATTTCCTATTACCAATACAACAGGTGTATGCTGCGTTTTGCTCTGTTTACTATTGCTCCGTGTAAGCGAAACAGTTTTTCGCTATACCGAGGCCTTACGAACGCAGTTACAATGAGCCAAAATGCGTCATGCCCTTCTTTTTATTATTTAACTCTCCTGATTGCGGACTAGTGAGCTGCCATGCTCAGGAAGAATACTGAGAGGAAGAAGGCAGTAACCTCCTCTTTACTTAAGTAATCGCAGATTTCAATCAACGCATCAGTACCCAATTGCACCCCGTCATTACGTTTGGCCCAAGAGAGTAACAGACTCAGCGCAACTCATACGCCCATACCTATAGGCGCTAAAATCTTAATGCCCGTTTTATCCTTTAAAAACTATCAAATATTAGATTTTTTGGTTAGCGCCACGGCTACTCTACAGCAGTCAATTGTTGTTTTTTTTATTAAACTCTTCTTACAACCAGCGCAATAACCAACTTGATCATGCAGAGCAATGCATATCTCGATATCCTTCTGCTGAACTCATTTCTTATTGCGTGGGCAGATTACTAGATTGCTCAGCTGCGCGGCAATCCCAATTAGGCAGTCACAACCAACGAATCTTATGTTAATCTGAACTGTTTCCCACATTATTCGTCAACTAACGATAAATAAAATAGAAAGGAACATTCTCACCACGGCGTTATCTAATTTGGGTACGTTTTCTTATCTTAGAAGGCAGACATTACATTCGAACAGGGCCAATGGCGGTGACTCACTGTCCACAGCAACGACGCATAAATCCACTATATTTTGGCATTAATAAATCTACATAAATTAATAAACAGCCTGCTATATTACTACGATCCATCCTGACATGTTATAATCTACTACCAATAGCCTCAAAACATATTGATTACTGTAGATTTACAAGCAGCAAAACATCGTGCCGACTCGCACTTTTTTCCAAATCTTCTCATTGTACATAACAGCTCATTATCATTTCTTCGGAGAGAGCATTGTTACAGCCTCCGAAGTTGACAACAATAAACTGTTTCAAAACAACTAATCTTAAATAACACAGAAACTCAGCTTAACGAAATCACAAAAAAAACTTATACTTGTTGTTTTGCGACTTATTTAATAGAATGGAGAAAACATTTACCTTAATACATGGTGAATACTGGAACTGACGCTTGACGACTGACCATAACGGCTGCTTGTTCGCTATACTTGGAACACAGCCGACTGATGATAATAGGTTGCTACGCAACAGCATCATTCCCAACTATACCAGCTGAACAATGCCTGGTGACATTGTCACGAAGATTTTTGTGTCTGTTGCTCAACAATCACCACTTGTTGACTGCCGATACAACATTCCTCCCGTTGCACTAAAGCTGGAGAGAATAACGCTGGGGCGGACGACGTTCGCGCGCCGAGCGCCGAGGAGTGACGAGCACTTCCTGCTGTCGGTGAGGCCTGGCAGCTACTGGTGTGTGAGCAGGTTCCGCGGCTGATATAAGTGCCGGTGATTCGGCCGGTAATTGCTCTGGCGTGTCATCCAGCTCTCAATCATTACCGTACTCGACTCGTCTTGGCTCATGGCATTAGGCTTAATGGATGTCAGTTGCTGCTTTTACTGCTGAAGAGCACTCGTCGACGAGGCCATTTCTCCTCATTTTTGCGTCGTGGTACGCTAGTCGACTCCGGAGCTCGTAAAGCGTGGTTGTCACGTGCTTCCGACCGCCGAGACGCATTGGGAGCTTTGTTCGAATGCAACAAACGAGGCTTCAATTGATCGATTTGTCTCTCTTCAAACGTTCCTCGCCCATGGCTACTTCATAGTGCAGGTCTCCAAATCTGTGTAGCACTACCCCTGATACCCATTAGGTAGGTTTCCCTGTGTGTACGAGGTTTTCGCAGGTAGGTTTCCCTGTGTGTACGAGGTTTTCGCAGGTAGGTTTCCCTGTGTGTACGAAGACTGCCTGACCCTCTTGCAGGTGTCTGTATTTCGGCATTGTTCGGCTCTCTTGCTTCTGCCGCATACGTACGCTTGTTTCTTGCGGACGCAACGAATCCAGCCGCGTGCGCAACTCTCTTCCCAAGAAAAGCTTGGCTGGGGATTCCTCGGTAGTGGCGTGAGCTGCTCGGCGGTATCTTTTTAAAAAGATATTCAAATTCTGATTTAGGGTCGCTCGCGTTGTGCCCATTGCTTTCAAAGCCTTTTTTATTGTTTGTACGTAGCGCTCCGCTTGTCCATTGGTGGCGGAATGATACGGCGCCGTACGTTTATGGAACTTGACACCACGTCTTTGCAGAAATGTGGAGAATTCGCGGTGAACTGGGGGCCATAATCTATAATGATGGTGGACGGCACTCCATACGCTGCAAAGAGTTCGTCGAGAATTGCCGTTGTGGCACCCGTAGTTGTCGTCGTTGTAGGAATAACCTCTACCCACTTGCTATAGGTGTCAACTATGATGAGGAGCATCTGTCCTACGATGGGTCCTGCGTAGTCGAGATGCACTCTCTCCCAGGGCCCTTTAGGGTATTCTCAGTGATGGAGTCAGTAAGGTGCAGGTGCGTTGGAATGGGTCGCGCACTCAACACACATTTTGGCGGTGTTCTCTATGTCTGGATCAATACCTGGCCAGTAAACGAATGAAGGGGCTAGACCCTTTATCTTGCCCATTCCCAGGTGTCTCGTGTGAAGGTCGTCCAGTATGGGCTGTCGCAAGGATGGGGGGATCACCATCCGGTGTTCGAACATCAAACATCCGGCGCTAATGGTGTAGTGATCTTCAGGCGCTTTATATCGAGCTGGGGCTAAGTCATGTGCACTCTCGAGCTCCTGTACGATCCTTCCCAATCTCAGATCACTCCTGGTGGCTTTGGCAATGACCTCTGATCTAATGGGCAATTGGTTCATCTGGTGGATGGTGAACAGTTCATAGCTATCTTCCTCCTCATCTTCCACTCTGTTGACGGTTCCTATTCTTGAGCAATAATCTGCGTTGGCATGTTGTATAGTGGGTCTGTAGGTAATGGCAAAAATTGAAATTCTTTAAGAATTCGGCATACGTTGCCATTCATCTTATACATAATTTTGGAAGCGTTTTATGGGGATGGAAGATTTGTGTGAGTGGCTTATGGTCAGTGACCAACTCAAATTTTCTGGCGTATAAAAAATTAAAAATTTTTTTAACTGCCCATACTAGGGCAAGTGCTTCCTTGTCTATCTGCGGGTATCTTTGTTCGGTCTCCGACAACAAACGGCTTGCGTATGCAATAGGTTTCTCGAGTCCATTAGTTGTACGGTGAGATAGAACTGCTCCGCGGCCGTAGCTGCTGGCATCTGTCGCTAGTATCAGGGGCAATGAGGGGTCAAACTGTATGAGGACTTGGGGAGAGATTAGAGTTTTTTGATATCCTCATAGGCAATTTTGGCTGCTGGGGACCCCTCGAACTTTTCCTGGCCTATCATTTCTCGCAATGGCTTGGCCTGGTGCGAAAGGTTGGGTATGAAGGCATTATAATATGTGGCTTTTCCCAGGAACAGTTGTAATTTTTCGGTATTTGCTGGCCTGGATGCCTTCTGGATTGCCTCAATGTGTTCGTTGGATTTGTGTAAGCCGTCCTTGTCGATGATGTGGCCTAAACAAGTGAGGGCTCTGGATACGAAGACACATTTTCTTTTATTCAAATGAAGGCCATACGCTTTTAATCGTTTCATTGTTTTATGGCGATCCGCCCCCTCTGATTATGTTGTTCCAGGTTTTTAAGAACAATCATAATTCTTGATAAAGATTATTAACAGTTTGGGGATGATTTTATAACTTTTGTTATAAAAACGGTTTATAATTGAAACCGTTAGAATTGTTAAACAATACGCTCATGAAGTTGAGATATTTTATTTCCAG
>JAHWFO010097661.1:656066-698247 GCA_023313115.1 Rhysida immarginata
TCGAGTGGAGTCGAGAGAGATCGTCTTTTCACCTTGAACCCCCCCCCTCCTCCTCGATCGCGAGCTCTGTGCCACGTCTTTCAGTTCTTGAACACCTATTAAATTGTTTAACCAATCAACGAGGATTATTCTATCGTCAGTGAGCGGCGTCTCTTTACAATTTCTAGAGAGACTGAAGGATCAGTTCTGATCGAGAGGTTGAGAAGAAGAGTTGATGGCGAGATCTTCAGAGAGTCTGACGTTGTGTGAGTTCGTACAGAAAGATGGAGGAAGAGGAGACAAACCACGAAAAAGTCGTATAATGTAGTTATAGAGTGAAACACCTTCACAAAAAACTACCTTTAGATAGAAACAGTTTATTACCCTTACCAAAAGAATCAAATAAAAATGAATATTATTATTGTTATTGTTATAACTTAAGCCAATGTTAGTTAACAATACTTTCGCGGAGCCCGACGGAAGAAGAAATCAAGCCACCCCCCGCCACTCACCGTAGCAAGTGACGAGCGACGACGGAGTCATCGAGACGAAAGATTAATGATGCACATCCTCTCTCATTCTCTTTATATCGCAAAGGTCACAGAACATAATGATTTGTAAATATAGTAAATTGTGAGAAAATCTTGGTCTAATTTAACTTTCATTTAAAAAGAGAAAAGTGAATAATTTAACAGTTTAAAACGTTTGAAATTATGAATGCAGTGCCTAAGATAATTAATCAGTAACATATTAAAAGATTCTAAGAGCTGTTGAGAAGTAGAATAACATTAAATTAAAAGATTAAAGAATTTAATCTGTAACTAGAGTGGAAAAAGTAGAGTTCAGACATAGCTATGGAGCTTTTTGATATAAAGTGTGTGTTATAATTTAACCACTCATTTAATAACTTACCTGTGAAGATAGTATAATTTTATTAACTTTGTATTATATTTTTATTAAAGAATAAAAGTGTGTTTATACTTAAACCTTCTGTTTCCCTGGTCTTTCTCCAAACTTCTTTTAATAAATTTATAAACCTCGGTGAACTTTCACGACCGGGTCAAGCCGACACGAACCTCGGCTACCCGTTTTATTTCACAAACGGAAGGACGAACCAGACTCTGATTAAAACTGGTGTAATTTTTAATGGCGCAGACGACTGCATTAATTAGGGTCTGGGACCCGTACAGTTTTACGTAAAGCTCGGAGTAGATCATTGAAACTGGGTGTGAATACGATTATATCTTCGAAGAAGTTCATGACGTTGTTTGCTCCTTGGAACAAATCTTCCATCATTCTTTGCCATAGAGGTGGAATATTGGCTGCTCCATATACAGCTCTTGTCGGCCTTACGAGTCCATGGGTTGGGGTGTTGAGTGTTAACACCTCTCGGAATTTTTCGTTGATGGGCATGTGTGTGTATAAGCGTCTGTTATATCTAAGTGGCTGAACCATGCTGCACCTCTCATTTTATTAAAAATGTCTGTGAATTTTTGGAATGGGGTGCTCGTCAATGATCAGTTGTATATTTACTGTCGGTTTGTAGTTACCCGTGATTCGAAGCGCACCATTTTTCTTCACTACTACATGTGTTGGCGATGCCCATTCTGAAAATTCTACTTTTTCGTAGAAACCGTCTCGCAGCATGGTTTCTATTTCCTTGACGTACTCATCTCGGGGTTGAAAATCGGGGTTGGAAATCATCTCGGGGTTGAAAATCATCTCGGGGTTGCCTCCGGAACCAGATGTACTTGAGCCGGGGGTCCCTTCAATTTCCCCACCATCGCTTGGAAAAAGCAAGTAGCTCGTCCTGTTTAACTTGCTGCTCTCGGGTAAGTAGACCTTTTTTCTGTTCCGTGATGGCTTTGATTGCTGCGAATAAATGCTCAAAGTCTATTTCTTTTGCAAATGTAGCTAACCAATCTCGTCCCATCAGTCCAGTGGAGTCGCCTTCTACTACATACAGATTGAGATGTTGCGTGGTGTTCCCCACCGACACACACACACACACACGTTGATCTTCCCCAGACATCAAAGCTGGTGACATCGTTGACCTCTTGAAACGCCGATCTGATTTTTCCTGGTGGATCTTTGGTTTAATTTTACGAAGCCTGGAGATACCCATAATTCCGCGGGGCACACCGGTGTCGACTTCCATCTCGTTAGTCTTTCCATCAATCTTTACCTCGATGATATTCGGGTAGTTTACATGGTGCACTGTTTCTTCGTGCATTTTACTGAGGGACTGCACTCTGTCAACTGGCACATCTTTGGTGGGGGAACGCTTTGTATTCCTGACTCTAGTCCTGCAATAATTGGCTAGATGCCCAGTTTTTCGGCAGGAGAAGCAAGTGGCTGTCTTGTACCGGCAAGTATCAGCCCAATGTCGGCCACCACACCTTCCACAGGGTTTTCTTGGAAGGGACTTGCTTCTCTGAGTGGGGCTGCTTCCTGACAGAGACTTGGGCGATCCATGGGGTTTTCTTCGGGACTCGATCTCGTGGTACTAATTTTATGGCGGGTTTTTCGTATCTCAAACGATTCGTCTGTTCACTAGTGGGCTGGCTGTAAATATTTGACGCTGTCAGGTGGCTTCCAAATTTTGGGCAATCTCAAATGCAACGTAGAATTTTTCCGGTTGCTTGGCAATGATTTCGTCCTTTGCACTGGCTGATCTTAATCCCTGCAGAAATTGTTCAATCTGTCCAGGAATGTGCCGTACTCTCAATGTGCCGTACTCGCAGTGCAAATTGAGCCACTGTTTCCTGTTCTTCTTGGACGATTGCGCGGAATTTTATACTTTCGACGTATTTATTTCTTGCCCTGTCGAAATGCTGAGTAAGAATCTTCTTCATGTCTTCATATGCAATGGATTCCGGTTCCTGTGGGCTGTAGAGAATTTTCAGGACTTCGTTTAGCTCCCATATGGACTCGTGCATATGCTGCATACTGGTCCTCTTGTACCCTGGACAGTTGGAGTGCCCACTGAAATCTTTTAAAGTACTCGGCTACGGTGGTTTATTCCTCGGGCCGGTATGCTGATATCACAAACGGAGGAGCTCTGGGGGGGTGGTTCTCGTAGGTGGAAGTATGCTCTGGTTCTGGGCATAGCCGCCATTCGTGCGACCGCCGTGTCAGTTGCAGTATGGAGAGCTGTGTCTTTCATTTTCGAAAGCTCTAACATGAGTTCTGGCGTGACTGCCATCGTGGATCGTTTAGCGATTGTCTTTTTGGGTAAGTTTTCTTCTTCTTCGCAATATTTCCTGTACAAAAAAAAAAGAAAACAAAAACTCACACCGACTTCAGTCACATTATAAAGAAAAAACAAAAAACGAAAACATTTCCATTTTTTTTTAAAGAAACCTTAATATCTCTATAACTATATATGCTATTCTCATACAAATGAACACATAAGTAAAAGAAGCCTCATAAACATTTACTACAGCTACAATGCATTTCAAGGTGATTTTTTTATAGGGTGATCCCAAACATTATTTTCTTTGTTCAATTCGTTACTGGTCCTTTATTTGCCTTCGGGACAAACCCTTCCATGAAGTATGTGAAGTATAACATGCTCTTTACTCCTCTGAAGTTTCAGGATGATTCGTCAAGTATTTTTAAATATATTCGACAAAACGTCTAAAATCAAAAGTGTCCGATTTCTTTTGGGTAGATAGTGTATGAAAATAAAGGTATAGTTCGCCTTGTTGGTCTTTATCAAAAGCTTCTTGCAATCAGCTTTGAAGATTGTTGGTCGATGGATGATTATTTGATTAATTTCTCCTGCATGGATGAACAATTTAAAAGTGTTGGCAAGCTATTTGATGAACAAATAATGGGTGGTTTCATAATAGCAAAATTACCTGATGCTACCGATCGCACTCATGAACACAAAGTGGCAAATAGGTTGTCCAGCGTCAGTTTTTCACTGGTGTTACCTATGCTAATTACAGCCGACTGCGTGCCTTCTGTTGCTGACTCAAGTGATGGCGGCAAGGGGCTGCAATTGTGTTTGATCGGTGTAACACACCGTGGAATGGTGGCACCTTCTACCAAACTCAAATGGAAATGCCTGAGACGCTAAAAACAATAAACACGTATCATTAATACATGTCAACACAAGTAAAAACCAAAACAAATACTGAAATTAAATAATTAAACAAAATAAAATGCCAGCCATACAACAAGTAATAGTTACCATTTAATTTAACTAGCAAAGTAACATTAACACCTAAACACCAGTAACAAACCTATAATATAAACTAGTAATATTATATACCATTACAAGCAAGCAAGCAAGCAAGCAAGCCCACTCACCTTAATTTTAAAAAATTAGCAAAGTAACATTAACGACACGAATACTGCACCCTGATTGGACGCTTTTGTGCCATGCCCACCTCATTAATGTTCACCCCTACCAAGGTCTCTTCTGCTAAGTTCCACACTTTCAGGGTCTCTATCTCATAAACAGTTGGATCAATTGAACAAACGCCATGAATAAAACATTTCTTGAATTTTGTGTACAATTTGAGTATACCATTAAGAAAGGGGTTCCTATTTAAGATTCTAAAATTACCCTTTTCCCCAGTCCGCCTCACAAGGTAATTTTTAAACTAATGAATTTCCCCCACTTAATACTTCAGTTTTGATTTTGGACATTTTTTCATATAATGTTTATTTTCCGAGATATTCAGTTGTCTCAAGAAAAATGCGTCATCCTGTATACACGGTGATTCTGGAACCCTATCACAAACTTTTAGGGGAGGTAGTAAGGGCGATTCTAAGCGAAAACGTTCAACATTATCATCCCTGCAATCGTGAAAGGGGTTTTTCTCCATGTGAACAATTTCAAATTGGTCTGGTTGACCTTACAAGTCTGTCAAAAGAGATTGACCAGTACAAATTTCTTTTTACCTGTATTGATGTTTTGTCTCGAATTGCATGGGTTGTTCAACTATCAGCAAAGTCAGTGCTGGAGGTTCAGAAAGCCTTTCAAAAAATTTTCTAAAAGTGAACACTGATAAAGGGAAGGAGTTTAAAAAAAACATAATCATGACTAATATAATCTCTTATAGCTTCTTTAATCTCAGGCTTACTTAAAATTCTTTTTGATTTTGTGCAGAAGAAAATTGTTGTTATTTTAGGGTTGACTATTTCATTATTTGTAGCCTGAATCATGGTAACCGTGATGAGATCAGAAATTTAAAATAAAATAGACAATTAAAAATGTAATTAAATAAGTTTTCTATATTCAATTTAAATGAGTCAAAATTTCGTGCAAATTCAGTAGGCGAATGATTCATGTAATAAGTGTAACATGTGCAATGTCGTTTAAATGCGCTTTTTGTTAATGTGAATGATGACGTACTTCTAGGAAGTTGTTCAGGGTTATGAAGATCTCTATAATGATCTCTCAGGTCACGTGGTGATGTAAATTTAGTGTTACAAATAAAGGAAATGAAACTTTTCCCTTTTCTATGGTGTGCTTAGTTATGCAGAACTAATTGTTCATGCGACTCAAAATTCTCCTCACAATGTTGGCAGAATGTATCTGCATGTTCTTTTTGCGTATGTCATCTTAAGTTTCTTCTATATTTAAAGCTTTTCTCACAGATGTTGCAAGTGAAACCCATCTTGAAAAAAAAAGACAAAAAAAAATAAATAAAATTTCCATTAAATAACCTTTAATTTATTTACAAACTGGTATACATAATAATCGGAATCGTTCTGAGTTAATAAATTAGCAATAATTTGATCAGTACATATTCCTTTACATCTGTAATATATATATATATAATAAATACAAAAATGAGCACAAACTTTAGAATTATATTTCTGAAAACGTATTTTGTTATACCACCACCTCTTATTTCTACATTTTGATAAATATTCTATTACGCTAAAGTTTACAGGAGGAAATCCCAATGGATTAAAATATTCATTACAAGACAAAACCACCCAATGCGATCTTTTTTTTGTACTAGGATCAATGTTCACAACCATCCAACTATTGGATTGTTTTGATGGTATGCGATAGCTCGCATAAACACCTAAAAATTGCGAACACAACGGGGATAAAATTTCATTAATTTCTAAACTATTAATCGCATTAATTTGTAGTGTGCATTATTACTTTTTAATATTCCACAATGATGTTGTGTTGATGATCAATTTCAAATAAATTTCACCACAGACTAAGATGTTACGTTACTAGCGAGATTTTCTTTGAACTTTAGTTCGACTCTGACAACGCCATTGCATATCAAAGATATATGAGAGCTTTCATCAGCTGCATGGACGGGTGTAAGATCAAAACAAAATAACGTGTTACTATCTTCTCCCCAGTTCTTATAAGATATACCATTAGAAAAGTTTTGAAATGAAATTCCTAATCCGCTTCACATTTTTGCATATGCATATGCAGAATTTTTATTTGTGAAATCCATCGTGATGGGTTTGCCATCCACAACAGCACCATCAGCACTGACAGACATAGAAGTTAAGTTAAAATTTTGAAATTTCAATGGGTGATTTGCGCAATTGGCATTGAAACCATCATGCTTAATAAGACCAATTACGATTTGATGTGGAATTTGTCCTTGAAATACATTGTCACTTGTTGAATTTGTACCAGAAATCCATGTATGAACTTTGATGTAAGTCTTACTAAAAGGATATTTTGCATTTCACCAACCGTGCATGTGCCAAAAGAATGGTTGGTGAAATTTTTATTTTACGTATCAAAAGTGCAGCATCTACAAAAAATATGACAGGTTTCAATCCGGCAGTAATTACAGCTGCAAAGACATTCAAGAAAAAGTCAGGTTGATTGGGTAGTAGTCTGCATTTCACATCTACATTATTGAGCAGACGCTTTGGTTGCATACACATATCAGCATGAACACGTCCAATCAGTTCTACAGATGTGCTGTTCAGAATGGCTGCTTTTCTCTGTTCTTCTTTTCTCCAAAACGATACGGAGAGCTGTGAGTCTTTGATATCTTCACTGTAATTCAATAATGTTTGCAAATATGCTTTATAGCCATAAAAATCATTACCACCAGAAATTAACTTTCCATTAAAGAATACATCAATTTGACTGAATAAATTTTGCAATAACAACTGACAAGGAGTGATGTGTTCACTTTCATCTGCATTTAAATTTTCTGTAGCAGTTTTTTTAATTTTGAGTTTTAAATACAATAAAGTCCCTGCACTCTAAAGTCTCGATATATTCAACAACACTGCTAATAAAGTTGCTAAAGGTCTATACTCGACAAGACGTGTGTAATCGATGCTTGTCTGACTTGGAGGTACGCTGAATAAATCCAGTGGCCTCAAAAGGCAAGAGCAACTTGTTGGATGAAGGAGCGACATGGTGAATCTAAACGTAATGCATCTGAACACACTACATTTATACTAATCGAAAATTGTTGAGATATTCTTTTTGTTTTTCCTTCTTTTTGCACGATATTTCACTTTTTGAGATGCTCGTGATTTGCGCTTTCTACCTGATCCCCTTTGTAATTTCTTTCTGACGTCATCAACGATTTCCTTTCCAGTCTCTTTAAGTCTTTCTTTTCCCGATTCTTTTAAGTCACAAAATATTGCACTAATTGCTATTGCTTTTTACCTAAATATGGTGTTACTTTTCATAAGATCTGCAAAGGCCATCTTCCGATTGAACTGAAGAAACTTCCTAAACCATGACCCCTCTGGTATTTTGTTCCATAGAACACAGGTAATTGTTCACCCCCAACTTGGGCTAAGTAATAACGATGATTTCACAGCAATCTTTCATTGTGATGAACTAAAAGCCTTTGGATGATGTCAGTGACTTATATAGGATGGAATCGCTTCTTTAAAAAAATTTCATGCACTATATTCCTTTTTTTCTAAAATGAAGAACACAAATGATAAAACCATAATGTCCAAATGGTATTCTCTTTCCAACAACATTTCTGATGTCGATTTCAACTGTTGAAAAATTATGTTTTATAAGTGGAATATACTGTAGTCTAGAGAAAATCACATTATCCAGTTCACCCTGTTCTCCGTACACATTTAAGATTTTTAATAGAGCTGCACGTGTATCACCAACGTGTTGAGGAATAATTAAATCTGTATATACGTACAAATTTTCAATAAATATTTTTGGTATTAGTTGTGCCAGATAGGATGCGTTGATTCATATTTCTGCTTTTTTAGTTTTGACTGAAAATTGTGCACTGTCAAACCCTAACCGTTCTGCTAATTTTTTTCCTAAAATCATACGCATATAATAAGTCTTAGCTGAATCTGCAAAATCTCTCAGTTGAAAATATTTATAAGGCAGATTATAAGTTAGAGCTGGCATTGTAGATAAATTTCCAAAGATTCCCCCTTCTTTGCGATTTTTGAGTTCAACAATTATTGCATCAGTAAGTTGCTTTAAACAATAATACACATTACCTTCTTTTGTGCAAAGCAGTTCAAAAGATTTATCAGTTTCAATTACGGATTTCTATTCATCGTCAAAATTATAAAGAACTACTTTGGAGAGATCATCTTTCTTTAACACCTCACTTTCTTGAAAAAAATTATTGAGAAACTGTATTTCTAACAAAGCTACATCCCATTCACCAGGTAAATCAATCGGTTCACTCAACTCTGTGTAGTAATTTTGCAGGGTGTTTGTTGGAAAAAAAGCATGAGAACTATTGGATAGTAAAGTTAAATAAAATTCTTCTATAATATTCTTTTCTTTTCTTTACACTTTGTGTAAATTACAACCTCTGACAATTAATTTTGGTGAATGACGTCATAGTGCTAATGGTCGTAAGAGTGCGCCACCGTCGTATTCTTCCCCAGACAGATCGAAACATGTTTAAACAAATTTGAGAGAATCAGTGCTGCGAGTGTATTTATCGTGTTTAAACAGGACATTGAAGAGTCAAGGTGTAGTGCGTGCGGTCAAAACCCAATATGGATCAGCGAACGAAACAGACTCATGAAATGTAGTGCTTCACTTTGAATTGTGTTTATGAGTGCTTTAAATGGTTCTGAGGAGGACATTCCCCGAAGAGGCCGGACATCCAATGTAATGATACGAACCAACTGAAGGCTATCCCTAAAAACGACTATGCCAGGAGTTTCCAGGACATGTACAGTCGTTCCCAGAAGTGCATTACTATCGACGGGAATTACTTTGAATGATCTTATCTTATCTGGTACAGAGGGTAGATTATTGCAAGCGATAATCTGCGGCACCTACTCCTACGAGGGAGTTTTGCGCCATCCCATTAAATAACGACTGCTACGAGATGACAGTAGCAGTCGGGACCGACGGCTTAACGTGCCCTCCGAAGCACGGGGGGTTTCATGATGGAAAAGCTGCTCGGGATAAACGAACCAGAGGCTGTCACCAACTGCTGGAAAACCAGCTATGGTCAATCGGCAAATGGGTCAGACCAAAGTCCCCCAACAGCCGCGCCCCAAATAGCTGTCCCGCTAGCGGTGGCCCTCAAGCCCAGGCCATCACCCAGCCAGCAGCTGGCCACGCCTGAAGTTGCTGAACTCCATCGATTGGCAAGCCAACCGACCAGACACCAGGCCACGGCCACCCCCTACTTTGAAGGATAGTAACTGCTGTTTCATGTAAGCCAGCAATCCACTCGCAATATGACATCATTTACCGAACTTTATGGTCACAGGTTGTAGATACCCAACAGTCAAATGAAGATGGATAACCTAACCAACACACAAGATATTCGAATGAACCATCTCTTTTTTTACGTGCATTCAATATGCGTTCTACTTTATACAATTTGTGACGTTGTTTCGTTATTTTTTGTAATTCTTGAGAATATAAACTTCCTTTTATTGGATTTTTATGGTAATCAATAACAGTATGTGTAGGAATTTCTTGTCGAGACTTAATCCCTTGAACTGTGAATTGAGCAGTAAACCCACGAGAGTAGATGTCACATTTTTTAACTATTCTCACAGTGTCACCTTTTTTTAATCCTTCACCATAAAGATAATGGTAAACAATGTGTTGATTACATTTGTTAACTTCAATGGGTTTCATTTTAATCAAACGATCATAACTATTGTGATAAGCATCAACAAGTTTTGGTAAAACTTCTAAATATCTCTGAGTTTTGTTTGCATGTAAATATTGATACAATTTCTCTCAAAATGTACGATTAAAACGTTCTACAACTGGTGCTTTGATATCTTCATTTTCCGTGGAATAATGTTTAACACCAAATTTATTTAAAAATTTTTTCACAGATTCATTGTAAAATTCTGAACCTTTATCTGTATTAAGAAATTCGGGTTTATTGTTTCTGAATAATTCTTCAAAAACCTTTGCAAGAGTGTTACCATCTTTCCGTTTCAAGGGTCGTACAATCGCTTGTTTGGAGAATATATCAATTATTGTTAACAAATATCGATGTTCATCATTAGAAGAAGAGAAGTTCAATAGATCGATGAGATCAGCAACCCAAATTTCGTCTTTTGCATAACTGATTATACAATTACGTAAAAATCTCCTTCTTGCTTGTTTAAAAAGAGTGCAATTATCCTCACCACTCAACCACAATTTAACATCATTAATAGTCACCAGAATATACTGTCGTTTTGCTTCTCTATACAAACGTTGTACACCACCAAAGCTTCCAGCTGAGGTAGGATCATAATACAGTTTATGTAACTGTTTTTTAATAGATCTCTTCATCCAATTCGAATTTATCACTTGCTGCTGTTGATGATTTAGCAAGTGAAATTATATCTGTGTCTTTGCAAATCTTTCGTCGTAGAGATAAAGAAAGTTTCAAATCTTTACGTTTAACGACGCCTTGAATTTCTTTCCATCCAGCTTCACTAGAAATCTGTTTATGAGTTGCTTTAGATTCTGTAATAAGTCCTTGCAAAAGTCGACCTACGTGTGATCATGATGAATGAATTGACCCAAATTGTCCCAATCTATTCAACCTGACTCTAAGACTCTTTTTATTGCTCTGCAATACTTCAGAGGGATGGGTTCTAAAATTTGTGTAATAGGTTTTCTTTGCTCTTCAAAAAAGGTACTATTTCTTCTTCTTCTACTGATAAATTTGGAACAAACGTGTTAGTTCTCTCTTCTGTCTTTTCAGTGACAGTTCTCACCGGAATGGGCTCTTCTATGTAAAGTTTACTATATTTTAAATATTTTTCTAATAAGTTTAAATAATAAGTTCAGGATCATTCTATAAATTGCGTTTGACTCGGGAACTTACTTGCTTAGATGCTAACAGTTGTAGAACTGGAAGATATTGTTTAACTCGACGAAATATAATCTTTCATTATGTATACAATAGATGGTATTTCAAAGATATTGCTACGAAAGGACATGTATTTTGGCGTGTCGGGTTGCAGGTCTAAAATAAATGAGCATTCGGTTTTTTCATGCTGTCTTTATATATCTTTAACAATCACTGACTTCCAACACTTAATTGATTTCCCAAAAATTTAATTTGAGATACATCACGACAAGAATTGAAGAGAACAAGATACTGCGCATTGAAATGCACTAAACAAATCTTTTATGTGATATAAGTTATGGCTGACAATTACAATGGAAATGTTTCTTTGATGACATCCTCTTGTAAATAGACAGTTCAAATCCTGTTGGTTTAAATCTGATAAGAGATCATCTATTATCAACAATGTTAACGGTGATAATGACTCAAAAATTTGAAAATGAAATCCATTATGAAATGTAACAGGTATGGGACTTCGTAGACGAAGTCTTACATAAATTTCTTGACCTTCAGAAAAACAAATGACTACATTCTTAGAGGGTGGATGATTATGAAGCTAATAAAAGCTAATAAAACATATACATATGATTAATGAATTATATAACTGAAAGAAGAAAACTTATATAAATGTGTTATGAAACAGAATGATGAATGCACAAATGCAAATGACTTATGTAACAGAGAATAAAAGGAATTATGTAAAGCCATCTTATTTGTTTTCTATAAATATCAAAATTTATTCTTCTTCTCTATTTATTCTTCATAATTAGAAACAGTTTGGTTGTCATAGCACTTCAGAAAATCCTGCTCACTTTTTCTCCAAAAGATTTATTATCATTATCGTGACTGGGATCGACTCTGCTAAAGTCAATCAAACTTTTTTTTTTTCCTCCTCTTTCCAACCATTTTAATCGATATAACCCCCATTTAGGTTGGGAAAATTTTTATTTGTGAAAAATAGATTTCATGTCAAAAAAAAAAATTGTTATGGATTATTTATTTCACAGATGCTTAAATTTTTCTCGATTTTTAAAAAACCTAAGAAATAAAATTTTTAATAAAAAACAACCTAAAACCCCATATAATAAATAGAATTTATATTAAATATCTTTAATTTAAAAAAAAAACCCTAAGGGAATAAAAAAATCAATATTATCTCAGAAAACAAACAAAAATTACATTTTTTGCCAATGGAGGGTGTTGCAATGAGTAAAAATCTAAACCGTGACTCACGAGAGTGAAAACGAAACCGGAAAACAAAACCGAAACCCAAAACGAAACCTGAAACAGGAAGTCGAACGACTCCATCTTGGAAAATGTCACTTCCGGTCACGTGACTGGAACCGGGAGTGCAATCCCATAATCCTTCATTCAAAATGGTGGCCGCAAGTGGTAGCAATCTTGGAGCAAAAGTGGTGCAGAGTGGCACATTTCTTAACTACTTCTGATGACCCGTTACAAATGAAAAGGTCGAGTTTAGTGCTTAAGAAGACCGAAAAACAAAACCCAGAAGAAACAGAAGAAGAAAACTGAAGAACAAGAAGACAACAAGAAAGCGCGAAATTTCATTCTAATTCTACTTATTTTAAACATACGATCTTTAGCATCAGCTTTCATATAATACACACCTAATAATCCATCAACTGTGTATAGTCTCAACAGTGATCTTGACATTTTTTCCATACCTCACACATGTGGTTGACATGAAAAAACACCATGTCAGAGGATACCAAACAAGAGCCATCATCAATCAAGATGGTCCTGTCGAATTCTTTGTACCATGTTAATGGATTTTTACATAGACCTAGATCA
The DNA here is from genome assembly GCA_023313115.1 of Rhysida immarginata. Taxonomy (NCBI): domain Eukaryota; kingdom Metazoa; phylum Arthropoda; class Chilopoda; order Scolopendromorpha; family Scolopendridae; genus Rhysida; species Rhysida immarginata. Next base: position 669,146 of record JAHWFO010097661.1, read on the forward strand.
CGCAAAATTGAGTTTAGAAGTTGTTATCAATAAAGGTTAAGGGTTACCACCATCAGATGATAAAATAGGGCCCATAAAAGTTTTCCTTCCCTCGCTGATCTCTCAAGCAGATATTTAGCTGGGTCATACATTAGTCAGTCATAGCAATAACTTATACCTATATAGAGCTTATGATGAAAGTCTTTTGAATAGTGGTTAAGCCTCTAAACTCACCCAGCTCATACAGCTGGCTATTGTAAAGACATAGTGCTGATGATACAAACAATGGATTTATGTTGCACAAAAAGTCGCTCGAAATGGCATTTATTACATAGTGGGCCCTCTCTATTTAGAAATACTCTGTCAGATTCAATACTGCTAAAATCCCTGAATTTTAGACTGAGGCTTTACAGTAAACCAAATTTTGCTCTGCTGCAGTTAATACTAATTACCAGATCTCAATCCGAAAAGCAACACTGAACATCGAGAGTATTAAATTTAACTAGGCTTTGTTTTTAGTGCACGAGAAGACTCTACAATCTACTAATGCATTTTACCCTACTGGCCAAGTTAAAATGAGATCATCGAGCATTGCAGCTGGTACTTGAGATCATATGGAACTTAATTGCAGGCCAAATTCTGACTCGCTTATCTTTTGCATTTAAAACAAGTGAAGTCAATAGTCATTGGCCTACCACTCTCTAAGAGTGAAGGCCTTCGTTTTCATTTCAGAAACTCAAAATTTTTTTTGCTGAAATCGACTTAAAAATTCATGATATCGACAAAGATGTATTGAAATTTTGAGTAAAAAATTTTCTATCCGTATGTACATATGTATGTATTGTAATCCTTGATTCCAATGACAAGGACCCCATTTCGCAACTTCTATCTACCCCAAACCATAGGCACTAGCTGAACTGAAATTGAAGTGTTCGTGTTTTAACATTCTTAATATATTTATCCATACAGAAAATAAATGCTCGATAAGCCAAACTGTGACAAAATTCTGAGGCTTTATTCTCTGGAATAATAAGATGGATATTTCTCACATGCAAAATATTTTTTCTTTTGGAGCATTTTGTCTTTAAATTAACTGTCCCACATATCTTTAGTTATACAGTTTCTCTTGTAGGTTTTCTTTTAACTGTTATACATACAACTATAATAATGCCATGGTTTGTTCTGGTCTTTTGCTCCCATAAATAAAATTGAGTCTCACATTTTTTTAAAAAAAGAACAGCCCACAGCAGTCATAACAAAAAAATAAAAATTTCAGTAAAAATTAGAATTCCCCGTAGTCAAATCTCAACTTCGCTTTTAAATTATATTCTTAACTAGCTTATTCAAAATCTTTTAACTTTGTCCCAAAACATAAAGGTAGATTTCTTATGAAGCTTAAAAGGAGTCTGAGCTATGAACCCTCTCCCTGGAAGATAATTTTCTTTTGGGTCGCGTTTAAGTGGTTTTCTTTCAAAAAGGAAAATAAACAAGCTTTTGTTTAATTATAACTTTTTTCACTTATATCTTTAGGATTGTTAGATCTCAACCGGATAGAACTTCTGAATATGTTTGTAAATATTCCAAATGAATAATCCTACCTTTTCCCCCTTTTTAGATTGATTTTTCGACAGAAACTAACAGGAAGCACAGCCTGACCAACGGGGAATGTAAATGGGGGGGGGGGGGTGTAGGCTATCAACGGGTTAGTTAGCTTGATTAGTACGGGACGTCGATCTTAATCTACATGATACCTCATGGTCTTTTCATCAAAATTGTTGAAAATCATACGGCTGTCTATTGACTTGGTCTTGGGTCTTTTCCGGGGAAAGAAAGAAAATTCCCGATGCTCTTCCAATTATTATCTTCTCTATTCAAAGACTTTTTGTGTTTCATTGGTTAATCATTCCTTTTCTGCTTTTCCCAGCTGTCTGTAAATACAAACAAAAGACAAAACAATAGCTTCCGGCAGAACTTAATTAGGATGACCGAAATTTGCATGCTTTTAACAGAGAGAATGTGTTGCACCTCGCAGCGAGCATTTGAAGAAGAATTCGAGCCTAGAACGCCCATCTCCTGGCTCCTGGGGCATCTTTGAGCGGACTTCTTAGCAGTTTTCTACACAATCCTAAACGAACATCATCGTAGCTAAAAAACAAATGACCTCTCATCGAAGTCCTATGCCTAAAAAAAACTGCAACTCCTCTCTACCCCTTCCAAATGTTGAAAGCCGAAGTTCACATTGTTTGCATCTGCACATGCTCAACAATCTGTCTCCAGTGTAAGTAAATTTTTCATTTTCAACAATGTCTCTGTTAAAAATTCACTAAAATTATCCCAATTCATTTCATTTATCACAATCCTGTTTCATTACATCAAATTCAATTCTTATTTCATACTTCACACTCCGTCATTTCCATTTTTTAATTTAATTTTCAGGTCACACTAGATAACATTTCACAACCGCAACAATTGGATATATTCACTGGCAGATGGGGGTAAATCATCTTAAAAAACGTCTTATTTTGTTTCAAGACATTTTTGAAACATCAAAATCATTTTTTGGCGTTACAGACCGCCTCCTTCAAACAGGGAGCGCGTCCTGGCACGGAGAATCCGATCCGTAAATGATGTATATCAAAGACTTTGTACATGCAAATGTTTGCGACGCAGCAAGATCATGTCTTGTGGTCCTTTTATCGAAGAGCGCCACAATTTTTCAATTGAAAAATGGAAGGAAAAATTCTGTGACCTGGATTAGAACCAGGATTCGATCCTCGAGGAGGGCCACATTAACCTCCATGGTAAAGAATTCCCCAAGGCCAGATTTTCTGTAAGCAGTTTTCTTCCACTCGTTGCAATATTTCAAAATATTTCTGAATTTTCTATTAATTTCTGTTCCAGAGGTGGCGCCACTAGCATCCACCTTCATCGCTAAATCCTCTTCTATGTTCCTGTCAGAAGATTCTCTATATCTTGTATTTTCTGTCATCACACTATCGCGCTCCCACTCCACGCATAACGCTATTAATTTCTTCTCGGTTTTTACGGCAGATAGCAGAACTTTCTGCTTCAAATTTTATCTTTCTTTTACTTATATCTTTAGGATTGTTAGATCTCAACTGGATAGAACGTTTAATTATGTTTGTAAATGTCCCAAGAGGTTAATCCTTTCTTTTCTTTTTCCTTTTTTAGATTGATTTTACGACGGAAACCAACAGGAAGTGCAGCCTGACCAACGGCGAAGGTAAATGGATGAGTGTGTAGGCTATCGACGGGTTAGGTAGTTTGATTAGTTCGGGACGTCGATCTTAATCTACATGATACCTCACAGTCTTTCCATCAAAATCGTTGAAAATCATATAGCCATCATTTGACTTGGTCTTGGGTCTTTTCCAGGGAAAGAAAGAAAACACCCAACGATCTTCCAGTTATTATCTTTTCCATTCGAAGTCTTTTCGTGGTTGATCAGTTAATCGTTCCTTTTCTCTTTTTCACAGCTATCTGTAAATACAGACAAAAGACAAAACGATAGCTTCCAGCAGAACTTAAATATTATGGCCGAAATTTGAACGCTTTTACCAGACACATGTGTTGGACCTCGCAGCGAACAATCAAATAAGAATTCGGGCCTAGAACGTCCTACTCCTGGGTCCTGAGGCATCTTCGAGCGGACTTCTTAGCAGTTTTCTACACGATCCTAAACGAACACCATATCGTAGGTAAAAAAAAGAATGACCTCTCATCGAAGTCCCATGGTGGAACCTTGACGTCCCTCATGTGTAAAAAAAAACTTCAACTACTCTCTGCCCCTTCCAAATCTTGAAAGCCAAAGGTCACCTTGTTTCTGTCTCCATGCGCTCAAAATCCATCTCCAGTGTAAGTAAACCTTTCATTTTCAACAATGTCTCTGTTAAAAATACACTAAAATTATCTCTATTCATTTCATTTATCACATTCATGTTTCATTACATCAAATTGAATTCTTATTTCATAGTTCACATTAAGTCATTTCCGTTTTTTTTATTTTATTTTCAGGTCCCACTAGATAACATTTCACAACTGCAACAATTGGATATATTCACTGGCAGATGGGGATGAATCACCTTAAAAAACGTCTTATTTGTTTCAAGAGACTTATGAAAGGTCAAAATCATTTTTTGGCATTATAGACCCCTTCCTTCAAACTGGAGAAAAAAATAATAAAAAACAATTTCCTGTAATGCTCCAGTCCTGAGTGTACAGTACAGGGGAAAAATTTGCTGCGTTTTCAGGGGACAAGGAATCAGCCAAAATATGATCAACTTTCCTCTCGCTAATTCTAAATATCTTAACTTTCATGTTTATCAATCCCAAATAATCACATAGCTTCAAATCAATTCTGATTAATTCACTGGGCTTTAATAAACCGTAAATTACAAATATGAAGATAAATATAAGTTTTGGTTTGAACTTTTCTAAATATGAGCAGTCAGTTATAATTCTTTTCATAGTATCGTGGTCTTTGTCTTTTGCATTTTTATCTTTAAGTCAATCAGTTCCATTTCCACAAAGATCGTACACTTAACTATAAAAAGTTTAAAATACTACCTGCTCTTTTTTGTCTTCAAGGACCCTTTCACCACGGTGTCCAGAAAATTAAAAAAAAATTACATGTTAGACTTATGAACCCAATTGTTAATAACTACCATATAAAACTTTACATATTTGCATTAAATACAATGTCTCCAAGGTAAAGTTCAGTTTCTTATTGGTTATAAAACTTAATTTCACTTTTCTCTCTTTTTCCATTTCACTACGTAAATCAGGATTAGATTCTAACTATTCATTTATATTTCCTTGGTTTTTCTGTTCTTGCATCAAACGTCTCATAGGTTCTGCAGCAAACAATCGGTAAATTCCCCTACTTATGTAAATGGTTTTTATTATTATTCTTTATGCTTCTAATTTGCTTGAAATGTTTAATTTTCTTTATGTTATTTTTCTAGGTTCTCCAACTCCGCTGGTTTAAGTTAATCAGGTTAGTAAGGGTGTTGACCGCCAAACATACAACTATTTTTTACCTCACACAGCATTGAATCATGTATGATTCCTGCACGTCTAATGGAACTGTTTTTCATTTTCCGAGATCCTGATCCTGGTCCACCAACTTAAAGCATTGTTGATTGTTTCCCTGGTTCTATCTTTTTTTATCTGTAATGGAAAACCATTAGAAACGGTAGCTCGAGTTCATCCCCAAAATTTCATGGCCAAGATACACATTCTACCTTATCGGAAAGTTCACTTACTACGGGCATGTACATAAACTTGTGTTCTATGAGGGTCTGTTGATGGTGAAATCATTTATCTTCTTGGAACTTTGTTCTGTCCTCTATTCATCTGAGCGTTGTGAAATGGACGTTTTATCTCATTTATTAAAACTGGATTCATTACTCTGTAAGAAAATGACTAATTAACACTGTGCCTAATTGCACTTTCATTTGGTTTTAGGGCCATCGCCTGAAAATCTCTCAGATGCAACGCTTGGGAAAATTTTCCATGCTTTATACGGCTGTAAGACTTCTTATTGCCACAAGAACGACGGATGAAGTTCCATGATCGATTTGAAGAGCTTACCCTCTCCTTCTGTCGCCCCATGACAACACTATACAGAGGCAACTACTCTTTAATATTTTCGACCCACTTCTCCACCAATTCTATTCCTTTTTCTCCACAACAATCGTCAAGTCTTTTTTGAGCGTGCACATTGTTGACATTTCTAACTTACACTATATGATCACAAATATCCGGACACATGCACGTTTGCGCTCTAGCCACGATTTCATGGAAATCAATAGGGCGTTGCACATCCCTTTGCCCGAATCACAGCTTCCACCCTTTGGGGAAGACTTTCCACCAAATGTTGGTACGTACTTTCCGGAATGTTCCTCCATTCCTCCCGAAGAGCGAGAATCAGTTCAGATACAGAAGTTGGCTGATGTGATCTGGCCCGCAAGCGTCTTTCCAATTCATCCCACAGACTCTCTATAGGATTGAGCTCGGGACTTTGTGCCGGCCAACCCATTTCTTCGACCCCTGAGTCCGCAAACCACTGCTGTACACGCCTCGCTTTGTGGCACGGAGCATTGTCGTGGTTGGTAGAGAAATGGCCCGTTTCCGAAAAATTGCCACAACATTGGAAGTGCACAGTTGTCCAAAACATTCAGATAAAGGTCGGAGTTCATGATTCCTTGCACAGGAACGAGCTGGCCCACTCCGTACCATAAAAATGAGCCCCACACCATGACTCCTCTTCCTCCGAACTTGACTGTGGGCTCTGTGCACTCAGGTAAGAAGCGTTCTCCAAGTATGCGCCAAACGCAAACTCGTCGATCGGATTGCCAGAGTGTATAGCGAGATTCGTCTGTCCACATTACACGTTTCCATTGGTCCATTGTCCAGTTTCTGTGGGCTTTGTACCACTCCAGACGTCGCTTGGCATTGACCCTGCTGATGTGGGGCTTGTGGGCAGCAGCACGGCCATGGAATCCCAACGTGTGCAGTTCCCGACGAATTGTCATGGTACCGGCATCATTTGCAGAGGCGTTTCGAAACTCTGTGGCAATTTTTTCCGCTGAGGACTTCTGGTTACTGCGGGTGTCACGACGAAGCACTCGACGGTGTCTGTCCGTTAGTTTCTTGGGTCTACCGGTTCGTTGTTGAACTGTTGTTGATCCCCGGGTCTTCCATTTCATAATGACATCGCCTACTGTTGATTTGGGTATCTGAAGAAGGCTGGAAATGTTACGCACGGACTTGCCACATAGGTGACATCCAACGATGGTTCCACGTTGGAACTCACAGAGCTCTGCCGAACGACTCATTCTTGCCAATGTCCAAGCAGAGTTGTGTCTGAAGGTGTGGGAAGCTATTTAAATGATGTGCAAGTCATTATCATGTGACATTGGGCCAATCGATGATCTGTGAGGGGTGTCCGGATATTTTTGATCATATAGTGTATCGTCTTTTGACTTTCAAGACCTCAACAATTACTTTAAAAGTAAATAGATTTTCTTAAATATACCGTTTTTCGCTGTCTCGTTATTTTTAATGTTTCTTTTCTCTGTTTTCTTTTCAGCTTGTCAACACAGAAAAATACGTTCACCACCCAGAGCACTGTAGAAAACAAGGAGTTTCCTCTTCAAAAAGAATTCCTGAAACTGATAGGGCCATTATCATTGTAAATTTTCAGAAAATAAAATTCTCTAGTAGTTAGTAACCTCAAAATTCGCATTCAATTAGATATTTTCAATTTCGAGTGTTACAGTATGTTCAATTATAATGAACATAGGTCTGGGTGCTCCGCAACTTCAGTATCGTGCTGAAACAGAGGTTATTTTCTTAGAGTGATAGTGGCTATTTAAAACAAAAATAAAAGAAAGTGTTCAGAGGGAGAAGCAAAATAAATAGAATTTAATGGGTGGTACTTTAAAAGAAAGAACCCCAATACTTAAGAGTAAACGTGGCTCGTTAATAGACTTTTATTTTGGATTAATAATTGCGATATTTATTTATAAAATACAAAAATTCTGTACAAAAGAATGTTCTATACAATATAATTTAATTGAGGAATAGGCATTGCGATCTCAATTACAAAAGAAAATATTTCTCGGAATAAAATAAAGAAATACTTAAATGTACGTTAAATACAGCAAATCACTGTAACGAGAAATATTATTTGCTACGTTGAGCGAATTGAGGTTAAGTATAAAAAAAATTGAGACAGACCAATTCCTTATAAAGAATAAGGAAAAAGAAATTTCAAAATTCCCATATGATGTCTAAAGAAAGACTGCGAAATCATAATTAATTATTAATGGGGAATAAGAATTGAAATGTGCATCATGGCATCCCTTATGCGCGTTATTGTTGAAATAGCATTAAAAGAAATTTTATTATTACCTTATGGGTAAACCCGCAAAACAATGCTGCCTGGTAAAAGAATCATGGCTGCCGCGAGAAAGTGAGAAATTCAATAAGAAACTAAACATTGAACGGCAGGGTAGGAGTAATTTGCAGAACATTGGAATGAAAATGATAAATGGAAGTTGAACGCCATGTTGCAGACTAGGAGGGAGAACTGGTCAAGCCAGAAGCTGGAAGTGGTCTGTCTGAAATAAAAAAAACAGTAACCATGGAAAGAACATCAACAATAGTGGGACACACATCCTCGTGATCATGAAAATTATTCGCGAGGGACAACTAGCTGCAGACAGTGATAATCACGTGGAGATTTTTTATTAACATTTATTAAAACAATATATACTCAACAATGATTGTCTGCAAAACAGTAAAAAAAACTAAAGAATAGAAAAAATAGAATAATTAATTACAAATAAAATTATATCTATTTTCACATAAATAATCTGAGTTTTCCCGAACAAAGCCCCCTGTAATGTTCTTGAACTCAAAAAAAAATGACGGTCATTTGTACAGATAGAAGTTTAGGTACTGACGTGACATATACAGATTCAAAAAAAAATTGTCTAAGTTACAATAATCAAATAAACATTTATGCCTTTATTATTTCCTTTCACTTTTGTGTGCGCACACAGTATGTTTTGCTTTTTTAGCAAAAGAAGACAAAAAAGTATATTTTGCATTTTGGTATACCATAATTAAAATATATGTTAAACGTACAATACGTTAATAAATATAAAAAAAAAAAACATATCATGTGGTAAAGAAACAATGTGGTTACTGCCTTCACGTCAGGTAAAAACAAGCCCAAAAGATATCCTATTGTGATTTTAAAGCTAAAGTCATTTAACAAAAAATATTGCGTTTAGAACGCCTCTCATCCCACGGAGTAAATAACTTTGCAATTATGAAGTTTAAAGGAACAAGATAAAGTTTGTAAATACCCTCGTGTATACCAGCAAACCAATGAGTTAAGTAATTTAATAAAAATAATTTCTTTTCCTGCTCAGATAAGGATTACAAATCCAGGAATCTGCGTAAAGCAGAAGCAGGTAAAGGTTTAGTTAGTGCGTCTGCCGGCATTTTGGGGGAAGATCAGTAGGTAAGAATCACATTCTGAAGAATAATTTCTCGCGCGATGATGCAATCTCAAGATGTGTCTTTTCCTACTCTTCGATTCAATGCTATGGCAGACGTTGAGTCAGTATAAATGATTATGGAGAAAGAAACAAACTCCCCTTCTCCTAACTCGGTTATGAGGTCCCAAAGACATTTCAGTGACTTCACGCATTTGTTTATGGCGATTATTTTGGCTTCGCAGCTGCTCAGGGCGACTGAACATTGCTTCTTAGATGACCAGGTTATGGTATTTTTCCCCATTTTGACTCTTTACTCTGTGGGGTGACACACCAGCTACCATCAGCGAATGTGCACAAAGGACCCGCAGATGGGGTAAAAATGAGTGATATGTCGCAGGTGTGTTTAAGATAAGAAGCGACGCCCTTAAGAGCAGCCGTATGCAAATGTGTAGGCGATTTAGCATATGTTGGCAGCCTAGTAATTGCAAAAGCTATATCCGGCCGCGTGCAAGTCATTACATATATTAAGGAACCAACCAGAGATTGGTAATTGGTAGAATCGACCGGTTGTGAATCCGCAATATCATCAAGATTCACATGAGGGCATAGTGGCATTGTCTTTGTTTTGATGTCTTGAAGGCCATAATCATGCAGGATTTGCTTGATATAATAAGCCTGTGACCTAGCAGATACTTTACCACTCCTGACTCCACAAGGTCGATTTCTTGTTTCACTTTGTCCATGATGAAGGTTAGGATGGAGACATTTGTTTTTGCTGCCACGATGTCATCCACATAGACTGTTAAGAGTATGGTACACCCAGCATTGGTGTAGTAGAAAAAAACAATCGTCTGGTCTGGATGGAGTGAATTTTAATCGGGTAAGAAGCTGACACAATTTTATGTACCAGCATCTTCCACTTTGTTTGAGGCCATAAAGTGATTTACGCAATTTGCAGACGTAATTAACTGGCGTTGATAATCACTTGGGTGACAATAGATATATGGTGTGGTCTATCGGTGCGTGAAGATATGCACATTTGACATCATACTGGTGCAGTGACATCCCTGTATTTGAAGTTATGTCAAACAGTAAGCGGAGGGATTCCATTCTGATGACAGGTGAGAAAGGTAACTCATACTGGCTCCCGTACACTTGTGACGAGCCGATAGCCACCAACCTTGCCTTGAATCTGGACACCGAACCATCAGGATTGTATTTGATGTGGTCGATCCATTTGCTCTTTAAAATTTTGACATTTGGTGGTGGAAGCTCTAAATCCCAGACATGATGAAGCATGAATGAATTCAATTCATCTTGCATGGCCTCTTCCCATTGATGATGTTGGGGAGAAGCGACTGCTTGTTCATAAGACTGGGGTGTGATTGGTGGAGTGATTAGCAAGTCGGAGTCAGTAAAGTCAGGATGACATAAGGTGGCACGTTTTTTTCTGCATTCTCTTTTAATCTTTGTGAACGTCGTAATACCGGTTGTGGGATTTCAACAGGTGGTTGGTTCACTGGTGATTTAGACGAACAAACTGGAGCATCTCCATCGATGTGGTTTCTGATGGAGTTGTGACCACTAGCGTGTCCTCAGTATCAGATAGAAGCTGCAATCTTGTCTCATCCAATGTTAAAGTGGGTGAGATTAGCGGTACGCTCTGAATGATATGTGGTTCATCAGGCTGTGGTGCTTCAAAGACTGGGGGTTCCATGTGAATTGGAAATGCCAGAGGAACAGAGATGGATCTGATTTTCTTGTGAACTCTGGAAATACCTTAGGAAAGAAACGAACGGTACGTGCTCGCAAAAACTTGCTTTCATTGAGCGCATAAATAAGGTACCCAGGAGATGAAGCGGAGTATTCCATAAAAGCACTACTTTTGGGGGGAGCTTCAAATTTTGATCGGTGCGACTTGAGTATATAATATTATACCAGGCAACCGAAAGGACCTCGATATTTGATGGTCGGTTTCTTTTTGGACCATATCTCTTCAGGGGACTTAGTTTGACGTCGTCTAGGCAAAGAATTCAGATTAAATGCTGCCGTAGTCACAGCATGGTCCCAGAATCGGTGCGGAACTTTTGGCGATGCAAGAAGAACTCGAATTCCATCGCAAATGGAGCATACGGATCTCTCAGCAACAGCATTTGACTGGGGGTTCTCAGGAACAGTGAATTGATGATATATGCCATGCTTCGTACAGAATTCACCTAGCTCCCCATTGGTGAATTCTCTTCCATTATCGTAATGCATATACGCCAGATTTTGTCCTATAGAGCGTAGTAGCTTAGGCATTAAGTCTAATAACACTTTTGGCACATCACTTATTGTCGGAATAGCACAAACGGCTGCTAACAGGAATTTGGTCCCACTGTATCCACGTGAAGTAGCTGTAAAGGACGTGTTGACCGTTGACCTAGTACAATGTTGTGAGGGGTGTTGCATAATCGTGACTGAAGGCATGCAACACATGGTTGGACATCAATTAATGTCGGTAAAACTTCAAGACCGTGCATGGTATGGTGTTTCACGGCTGCGGTGAATTTTTTGATGACGGATGGCCCAATGCATTGTGAATGTCACTATAAGTGACAGGCATCAAAAGTAATGGGGTATCCGTTCGAGAAACTAAATGGATATTTGAGACAACGGGAAGGAACGGGAGGTCCTCCACGCCCTCTTGTGCAGCGATGGTCGTGCCCTTGGGTGAAGTAATGGATTAACCATTTGGGTCGAAAAGAAGACTGTAACCCTGCTTTGATAATTGACTCATGGAGACAAGATTAAGGCACGTGTTTGGGGCGTAAAGCGCGTCTTGGAGTTTTAAAACTGCTCCTGAATTTAACAACACGTTTGCCGTACCAGTACCGATGGCAGCAATCGTTTTCTTAGGGTCTGCAGTATGTATCTGCTTATGACAGCTTTGAAAAGAATCAAAGAACTGTTTTTCTTTAATTACATGAAATGAGCTGCTCGTGTCAACTATCCAATCCTTGTTTAAAACACCAACAAAGTTGGCTGCAGGTTTCTTGCTTTGTCCTTTCATACCCGATTTGCAAGGCTTACGCTTAGGACGTGAAGCGGATGCACAAGGCATGCGCTTTGTTGATGCAGGATCTTGCGAAAGAGAGGGTATCGCCGTGTGTGAAGTAGCTGGACCTGCAGTAGTGGGATAAATTTTGGACGGACAAACCGTTTTTACGTGTCCACGGTCTCCACAATTATGGAATGTTACGTCATTTGTTCGATGGGCATTTGGATGTGGATGCGGGGAAGAAACAGAGGTGGCACACGAGGCTACACCCATTGAGGAATTTAGTGTGGTGTGGTCCTTAAAACTACATTTAGTTGACTCAGGAAGGTTTCAATTGACATTTTTGGGTTTGATTGGACTGCGAGTCTCAATGGAGTATAAGTTGAAGGTAGACCTGCGACCATATGGTCAATCAAAATTTTATCATCCAGAACCAAGGACGTAGCTCCAGCCTGAACAGGGATTTGTAGCTTCCCACAATGTATAGGGATTGTCATCTTGAAGGATGATGACAATATCATCATTCACTATACTCAGGAGGTAATGCCGTACTCTTGCCCAATCAAAACGCATGGATGAGCTGGCTGATGCTTCTGTAGGGAGAGAGATCTTTTCTTGGACATATTTGTCTAGCCCTTTGGTTTCGAAAAACGTTAAAACTCGATACGTCTATTGAATATAATTGGCACTCGTTGGCTTAGGGAGGGAACGACCCTCTTAAAATATGAATCCTCCATATTGTATTAAAATAAAAGAAAGCAACCACGAACCTCTGCTACCATATGTTCAAAGGGGGAAGCAAAATAAATAGAATTTAATGGGTGGTACTTTAAAAAAAAGAACCCTAAAACTTAAGGGTAAACGTGGCTCGTTAAAAGACTTTTATTTTGGTTTAAAAATTGCGATATTTATTTATAAAATACAAAAATTCTGTACAAAAGAATGTACAATTTGATTTACTTGAGGAATAGGCATTGCGATCTCAATTACAAAAGAAAATATTTCTCAGAATAAAATAAGGAAATACATAAATGTACATTAAATACAGCAAAACACTGTAACGAGAAATATTATTCGCTATGTTGAGCGAATTGAGGTTAAGTATAAAAAAAATTGAGACACACCAATTCCTTATAAAGTATAAGGGGAGAAAGAAATTTCAAAATTCCCATTTAATGTCTAAAGAAATACTGCGAAATCATAATTATTCATTAATGGGGAATAAGATTTGAAATGTGCAGCATGGCGTCCCTTATCTTATGCGCGTTATTGTTGAAATAGCATTAAAATAAATTTCATTATTTCCTTATGGGTAAACCCGCAAAACAATGCTGCTTGGTCAAAGAATCACGGCTGCTGCGAGAAAGTGAGAAATTCAATAAGAAGCTAAACATGGAATGGCAGGGTAGGAGTAATTTGCAGAGCATTGGAATGAAAATGATAAATGGAAGTTGAACGCCATGCTGCAGACTAGAAAGGACGTGGAGGACCAGAAGAAGGGGCGACTTATCAAGCCAGAAGGTGGAAGGGGTCTGTCTGAAATAATAAAAACAGTAACCATGGAAAGAACATCAACAATAGTGGGACACGAAAATTATTCACGAGGGACAACTAGCTGCAGACAGTGATAATCACGTGGAGATTTTTAATTAGCATTTATTAAAACAATATATACTCAACACTCACTGTCTGCAAAACAGTAAATAAAACTTAAAGAATAGAAAAAATAGAATAATTAATTACAAATAAAATTATATCTCTTTTTACATAAAAAATCTGAGTTTTCCCGAATAGAAATCATAAGCAAGAGAAAGACACGGAAATATTACGTGATAGTTTATTGATGTTAGCTTATCTTTCATTGAAGATTATGTCCGAAACTTGCTCAATTAGAGTCGTCACACAAACTAAGAGGAATAAATAAAAAGAATATACACTAGGATAAAAAGCCAGACAAATTACTGTAAATCTGACTCAAAATAACCGAGGCTTTATTATCTTGTAAGAGATCTGTACTGGGTACACTTCAGTTATATTTTATGTTCCATTAATCTTCTGTCATTACCTTTCGTTGTTCGGAAAGATAAAAGATTTAAATAACTAATTAAACTCAGAGTATTGCAATAGCATCAAATCGTAAAATGCCACCTTACAACTAGAGTGCTCTTTTACTTTTAAAAGAATAAGGTAAAGAAGAAAAGGTTGAATTCTAAGAGTTTAGTAAGTATTGTTTACTCTCCCTTCCGTATTCTTTTCATATAAGTTCAAGTTCACAATTTATAAACATATTTTCTTTATTCACAGACGTCCTTCCTCTACTAAAAGTGACTTCTTCACTGGGTTCCTTATCATTTTTCTATTATTAGGCCAGGATCCGGTTAGTCATCATCATTATTTTTTAATCCGCTTTGGCTTAAACTCTTAAGACAAGATATGAGACAGTTTCTGTACTCTAGCGTTCATTTTAACGTCTTTTATATAGACTGGCTCTCAAGTATCCCCCCTAATTCAGACAGCGTCTACTAACAATTGTTTCCTCTTTTTTTTTATTAGGTAAGACGCACTTTTACCGTGGTAAGTATTAGGGTGTGCTGTAGCACAATGTGGGAAACTTTTCCTACTTATTTCTACAACAAGAGTCTACGCAAGTAAGTAAAGGTACGGGGGAGGGGGGATCTAAAATTAACTAATAATAACAAGGACGGAACCCGAAATACTAATCATAAAAGCGGAACGATCTTTTGGGGGGGTTAGTTGGGTGAACTTATTTCATAAATCCGCTCAAAACTGCTTCCAAATTGACTCATGGCTATTGTGGTGTCCTGCTTCCCACACAGCGTTTGTTCTGTTGTATGTCCTGCAAATTCCATATTGTTTGAACAGAGCTGGCTATTATGAGTAATCATCATATGTGCAGCTTACATCAACGTCCGCCGTCTGATAATTCTAAAAAAAGGTAAATAAAGAATTTATCAACAGGGGATTCCAGGGAGCGATTGTGGCCCAAATACATCGCTTAATACCAAATACTGCTGATTCTATATTTTTTACTCCTTTTTATATGATATCTTCGATCGAGTTCATACCGTACGTTTTCTTACAATTTATTTAATTTTGGGGTTTGAAGTTTAATCTCATCTATGAAGTTTTCTCGAACTTTTAACGACATTAATTCCCTTTAATTAGCGTTTCTAATACATTGTGGCATAATTTTTCCTCCGATGTTCATTGCTCCTTACCAGGGAGTCTTTCCTTCACTTTGACATGAAGAACTAGTAGTACGGATCTCTTCTACTTCGCTCCTATCTTCCAAAAAATTCCGCACCTATCTTCTGGACCTATAATGGCGGCATTTGTTACTGTACCTGGTCATCCGGTGCAATCTTCATATGGCGACGTTTGTTGATCATTTTCCATTGTTGCTCCATATCATTGTTGCGCTGTTCAAACCTCAAGATTTTTTTTATTCTTGAAAGAGGACAATCCGCGAATGACGTCACCTTGAAGAAAATTTCCTATACAAATCGATACTTTACACGAAATTGTTTCAAGTAGCAGTGGAAGAGAAGTTAAGAGGAGAGAGCCATAACGTTCAATTGTTTTGGAATGTTACAGTATGTATGAACGTATGTGACCAATTTTGTGCAGCTAACTCCTCTGAAACAACAATTAGCCGAACCAAATAAAAATTATACATTATTTGAGGGTTCCTTACAATTTTATGTCAATTGGGTAAGCCGTTTTAGAGATATTATTTTTTTTCTAAAAATTAAACAATGGCTGTAGCGTTCAAACGAGCAAACCAAAGTCAATAAACACGAAACCCTGTTATTAGGGCGAATTTTTTTGTAAATGTCTTGTTTGGCTGTGATTAGCCGTTTTGGAGTTATTTCCTATCCTTTCCCCAAGACCTCCCCCCACGTCAATTTTTTTTATTTTTTTATCATTTATTTTTAGAAATTCAGACAATAGGGTTCTTAAACTATGCATTGGACATTTTTTATGGAAATGGGCTAAGCTGTTTTAGAGAAATTAATTTTTTTTTAAACGAAGAAATGGCAAAAACATTCATTTCAAACTTTCAATCACAATATAAACGGCATGAAGAGCTTGGACTAATTGAATAATACAATTTTCTTTTTGACGTAGAATACGTCTTAAGTTTCGATACTGGGATGCCACGCTTGAAAACCTTAATAACGTGAAAACTATTACTGATAGAAAAATGAATTATATTACATTCGATAGTATATAAAGCAAAGCATGCTTAGACTTTGACCGACTTCGTGCTGACGTCATCAGCTGATCCAATTTCAGTACAATGTTGAATCAGAAAATTGTCTACTCTCTGGCGGAGATTAATTTCTTCTAGATCAGGCTTTCTTAGTGATAGCACGATATTTTAGGTGTCATCTTTGTCTTTTGGCGCTTTATAAAATAGCTTAAAAATTAAACCTTAGTAATTAATAGTATCTAGGATATCGGCCTTCTAATTGTGAAAATTTTGCAAAAATTACAGAATTCTCAAATTTATGCATAATAAACAGCAGAAAAATTACGGAAACGTCACAGGTAAACAGATCGAGAGAAGGGGAATCCAAGAAGTCCCAGATGTCCGATTTTGAACATCTACGGGCTCAGTAGGAACAATTGAAAGTTGAGTCGTGGTGCTGCCAAAGTGAACTACAGCCCATTATGAATGCGCCAATAACTTCCACCACTCAGTTCGACTTATCAAATAACTTATCAAATGATATAAACGTTTCAACATCGAGTGATAAAATGCAACCCATAGAGGGCTATATTGAACCATAACCGTCGACATTAGCAGCATCTTCATCAAATGTGATTTATGCATGAATTCACATTTCATTTTATCTTCATAAACAATGAATTAGGATATTCGTGTAATGTTTGTGATAGATTTTGTTTTGAGAAGGAATAGAAGCACCCAAGTAACGAAACTGTGATATCTTAGCTTCTCACTTTCATCAGTCCTGCGTGAAAGAATTCATGCTGTGTAATCATTGTAGAACAAATTTAAAACTATTCAATAATATGGTGTTATAAGTTATAGGAGAGCAGGCGTTTTTGCAATTTTTTAAAATCTTAACTTTAACAAATATGAACCTATACTGACAGACTACTCTAACTATAGACGACTGATTGACACTGGTTTCAATGATAATAATATTGTTAAAGCGTTGTACAATGTTGTAGTGAGATCTATATTGGGAAGTGTTTGCTCTTAGTGACCAGATTATTAGGACCACCTGATGTTTGTAGGCAAATTAGTTATGATTTTGCGCTGAAGTAGCTAAAGAGCTCGACTAGTGTAAATAGGCAAGCAGATTGGTTTCTAAAGATTATAGGTAAACGACGCGCTTTAGCAGCCTTTGAAAGTGGGATGATTGTTGGCGCTCAGAGCCATGGCGCTAATCTCAGCAAAACGACTGGATTTGTCAAATGTTCAAGAGCAGCTGCTGTTAAATGGTTACTTACTGGACTGTCAGCTGAAAAACTGGTTCTGAACATGCCATTTGTGGCCGTCAAAGACTAGTCAATATTTAGGTAGAAAGGAGAGTGGCAAGATTGATATAAGACAACTGAAGGGCAACAGTGTATCAAATTACTGTAGATCTTTATCAGGGATCCTCTCAAATGATCTCTGAATGCACTGTTTACCATACACTGCATAGTATGGAATATGAGAGATGAAGGCCAGTTTGAACGCCTTTGCTGTCTGCATTTAACAAGATAAAACGTCTGCAATTCGAAAGGAACACAAGGGTTAGACAGTTGAGTATGGGAATAAAGTCATGTGGTCTTATGAACCACGTTTTCAGTTGTATTATGCAGATAACAGAATGAGAATTTGACAGAAACTGCATGAAAGCATGGACCTCACATGCATGAGTACAATCCTTCAAGCTCGTGGGGGCAGTTATGGTTTCAACATATTTTCCTGGCATGATATGGGTCCTTTAATTTGTGTAGGAAAACGTCTGATAATCAGAACATACCTAAGCATTTTTGCTGATTAAGTTCATGCACTCATGTTGATGGTGTATCCTAATGGAGATAGCTTCTTCCAACGTGACAATGCTCTATGCCACGTAATAGTTTCAAGAACAAACTATTCCTGTGCTTTGGTTGTTTCAGAAAAATTTTTTTGCTGCTGTATGTATCCTTTAAACCCTATGTTAATTTAACAGTTGAAAATTAAGGCAAGATTGTTGCGATCACCAAAAAATTTTATTGAACATTTATGGGAGAAAGGTGAAAGCGCCATCAGACAGATGGTTCCAAAACCAAAAAATTTCACACAACAGGACAAAGACAGTTAGGACAGCCTATAAGAAGCACGTAAAGACATCATCTGCCAAGCACAACAGTGGCCGAAAGTCGAAGCTCACTGATAGAGACAGATGGAGTTTGAAGCGGATTTTGGCCAGAAAGCACATGATATCTGCATTCATTGTGTCAGATTCCTCACGTCGCAAGGTGGCCCAACGAAGTACTAATGGGGTGGTCATAATAATCGGGCCAATCAGTGTATATTCATCCCAAAGTGTTGATATCTGATATGGAAACGTTGTCGTTCAGTGCAATAATGAAATATTTACCAACAACTAGACCACTCAGTGACAACTTGGAGGTGGATATTGATATTGCAATTATGACAGTTAGCATTATCAATGTAGATGCTATATTAAATTTATACGCTCTTGTGAGTCAGTACTATAAATTTGACGTTTGTGTGAAATATTAATTCTTGTCTGTTGCCATTTCTAACATACTTCTCTTATCATTGACCAGTGATTTATAATTTGAGATTGCCATAAAGGTTTGGTTGAAAATTTATGATGAATTTTTGTTTTAAAATATTTATTTATTTATTATTTTTTTAGAATTCATTGTAATCCAATATGTCCATCCAGAGCCTGTATGGCCTGAGGCCGACGAGTTGGATCTCTGGATGGACCTGGATTAATGACTGCTGTATGATGGTCACAGCAGCCGGGGGGGGGGGGTGAACATCCTGAGTCACTGATGAGTCGCCCATCCAGTGACTAGCCGTGCCTGATGTTGCTTAAGTTCACTGAAGTCGTGTTTCAGTGAAAGCCCACCAGGCCACGGCCCCCCCCCAGCATATTATGACAGAAATTAATTTTTTTTAAATTGTGTTGCGCAAAGTTCTTTCTTATTAACCATATGGCCTCAAGACGTACTCTACGATAACTAGCAGCCATGTCCCAACACAGCCCCGTAATTTTTTTTGATTCCGTATCATTATCTTATGGTAGGCTTGTGCGAATGAACCAGTCCTCCATATCAATTTATTTTATTTTGAATTCATTCAACTTTCAACATTTCAATCCTTCTTTCTTCTCACTGTGTTCTAATACTCAAGGAATCCATCTACATCCTTTCACACATGATTGTGCGAATGGTTCCTACCTGAGAGAGTTTGTTCCGGGATTGAAAGAACTCGGGATTTGGAAAGAAGACAGAGATGTAGATGTCACTCAGTTTGATGAAGGCTCTGGTTTCACATTTTATGCCTTTCATCTTTAAGGAGAAAGGAATTATTATATGGATGGGTACAATCTTATACGCAATGGCAGGCTAAGTGTTGAAGTCCTGTTCTCTGAAACTATATCTAACTCTATTAACCTGAGTGCCTATTGTCAGTATCAGAATCTCCTGGAAATCAATAAATACAGAACCATAAGCTTTGATTCCATAAATTAAGTTTAATGGACATGCAACAGCTATGGAGTGCATAAGAGATGAAGAAAGGAAACTCCACTTGTCCACAAACATATATTTAATACACCATAAATGTATACATTTCGGTCACTAAGTGACCTTCTTCTAGTATCCACAGAGTTTTTAAGGTAAGTCTATTCTCTCTATTGAGTTATTTATAAGCTATGGAGTGCTCTCAAGAGAGACTCCCTTCACCTGCCCTCTCACGTGAAGTGTTTTCCCCTTTTATTTGATCGTGTTTCTCAAACCTGTCTATCCCTCTTTACTCAGAGCTAACATAGATGATTTCAGTAATTCCAGCACTCACTGGGTTGCCCTCCTTATTTCCTCAGACAAACAAACATACATCTTCTGTTCTTTTGGGATGTTTCCACAAGTCCAATTCCACCCATTCATGGTTACGCACTCTGAAAAATGCATCTATAACAAAAGAATAGTGCAACATCAGATGTCTAACACATGCGGTCATCAATGTTTACATTAACTGACCCTTGAGAAATTCCGTGTTTACAAAAACTCTCTTCGGAGGCATCCCGTCTCTGCAAAAACCATCCTCCAAAAAAAACCCCATCATTGTAAAAACCATCCACATAGATTTCCATCAATGCAAAACTGAGGCCCTGAGAAATTTTGTTAATTGCAAAACTGTTTTAGCTAAAACCCCATCGTCTCAAACTGTTCATCAGATTTAACAGGGATTGTATTATATGCCTATTTAAAAAAAAACCCTCTTCAAAAAAAGAGTTGCGCCATTTAACATTCAACATAGATCGCATACACTCTAGAGGAAATTCTTCCATCTTGGTCTTTTCACCTTCATCATTAGAGAAATAAATGCATCTGTTAAATTTGCAGAATAATTTTCAGGTTAAATTTACAACAAATTCGCTCATGTCTTGAGTAGTTCAGGAAGTGATAATGCCTGCAGAGTACCACAAATGCTAAATAATAGAGAATATATGATTGACCCTCCTCCTACAGAAATAAATTACTGCTATAGTGCATTAATACCACCAGTTGTTAAAAATCTAAACCTGCTGAGTATTAAGTTTCCTGTAGGTGTACCCTATGAAAAGATGATACAACAACATATTCCTGAATAGGTGTTTTTATTTTAGATGATTTATTAAATGAGGTGGAAAAAAACGAAATTGTTGAAAAAATCTACATAAATTACAGATATCATCTCAATTTCTCCGTACTACTAATAATGCAGAACCTCTTTGCTCATTCGAAAGTCATCTGCTCAATAAGTTTATACACAGTTCATCTTTTCTGCTAAAGTCACCGTGAGATGTAAGCCAGGTTCATACCCTCTCATTGCAAACAGGTTATGAATGAAACCTTTAAAGATGCCACACAAGAACCCCCTAGTTAATTACTACACAATTTACTCAGAGCTGTTCTGAGATTGCGTAGTAATATTTTTTCTCATGAAAGGTGAATTGTGATCTATGCAGATAAAACAAGGGTTAAAGTATCAATTCTTTTTAAATTGAACCGTCATTGGACTTATACAATGGTAATACCTCTAGTTGTACAACATCATTATCTCGGAGTTCTGAAACATTCAGGAACCTGGCATAGGAAGGTATTAATGTAGGATGCATCTGTGTGATATATGTTGTAACATTCTACACCATAAAATCCCTTGAATGCCTAGCACTAGAACAGCATTTGAGGAAAATAAAAGGTTTAACCAATAAAAAAATTTCATGAGAACATGCAGAAGTACGTTTTGGGAATATAGCGGATTTTATTTGGAATAAATTTATTAGTTGAGAACATGGAGAAGTACGTTTTACTTTCTTCACATGCATATAAAAGGCTCCATCATATCCAAATGCAGGTCATATCCACACCACTATCTTCTGAACATACCAAGACAAAACAAACTGGGGTTGATGATGATGCAGAAGAAAAAAACATAATAAACAACTGGATTCATAAATCAATGAGGATTTAAAAAACACGAATTTGAATGGTGGGTTTTCACTGAAAGCTACATCAGGCACTGCTAGTCACTGGATGGGTGACCATCCGTGACAGCCAACCTTCACGACCTTCAACCCCCCCCCCCTCCCATCTGCTACGACCAACATACAGCAGTCATGAATCCATCCAGGGACCAACTCATAAGCATCTGGCCATACAGACCCTGGATGGATGTATTGGATCCCAATTCATAAAAAAAGAAAATAATGGACATCAGAAAATGGACCTTTATATAAATAGACTTCAAAAATATCTAAGAGGTAAGTGGCCGGAAGGCAGTTCAAAACAAACGAATTTTTAACACAATCGACCCTCAAACCCCCTATGCCATTTGAATATGCTCATCATCAGCTCGATCCCTGCCAAGACAGTCCCTTACCCAACACAACCACAAATCGCCTAGTCACCTGAATTTCATTCGCTTACAGACTTAAAAGAAAAAACCTACAGTGATGATGATATTGCCATGGTTAGCGGAACCAGCAAGGGTGAACTTGGAGATAGCATAATGAGTTTACCTATCGAACAGACCCAAGCGGGAGCAGCTCCTAAAGAGACTTGAAAAAAGATCTGATGTTATCCGAAGGATTAAAAACGGGTATAGTGTCAGTCATTGGACAGTGAATATGTGGTTCGAACATTAATCGTTAAAAAAAGATGTATTATCACCCATACGTAACCTGAAGAAACCATACCCGGGCTGTGGTCACGCTGTAGTATTACAGCATTTCCACATCCCTGAAGAATTATTCGTTAACCTACCATATCAAACTGTGGTTGCCACAAACATCCTTGCAAACCGCATGTGTACATCAAAATGCCATGACCCCTACTGGCAGAATTACAATCAATGAAAATTTAATGTGATAAACTCAATTTGTAATGCTGTTATTAAATAATATTTTAAAATTTAAATAAAATGCGATAAAATATTGGAAAACCTGTGTTTGTGTAAATTATTAGGTATTAAAAGAAAACGCAGAAAAACACAAATTTATTATGATTCTAAAAAAATTATTTGAACAAATTAATAAAGAAATTAATTAAAAACAAATAACTGGAATTATTAAACAGTGTAATTTAAAGATTGACAAAATTGTTTCCATTTGGACTTTTGACAAGTCTTAAATGAGATGCTGTTAATAAACTCATTTTGAACAAATTCACATTTTATGAGTAGAACATTTAGGTTCAGTTCGTTTGCATAAGTGATATTAACAATGTCATCAATAGAATAGACCCTTGCAGCTAATTTTAAGTAATGCAAACAGTGATGATTGTATGTGTTAAATATCTGATGATGCAATATTCTCGTGTTGTAGATCCATTTTTCAGAGTGCATAACCATGAACGAATGGAATTGTATTTGTGTTAACATATCAAAAGAATTTAAAAATCATATTTTTCTGAGTGTATAAAGAAAAAGTGAGTGCCTGAAATACTGGAATCGTCTATATTAGATATGAGTAAAGAGGAGAAAGCAGGTTTGAGAAATGCCATCAAATCACAAGGGAAAACACCTCATGCCAGAGGACAGATGAAGGGGTCTCTCTCAAGAGCACTCCATAACTGTTGCATGTCCATTGAACTTATTTTGTGAAATCAAAGGTTACAGTTCTGTCTTTATTGATTTCCATGAAATTCTGATACTTACAATAGGCAATCAGGTTCACAGAGTTAGCTACAGCTTCAGAGAACTGAACTTGAATACTTAGCATACCATTACGTATAAGATTGTATCTATCTCTGTAATAATTCCTGTCTGCCAAATAATCAAAGGCAAATTGTATAACCAGAGACATAATCAAACAGAGTGACATCTAAATCTCTGTCTTCTTTCTAAATCCCGAGAGCTTTCATGTCGTGAATAAACTCTCTCAGTTAGGAACTATTCGCAAAATCAGGTGTGAATGGATCTAGAGCGATTTTTTGATTACCAAATGATAGTGAGGAGAAAGATAGATGGAAATTTTGAAATTTGAATAGATTTTGAGTTAAAGATCCATTCTGTGCTTTACTTGTTGTAAAATGCAAAAATTAAGCGAGTAAGTCTGGCCTGTAATTTCACGAATAAAAGTAAGTTGCATAGGACGATATTTTAATACCAGCTGTAATGCTTGACTACTCATTTTAAATCGACTGATAGGGTAAAACGCATTATTGTTTCTAAGATCTTCTCATGTGTTAATAACAAAGCTATGTTAACTCTAACCCTCTTGGTGTTCAGTGTTGCTTTTCGAATTGTGATCTGGTAATTAGTATTAACCGCATCAGACATCACAGGAAAGTTTGTTTTACTTCTGTAAAGCCTTAGTCTGAAATCCAGAGAGTATAGCAGTAATCGATCCTGACAGAGTATGTCTAAATGGACAGGGCTTCCATGTAGTAAACACCATTTCTAGCAAATTTTTTGCGCAGCATAAACTTATTGTTTGTATCATCAACATTATCCATTTTTCCACTTGTGTTATTACAATAGCTAGCTGCTGTGAGCCTGGTGTGTTTAGAGGCTTGACCACAGTGCAAAAGATTTTCAAAATAAGCTCTCTATGGGTATAAGTGATTACTATGATTGACTAACGTATCAACCAGGTAACAGTACACTTGAGAGAATAACGAGTGGAAGAAAAACATTTACAGGCCCTGTTTTTTCAGCGGACAGTAGTAGTCCTTCAATTTTATTGATAACGATTTCTAAACTCAACGTTGTTTGATCGAAGTCTATGTAAAAATCTAATAAAACTTATACAATGTATCGGATAGAACTGCCTTGACTGATGATGACTTTTGGTTGGTATCATTTTACCTGGCATTTTTCCTTTTGACCACTCGTGTGATGTATAGAAAAAATGTCAAGATCACTGGTGAGACATTATGTGCTCAGTTGATGTAACATCGAGGTTATGATTAGGTGTGAATTAGGGGAAAACTGATGCTAAAAGTCATATGTTTAAAATCGGATTAGAATGAAATCCCTCGTTTCTTTTTCCCATCTACATCTGCTTCATCTGGGTTTTTTCGGTTTTGTTGACTACTGCACTCGACCTTTTTGTCTGTAAAGATTCATCAGAAATGACTCCAAGCTGCTGTTTCTAGTTCTTTTTACGTGCGAATGAGCAAGTGCTCAAGAAATTCGTCTTTTGCATCTTCCTCTAACACTCTGATTCCTGGCACCCACTGCCTTGACAGCACTGCTACCAGCATCCTTCATTTGTGATAACAATGACTGTTTGAGACTTTGACCTTGTATCACATTATTGAAAACAGAAACATCCCCTCTTAGGGCATGACGACCAAGGATTTTACGCATATATTTGAGTAGTGGTGTTGCAAAACGAAACAGATTGGAAAAAACAGAACCAATTTCACTGTTTCTCTGATACACCTCGCCTCTAAAGAAAATCGAATGCTAGAATGTATTCCTGCTGGAGAGGGGTTACTGTAAAGTAACAACGATGCAGTGTGATAAATACTGTACTCTAGATCATTCGAAAAGAAACCTCGAATAAACTCATTTCTTTGTACAGGTAAGCCACTGCTCTTCTGACTTAAATAATAACCTGAAGTGGTCTCTCGATACGGTTGGTAGGAAGTGTGCACCTTCAAGCAATTTACATGTTTGTTGAGGAGAGAGAAAAGAAACTAACTTCATTTTAGTGTAGATTCTTATGAAAATGTAATTTCACAATTGTTTTCACCCCGAAAAAAATGAGAGCAAATTGCCGTGTTCTGAACTGACCATAATTTCTATCGTGTCAAAGACATTTTTACTTATGGGAAAGTAATCAGGCAAATGAAAAGTTTGATAAATCATTTCTTGTCTGGCAGGCGAAACTGGAATGATTCTTAGGAGCGTTACAAACGTGTTTCCTACAACGTGAGGTTGAATGATGTCTGTATAGAGATAATAACCATATATGCTTCTTGTAAGGTCGATTGGTGTCGAAGCTTCTCCAGAGAGAAAATCTAATTTGTAACACAGATCTTCACAAAAATTAATGTTGCAAACGTTTGAGTGTTTGAAATGAATAAATTTGTAAGGCAAGAGATTGATGCTCTAAAATGTCTGCTCTTTTTGGGAAATCAATTTAACGAGAGCTTCGACAATATATCTTTGGTTATCGTAATAACCCTCAGGAATTTAAAGATGCATTGTTCAGGTGGATTGTAACTAACACAACTGATGAAGCCATCGACTGCGTCATTGAACTGCATAGACACAAATATTTTTGCAATTTCATGTTCAGAACCCTATCAGGTATAAAACGTTTCTGAATTCAATGAAGTGTTCTGGGAAACCTGTAAACTGTGCAAAATCATTGACCATCTTTCTCTCGCAATCTATGCCTTTGAAACTTCCTTTTAGGTATTTGAAGGTTTCGACTCTCGTAATTTGGTACTCTTAAATTCAACAAACTTTCGTTTACAGAAAGGGGTTCTTGAGATACCTTACCATGACTCTAAATACTGACACCCACTGAAATGGTGGATTGGCATCTGGAGATAGAGAGAAATGCTCTCCAAACAATGTATTGGGTGAAACATTAAACACGTAGCAGAGTTCAGGTGTATTAAATCGTATCATTACATTCGATGGTAAACTAATAGTGATGTCCTGCTCCTAAGAAGTGTTGTGATAAAAGAAGATATCCTTCAAACATGCTTGAAAAACCAGTTCAACCTTATGCGTGAAAGATGAGACTGTTGGTTTTCTATCAGGTGGTATAATGTTGAAAATAAATCCTTCCTCAATTTGATCAGCTTTAATTTGTTTCCATTAATGTAACCTCCCATACATTTCAGTCGCATAATGAAATGTGCTATCGTTTTGGATCTTTTATTGTTCTTGGTAACAGTATTTGAGGGAAAGGTACCGTATAAATCCGTGTCTTTATGCATGCTGACGAATCACGAATCAAACTGACACAGAGCACACCTTGTTAAACGTTGAGACGATCTGCCTCTCGAAACCAACTGTTCATGTGTCTGGATAACCCTGCCATTTCAAGAAAGCTTCACAAACCCCCTGCCTTGTGTGACATCAAATAATTCTCTCCATTTTAAAAATTCATGATATTACATTATTATAACTCCTGGTCATAGAAAATTCCAGCAATCTCAGCACCATTGTAATCTTTTCTTTATACATAATGGGTTGCAGAAAAGCGTTTTTTGAAACTTTAAACACCTCCTCGGTCCAATTAGATAGATAGCCCTTATTGAATATGTTTTTCACTTTCGAAATACGCACGTGATATCTGATTTGTAGCCTCAGGTTGTTTTGGAATTCTTCCACAGAACTGAGGCATTTCGATCATGCACCTGAGATGGAGCAATGCCTAGTGATCTGAGAAAACAGTTGTTGTAGCATAGTACAAGATCAGGAAAGATGCTGATGCACCTACATAAGTTAGAAAATGTAAAATACTTAAACATTCGCGTTTTTAAGGTAGGAATAATCTTGCGGCTAGTCCGGCTTTCACATGAGATTCTGTGCAACGAAATGAACATAAAATTCATCAAAGTAGTTCTAAACATGTTTATTTAAAAACTCTTTCCCTTTTATCACTGTTCTATTTAAGAGGAACCTGACCATAAGTGAAAATTTTTTGAAAGGCTTTCTGAAGCTTCAGCCCCGTCTTCTTTTTTACAGGAATAACCCATGCAAATCGAGAGAAAACATCACTAGAGATAAGAAGAAATTTATACCCATCAATCTGTTTTGATAGACTCGCAGGATCAACCAGATCATCTTGAAATTGTACGAATGCAGAAGTAACCCTCAATTTGCAGGGGGAAAAACGTCGAACAGGTATATGCAGCTCTTAAACATTCACGAGTGTTTAAGCTGATGCAGCTCTTAAACCGCACACTACTCCGAACCCTCCTGGGCTTCTATGTTGGAAAATGCTTCACCCATAGCCCATGCTTAAATTAAAAGTTTTGATGAGTGCAAATTAATTTATAAAATTTACGAGGTCAGTTGTCAGGTATCTAATTCAACTGATGAGTGTTGTCAGCTGTAAATTGTAAAAATGCACCAATTTTCTTGAATTTAAAAATCAAACAATATACTTTGAAACAGAAGTAGTTAATTAGAAGATAGTGTGAAGGGCCTTGGAAAAAATTTCATTGCTCTAGAAATAAAAGATAATTCGTAATCAGATAAAACATCATGAGGCCCCAGTAAACTTTCCATAACTTGTCTCAGATGGTTATACAGTGCCAGTCTTAAACCCTGTCACAAACTTTTAGAGATAGTATGGATGATTTTAAGCAAAAAAGTTCATATGAACATAGGTTCGAATTTGGTTGATAGCCGAGATATGAAGAGAAAAAACAATGCTGCCACTAAGATCATCAATTTATTAACATACGTTCGATAACACCTCACGTTCTAGGATAATGAAGTTTTGGGGTTATTAGCGTACATACAATTGTGTACACCGTTTAAAATTTGATCGAATTCCAGCGTGTTATTTCCGAGTTACGCAGTCAACATAGTAACACGTGTGAGAAGTAACCACAACGTATTGCGATTTTGACTAGGTGACTCGGAAACTACTTGATGGAATGTGATCAAATTTTAACTGTATACAGAGTTTTACAGACCCGATAATTCCCCAAACTTCATTATCGTAGGTGTTATAGAACCTGAGTTATTAACCTGTTGATGTTAGTGGCAACATTTTTAATTCTGTTCATATCTCAGTTATCGTTCAAGTTGGAATGATATGTTCATATGAACTCTTTGCTTAGAATCATCTATAGAACCTTCCATAAAAGTTTGTGACAGGGTTTCAGACTCACCTGAAAATGTCTAGCAGATGCACCTGGCCTTGCCCAGGATAAATACTGTAGCAGATAAACAGAACAAAATCAAAAAGTTTAATAATAACTCAAAATTGTTTTTTTGTAATTATACAACTGCCAGCTATAGACTTTCCCTTTGTTCAGATGTTTCCGAAACACCAGTGTCTTTTTCTATCTCACTAATACTATTTATTTTCTTAGGTAACATTTTGTT
The DNA here is from genome assembly GCA_023313115.1 of Rhysida immarginata. NCBI lineage: Eukaryota > Metazoa > Arthropoda > Chilopoda > Scolopendromorpha > Scolopendridae > Rhysida > Rhysida immarginata. The sequence continues at coordinate 697,995 of JAHWFO010097661.1, forward strand.
AGATATGAATTAAGACATATCCTTCAAACGATCTATTAACAGCACAATAGTTATTTAAACAACACACGGGAAGAGGAACAGGAAGCTGCCGCCACATGTGGAAGATTCTACATTGTTTAAGGGCTCCAAACACATAAATCGTTTGAACATTTGTTAGAAATATCAAAGGTAACACAACTATCAATATCTCCTTCTCTCCTCGAAAGAGACTGCTGAATGCATAGTGTGCTATTATATTCGTTTCCTGCTCATT
>JAHWFO010097661.1:698257-716000 GCA_023313115.1 Rhysida immarginata
ATGGTAAAAAGCATTAATCAATGCTCATTATTTAAAAAACAAATCTTAAATCATGCGTTTTTGTCCAAACAATGAAAATACGTTTTTTCTAATTTCATATATTTAATCAAAAAGCGAATTTAAACTCCTAAAATTTCTCTGTTCAATTACTAATTTAAATTTTATCATTTAAGTATCAAATTAAATGAGGAAGTATCAATAGCTTCCACTATAAAAGGGGGAAAGAAGGGGGAGAGCAAATTTGACATAGTGCTCAAGTATAGTTAACTGTTAACCTGGCAAACTTTACGTACTATCAACCGCCACCACCACCACTTTTATTACCTATGCATATTTGATCAAGTAGCCGATGGGGGTGGTGATAATAAAGGGTAGTTTAGAGGGGGTTAGCACGACACCACTCCTGAACTAAGGATATAAAACATCCTAGGATAAATCAACCCTGGATATAATCTATCCGAGCTTATACACTGTCCTGTTACACCGGTTTAACATATTACTTTCAATCTTGTAGGACTTTATTCCTAATTCTTTGGGTCTACGCGCCTACCCATTATGCTTGTGTTAGAGGGTAACTTTAATTTTTATTTTAATTGTTCGCAAATAAAAATTTTATTATGCAATACTGATAAAATTGGGTCCATTGGTGGTAATTTTCGGGCAGAGCTGTCACATTTAGACAGGCTTACCCGAGTTATATTGGTGGTAATTTTAGGCATTGGCGTGGTAACATTTGCGTGATAAGAGTAAGCGAGGGGCATTTAGCAACAGTCAAAAGATATTTGAAATTTGCAACGATGCTGTTGATAAAAGCCTTTGGATTTTGCTGCGTAAATATTTTAGGAGTGGACAGTCATTTAGGGTTTAGTGTCCATTGATACTGTTACATTTCTTTTACGAAAAAGAAAATGGTATAACAAGGATTTGGTTGAATAATGCAGAGTATAGTTCTGCGGAGGTTCTATAAAATAAGTATAGCTGGAGAATGTAGGTTCTTGTTAGCAGTAAGCGAGCACTAGTTTTATACTGTGTTTGCATCAAGGAAATATTATATTTGGCGTTACTGAAAAGATAAAGAGTTTAGCTTTATGTTTTTAAGTTAAAAAGTTTTTCTATCTATATTAGAGCGTAAATTGCGTAGTTCTAGAATTAAAAAATTGTAGATTGTGGGCTTTAGTCCATTTTACTACAGAAATGTTTGAGATGTTGGTCTGAACTTATTTTATTACAGGCAATAATCATGAGGAGTGCGTCTCACTAAGGCCATAATTAATTAGAAGGGATTCAGTTGGAATTCGTTGTATCTGACGATATTTTGAAGGTGGCAAATTTAGATAACAACGTATCTAAAATGAACAGTGGTAAAATAGGAAAACAACTTTGGGAGAGTCAATACAGTGCTTCAACATTTCCAATTTGTCTCAGGGTCAATAGATGACCATATCATTAAATTCAACGAGGTAATGGAAACGCATGGGGTCCGTCGTCCAGAATGGGTCTTTAATTGCTTCATGGCAACCTTACCGTACAATGCAATTCTTCATTTAAGCGACTATGAAGGAACCCCTATGGAAGAAGTTTTCGAGGAAACCTTCCGATATTTGCAATAAGAAAATAGTGAGGCATACGGGATGATTAAAGAAGTTAGTAGCCATGGGAGATACTGACGTTGGTAGTCAGTATTCTTATGTCAAATTCAAAGAGCAAGCACGTGCAGATGGGCGATGCTGGTAATTCATTGACAAAAGAATTAAATACTAGTAGAAGCTGTACGAATACTCGTCCTTTTAAGCAAGAGGTTAAGTCTGGCCTCAGGACCACGTTAATGTTGCTGACCAGATAATGGTTATTGGTATAGAAGCCAGTATCATGAAAACAAGAGTGCATTCGTCTAATTGGTTAGAACAGCAGTATTGGCCACAAAGCAATAAAATGATAATAAAAGAATTATCGGAGCTTTAATTGAATGAAGCAGAACTTATTTGTGTAATGTATATGCGACAATATGGAATGGAGGCCGAGGGGCAACAATTAGAGATTTGGCTGGAATTAATAAAGAAGGGCCTAATGCAGAGAGACTCATTTAGAGCCAAAATAATAGATTTATTTGAGGTTTATATCGAGTCAAAATAGTACGTTGAAAACTTGAGCATAAAGGCACCACAGCAAACAAGATATGATTTCATACTGGTGGTCAATCAGAATAATTATGGAAAGTTAGACTTGGAAACCTCCGTCCCACAAGTTAAGGTTTCATTTTCGGGTTTGGAGGAGTCTTATCACTCTATTTCACCCATGAGTGGCACATGTGCACTCCATGTTTAACAGAAGTAACCGCACTTTATGAAAAATGTGAGTATAGGTACTAATTCGGAACAGTTAAGTAATGGAGACCAGTAAAGAGGTGTGACTATAGTCTGGCAATAGGCAGCTACAAGATAGTTCGGAAATAACAGCAACCAATACAGAATATCTCGTAAGTGCAAAGGGGCACTTAGAGGATCAACACAGTCATTGTATAAATGTGTGACAAGACGAGGCAGCTTCAAATGTAAATAGGACAGATGATATGAAACAATGGGGTCTGGTTGAGAAAACAAACAACTAAAGTGGTTGTCAAACTATGGTCAGTGGACAGTTTGGGAGTCCTGACTTTGTAGAGAAATTACTATTACTGTTGAAAAGTATGCTTGTATTGTTGGAAACTTTAATGATAAACATTTCCAATAAGAAAGAAAAGCCTACTGAAAAACAAGTTCAATCGGCACCACGTATAGGGGTGTCAAAAGATACGCAAACCAAGAGAATGCGTTGGCATCGCAAAAGAAGGTCAAAAAAAAAGACAGCGTCTTCACGAATATAAAAGTTATAATGCTCCTTTCCATAAGGGAGAGGAATTAGATTAGCAACAAAAAGGGTGGCGGTAGCATTCTGCAGTCAGTGTTCCATCTTAAAATACGTTCCAACCACAGTGTCATTGTACAATCCACACCACACATTGATTCTCCAGTTCCCTTGATGAGTTGTTTCTCGCAGACATCGTGGGTTTTCGTCTGCCCAATGATGATGGTTGTGCCTCTTGATAACTCCATCCCTGGTGAACTGGGTTCATCTGTCCACAACACCTCATGAATGAAGTTTGGATTGTCATCCAGGTAGGTAAGTAACCAGTTGCAGAAGGCGGCCCTAGCATCGTAATCCAATGACAGTAACTCCTAATGACAGTGAATATGGTATGGGTGAAAATCATGTACGTGTAGAATGTTCAGAACTGTACTCTGATGGCACCCACCATCTGCAACAATTGCTCTGCTGCTTGGGTGGGGATTTGCAGCAACTGTAGCCAGAACTAGTGTTGTTGTATCCTTGTCGCCTTGTGCCCTTCGTCGTCCTCGTTCTGCATTAACTTTCCCTGCATTGCTTGACGAGATGGATGGCGTTCATTAGGGTATCTCTCTCGATACAACCTAACTGCAGCATGTAGGTTTCTCCTTGCCTCTCTGAAGCAAAAGATCATGTTGACCATTTCTGAAACAGTGTAGCTTACCATCCTGGAATTGTTTTGTCTTCTGTGTTCTGTCTTTTATTTGCTTTTCTGCATGAAAGTCAATATGAGTATGGTAATTTATGATAATTCTTTGATTTGCATGCTTTCATGGTGGAAATATCAACATTCATTTTTCCTTGTGCAGTGTGAGTGTTTGTAAGCTACAAACAGTTCACCACGTGATTGTGGGTGATTGGTTGGTCCGAATTGGATGATTTGTTTTGTTTTGTTTTTTTTATACTGAACAAGTTTGCAATTGTGTTTTTTTCTCTATCCCTTACGGTCTTTGAGATAAATTTTGAATGTATCCTAATTTGCATATTTGGGATGATAAAAAGTGCACCACGGGATAGGCCACCCACAACTTCCTATTCATTGGATTCACCAAAATTGACATATGTATTTGGGTTCAAAAAATAAAAGGGGGGTTCAGACTTTTGTATTCACCCTGTATAAAAAAATTGTGTCGCGGAACACCCGACCGAAGTGAAACTTCAAGTGCATGATAATAGTCAGTGAAAACGAGTACAGATGAATTAACAGAAGGAACATTGGATAATGTAATCAGTGACAAACATTGGATGATTAAAAACACAATAATTTAAAACATAAAAGATTTATTTAAAAAAAGTATTTTATGCAAATAACGGATATTTATAAGAGAAAAGGACGAGACACAACAACCGTGGAATACTATAAATAATAGTTATTAAATAAAAATGAAATATAAAATAATAATTAACAATTAACAAAAGAAATAATAAATAATAAGTTAAATCAAAATAAAACTAGAAATATAAAATCAAATAAAAAGATGACGTTTCGGATAGAGACTATCCTTTATCAAAGCAAAAAAGGATAATTCTCTAAAGGCAGTTTCCACTTATTTACCTTTTCCGTATTCCTTTTCAACTTCAGCTATTCCCTATATTATTGCAGGCTCTCTGGGCCTTTTTACTTCTTTCTTTTTTTTTTTTTATCTTGTCTCAGTTTTAATGTTCTGTCATATCTTTCTACTTCTATGTTCATTTTGTGTCCGTCCCTATACTTTTTTCATAGGCTATCTGTACTCTTGTATTTTAGTGACCTATTTATCATGCAATACTATTTTACACGGTGACTAGCAACCGGGCTTTGTCAAAAAAATTATGTAACCGGGAACGGTCAGGGATATTTTCAGGGATAATTTTTTCCCCCAGGTGAACTTTACGAAACCGTTTTGCTAGACACCCTATCATTCCTTAATTTTTTTATAATTTTAATTTTTTATGTGTTATCCTATTGCATTATTTTTCGTCGCCCTCTTATTACCTCCTATTTGTCCTCCTTCCTCTCCTATCCCAACACGTCTTCAAATTCCTCTTCTGCTTTTTCAGCCAATACCGTCTTACTTTTCCCTATGGCAACTATATATAAGGCGTTCTTTAGTACTTTTTTAATAACTTCAGGATAATTCTCTAATATTCTAATTGCCTTTAGAGAATTATCCTTTTTGCTTTGATAAAGGATATTCTTTATCCGAAACGTCAGCTTTTTATTTGATTTTATATTTCTAGTTTTATTTGGATTTTACTTATTATTTATTAATTATTTTGTTAATTGATAATTATTATTATATTTTTCATTTTTATTTAATAACTATTATTTATTTTATGCAAATACATATTTATGATCTAGCAGGAGCACAATGTCTTATTTTAACTTACTTACTTACTTACTTACTTACTTTTCAAACCCGCTTATCCGTTAGGGTCGCGGGGGCAGCAGCCCTATGGAGGATCTCCAGCGATCGCGATCTTCCGCCATCAGGCGCATGTCCTCCCTGGTAATATCCAAGCGACTCGAACCCAGATTCTCCAGGTAGTCTAGCCACCTGGTTCTAGGCCGACCCCTTGGTCTCTTACCCACCGGCTTGGAAAATAACAACTGCCTAGGAAGACTAGTTTGCGGCATCCGAATCACGTGGCCATACCAGCGCAACTGAGACCTCTCAATGCGGAGAAGTAGCGGCAACTGAGAAGTCTTATTTTAAATGTTAAAATTGTTAAAAAGCTTTAGAGAAATATAAATAATGTTTTCTAATGTACATTATTATACAATAAACTAAAATATGCACTTTTGACTTTGAAACGAGGTTTCTACCCATACAATTAATCAAAAAATTATTACTTCGGAGAAAAAGAAGTTGAAAATTTGAGTTACCTCATTGTCAGAACGATGTTAACAGAAAAGGACATTACACGCGAGCATGCAGAATGACTTCATTAAATCGACAATCACTGAGCTTCGAATTTTACGGATAGTCTTCGCTCCTCAACAATCAAGTGTTGTATTCAAATTATTTATTACATTTAAAACTACTTACCTTTCTCATTTTAAACTCACTTTTATCGATGAAGGCAAAGAGATCGAGGGTCGATCTTAGATACATTTCTAATCTAATTTTCGATGGTGTATCTGAATTCAAAAAATACAAAAAAAATGGCAAAAAAAATTTGATTCACATAACTACAATCATAAACATACAGTCTCAATAAATCGAATTTCAAGGGTAGAGGAAAATGCTTCGAGTTATTGAGGTTACGAATTAGCAAAGTTTCCATTTAACGAGGTTAAATAAAATAAAATTCGAATTATTGGGGTTTTGTGTGAAATTTCAGTAGCCGTATAGAACACTGATATTTTCAAGGAAGCATACACAGATTCCATAAACAGGTACAGTACTTAAAGATGCTTTATTTGTTAATAAAATTAGCTTTGGTTGAGTTCCTTTAAAATCTTTTGTTTTAAAACATTAGAGGGTACCAATGAAAATATTAGTGTTATTAATTAAAACATGTTTCATGATTACATACCAGCTTTTGTATTGTTGAAATCTATATCACACGAACTTGTACACCACAGCAATCACTGTAATTAATGAAATTTGATGAGGTCTAAGCAGTTCAATGAAACAAAGAGAGGGAAGAAAGGGAGATTTCAAGTTTAGTCACGCATCCTTATCTCGCCTAGGCATACGTCATGCACATGAGTGAGATGTTGAAGATTGTATTTATAGAGGTATGGATTGAAAAAATTCCATTTATGGAGATTTGTTGAACTTTAACTTCGATTTACAGAGGCTCTGTTTGCCAGAAGTCTAATTACAGAGGCTAAGTTTCCATTTGATATCCACAAAAAAATTTGATTCATCCATTGCTTTTTTGTGGAATTATCAAGTTTTTTGCCTCTGAGCGGAAGGTAATAGACAAAAATTTCGAATTATAAAGGTTTTCGATTTATCGATTTATCTACTGTAATAATAATAAGCCTTGCATTTGCACTATCTATGATGACGCAATAACCATATATATAACATTTCAATGCGGAGGCCTTCTCTCTTGGCAGTCAGGCATCATCTTGGATGTTAACAATCAGTTTTTTCCGTTTGTTGGGTTGGATTGTTGGAACTACTTTCGGTTACGCGAAAAACGTTTCATTCTAAGCATTTCACTCTCAAAGTCGTTGTCGCTGCATAAGAAGTTTCATTTCAAAAACTGGTGATAAAGTGTCAAAGGTTTTAACATTATTGAGTTCCAAATTTCGAGTTGTGTGCATTCTATGCTAATTCTGATACAGAGGCCAAATATAGCATGTCACAATCAAAGAACATTAATAAGTAGCGAGTCCGTACGCCTAAAGTCGACAGCAAATGTATTATTTAATGTTGTGATATGACTGTTGAGTCAGACTTTTCCGGTGAAATCTCCTCTACTGCCTCTGATCAGCATAAAGCCTTCCAATATTTGAGTGATGACTGTCCCTCCATTTTGTCGGCATACTTAGCAGGTCCCGTTCACCACAGGACGTGTTGAGTAAAGTTGTGAGCTCGTCAGAGTCTGCTTCTCGTGAGTATGCCATGGGTGTAGTGGAACTCCGTACTGAAGGGATATTGCAGCAGAGTTCCGTGGAGGAAATATACACGACAATTGACATTCGTCCCCGGTTCTCTACTTCGTTAGGCAGAATCATCACCATAGTCATTCGAAAATACTTTTTGAATCTTTACTACTCATTGTCTCGTGGTCCATACTAGCCTTTAATTTGGAAGCCATAGGCTACTTCAGCCCGTTGTTCAAGGTAAGTCCACAATTCTCTCTTTTCCACCCCCATTTAGCTGTTAATACTAATGAGAAACAAAAATATGCCACTGCGCCGCATCTTTATAGTTGTGTCCCACAGCATAACCTAAAGCACCGTGGGTTGCTGTTTTCGTTGGGGTAGGCAAGTTGCCTTTTTGCGCATTAGAAGATTATTCGTGCCTCTCTACAGCCATGAACGTTTCTTCAGCAATGGAAAATATTTCGAGTGATAGCAAGATTCATTACCAAGATGAGCAGCTCTCTCAGAAAGACCGTGATAATCTTACATTTAATCTTGTAAGAGTTTATACGGATTTTTTACTTATTTTAAAACAAGGAGAGGATCTGGCTTTGCCCGGATAATTACACATGTAGCTTAACAGAACAATCTCAAGTTAAAATATAACTCAAATAATAATAACTCAATTGAGTAAATAATAACTCAATCAATAAAACACACAGCGAAAGGGACAATCCATTCTTAGAAAAATCCTAAAAACCAGAATTCTAGGTGATACTCTAGGACTTTCTTGTTGATTGCCTTAGAGTAAAATGATTTCTATCCAAACCACCAGATATCCACCTACACCACCATCTAAAGAGGATTCTTTAGACCCAAGTCTTTCTTGCCCTAGAGGTAGAAGCTCTTATACCCTCTTTACCCTATTCCAAGCTCCTGGTATTCATATGTTCCCATTGCTGGAATAGGTTTTTTCTGTTTTAGATGCAGAGTTTCTCTGAACAAAACTCGTTCTTCGCTTTCCTTTCCAGACACATAAATTTTTGCCAGTCGCCTGGACGTTTGATAGGGAGCTCAAGGGAGACACATCTGACTCCTTTGCGTCCAGAATAAACGCTGCCTAATTTATGTCCTGTCTCTCCATCTCATTTTATGCTCATTATTCAAGGAAACTACCGTTCAATCATCGCATTATCGTCATCTCAGTTTCCAAAATATTTGCATTCACACAGAATAGAGTCGATACGTATTTTAATGAAATGTTTGGATCCACTTTGCAACCAAATAAGATAGGTGATAACCCCAGTGTGAATCATTGTTTTTTTTATTATATTTTGAAATATCTGCAGAATTAAGCCTCCTTTACTTTCAAAATTAAGCAGAACAGGATCTGCGCTTCTCACACACTAATTTACCTGTTACGTTTGAAAGTATGCCAGAAACAGTATGTTGGTGAGACTGGCAATACCATACGTGCCAGATTTGCCGTACATACATTCGACATCCTTAGCAATGACAACCCTGTTCTAAACACTTTAATTCCCCTGACCACTCTTTACAGACCATCAGACTTGCATAACAAAACAGAGAGAAAGCAATTCGACTCTTTTCTTATTTGGAAATTCAATTTCCCTCACAATTAATGAGTAATAAAATTTATATGTACGCCGAACCGAGCCGATAGAAGTCAATTTATCAATAAGCAGAAATTTTAATCCAGTCTCCGTAAAGATAACCAATTCGATTTGAATTGATAGATTACAAATAAATAAATAATTGAATGCATAAAAGTAAATATTATAAATAGCAAATAAAAACGTGGATAACAAGACATACATCGTAATTGCATCCGACGTCTTCCATACAATGGGTCCTCTTTAAATCTCCATACAGTAGAACACGGTAATGTAAAAAGGTAACTTGAAGAACACTACGCAGTGGAATAAAGCTGGCATCTACGTCGTGTACCAATCCAAACTTAAGCAAGACTCCGTTTTCATTCTCACCAGCGTAGTCAGTAACGATGAATGCTCGGCTGGATATAGAAAAGCAATCATTAAATTTTGAGACGATAATTAGCTTGATACTATAGCATAAAGAAAATAATGTTATTCTTAATTCCTTCAATCTACTAGGTAATTAAATATGATATGCCACAATAAGCAATTCAAAGGCATAAAGAAAAATACAAATCTTCACTAATTATGATAAAGGTACTTAAACCCTAATAAGGTTGGTAATTGCACAGGTAAGTACAATTAAGTTTTGACATTGAATTATCAAGGCTCCATTTAATTTCATTAATATCCATTAGTGCAAAAATTCCTAGAGCGCAAGAGCTAAAAATTCTTAGCAGTCAAAAAGCTAAATAACGTGAACTTATCAGACATAAATCCACTTAGACAGCAGTTTCAAACACTAGTGGTAACGGTAATTTTTGCAAAACCGCAGCTAATTGCAAAAACGTCATTATTAATGGAGAGAGCAACGACCCTTTCCTTCACGGATGAAACTACTCAGTTCATAAGGGAATATTCATTTAATTCTTCGTAGCTCATACACGACATTAAAAGAGTTCTCTTTACTATTGGAATTAGGCCAAAAGGTTAATTGGATACTCGTAATGCTGTGAAGGTAAGAAGGAGCAACACTTACGCTCGGATGAAAACGATTCAATATTTTCTCTCATTGCTGCGAAGCGCAATTTCTATCGGTGGCTTCCTCCCGTGAGACGTTGCAATTACGATCGCCCCGTTCGACGTTCGACTGGCCATCTTTCTCACAGCTCGGGTTCCCAAGGCTTGCCACTTGCATTAATCGGCTCAATTGTGTTTCATCCCGCTTAAACACTCGCCTACTTCCATTCCACCTTTTGCTTACTTCCAAGTCCCCTTTCTTCTCTTCTTCTCCTTCCATTTCACCTTCCCTTGTATCCCTTCCTTGTTTAGTAATCTGGCTCTTACATTTTCTGTCTTCCTTAAGTTTCTTTGACATATAAATTCTTGGAATATTGCTTTTCCTAAACTTCGAATTATAGAGGAACTTGTTTCAATTCTAGTATCGCATGCACTCTTTAAGCTTTTCTTCGCCTTTATAGCTTGCTTTTCCTTTTTTCTCTTACATTTTCTATTACTTAATGTCCAACAATTCCCGAAGCTTAAATTCTCCTTATTCTTGTTGCCTACTATACACGCGACTGCTTTGTCGCCTTTGTGGTATGATGTTTAGCTTTTTATTCGCATCCATCTTTTTCTTTTGGTATGTCTTATCACCTACTAGACGGTTTTCCTTCTTATGTTCAACTTCGGGTTGATTTTTCATCATCTTTTGCGACTACTTCTTACTATCCCCAATATATTGAATCGGGTTATCCGAACTTACTTTAGAACTTGAGGAATTTTGTACCAGTTCTTTAATTTCTGCAATACTTAGCTTTAACTGATCAATTTTGTTTTCCAACTTCTTATAATACTCTGGGCTTACCTGCCCCGGTATAACACAGCAATACTTCGCTTTTAGCTCCGAGCAACGTCCAATTAATTTCGGCCATTCGGAAATCTGATTTCCATGAATACCTTCCCTTACTATGCCCTTATCTCCCAACTGTCACGTGGATATTTTCGACGACCGGCAAGGACGTCGGAGAGAAATGACATAGCAGACGGCGATGACGTCGAGCGAGCCGCTCTGAAGCACATGAGGGAGAAGAAAAAGGGAGGACCGAAAAGGGAGGACCGCACGTATACTGGAACGTAGTAAGAGTGTCGTATTTCCTCTCTGAACTAAGAGCAAAGCAGCGAGTGATGTTCCTCTTCGCTTTGTAATTGCATATGTCTATTTAATTTTAATTGGCCGTATCAATTTTCTTTAGTGCCTTCAGAGTAAAGTTATTCTGACCAAGTTAAGAGCAGTTTCCAATAATTCGTCTATTATTGCGGCATTAAGGTTAACGTAACCAAGTGTCTTGCTGTGTAATTGTGATCTAAAGTGATGATTCGAGAGTTGGGCTGATATATCTCCAATATTTCGTTGAAAGTGCTGAAGTGCATACTTTTCTTCATTGAGTTTATTTTTGGGTCAAGTGCTACGAGTGAAAATCACCTAGCACATGATTTTGCGTTGAGAGGCAACATTGAGGCTTTACTGATGTGTTGGGCTTCATGAGCATTTGATGCAGTGATAGTACAGATATATGCTTTTGTTTTTGTGTTGTGCTAGACAAGCTCCCGAGATGTGTGTGTGTTTAACCTGAGTTCTCGGAATGGATCGGAATCTCCGTGCCGGGTAGAATTCCGCATTTATCCTTTCTTCAATTTCCTGACGATTTGCATCTTAGGATTGCTTGTCCGAAGCTCAGCGCAGTCGTCCATCGGTGTGAGGCACGTTTGTGAGTCGCAGTCCAGATCGGCCTAGTTTTCGTCAGGGTGTAGCTTCCTCAAAGATAAAAATTCTTGGAGAGCATCTTACCTGTTGTAACGGATGACATTCTTGATTTTCGTCGTAGGCACTTCAAGGTGTTATCCCGGAGCATCTAAGATTATCGTTTCCTCGGGATTTTCGCAGGAGCTGCAATAAGATGTAGCCTCTTCTAAGATAATCGGAGTCGGCGACCGCTGGTGGTAAAAACTAGTGTACTTACCTGGATTTACATGGACGGCAGCTTCGTCTAAAGGAAACATTCTCTAACCTGTATGTTGCAGCGAGCATCGGACATTTACACTTAGCACTAAAATCGTTTCCACTGTAATAAGAATCGAATCTATCGTGGACTTTCAGTTTGATTTTTTTATTTCTATTACTTATTGGCCACAAGTTAATAAAATCTGTATTTCTTTACACGTTCTGTGTTCTTGTCTCACTCTGCACAATCCACGTGACACCAACTCTACATTATTATTTTTGGGCTACTTCCGGCCCCAGTTTGTTGAGACACAATCATAACCTCTTTTGAATGGTCCTAATTGCTATCGTCCTGAATTACTATATGCAACCGCAACCATCTTTCTATTGGTTTCACAATAACGGGTTGCCTTAACCAAGGGTCAACACATACTAAACCCTGATTTAATGCTTGAACGAGCCCAACGTAGTAATTTTTACTGCTCTGAGCATGAACTTGCTTATTTTGACACGATGCCTCGACCATCAACTTATTTTCGATATTGAGTGTTAACATAATCATTTCCACAACATCCTCCTAAATCGAAGACGCAATTTTAGCAATGCAATAACAAATACACTTTTACTACCTAATCCGAGCGCACTCGCTTGTCTGTACGTCATCATATCTTGAACATCTTGCTCTGAGCCGTAGCTTTGAATGAATGAAGAGAGTTCTACATTCTCTTTTCCTATCTGTTTAACAAATTCCAATTCATCGTCAGTTTCACTCTCCCTTACACTTTCATTACTTGCCAAAAGACGACTCTTTTTAACTTCCCCGAGATAACTCTGATACCTGTATATCGAATACTCTGATATTATCTGAATTAATTTTTTCATCAACATCGTCCATTGCATGTGTTATTTTTCGGTTTACTGACATTCCTACTGTTTCATTCTCATTACTCTTGTATTTTTCTTTTTCTAACTCAACGTCTTTCACATTCTGCACGGAAGAGTTAGTTTCCTCTAATATTAGGCACATCTGCGATTTAACCACTTTGTCGACATGTCTCTTTTGCCTTCTATATTTATCTTTTATAGTTCTAACAGGCATGTCGTTAATTTTGTCTTCAACCACCTGGTTAAATCTCTTATTCTTGTTATAAGTATTACCCTTTAGTTCGTAACTTTCTGCTTTAAACAACAATGGCAACTCCTTAATACTGTCATTAAATGTTCGATTTTTTATTTTGTACATTTTACGTTTATTCCTCTTTAACTTCGACCTCTTATCTTTATAAATCCCCGGACCATACTCTCTACATTCAACATCCCAATGCTCATACATTTGATTTAGTAGAGTCATCGTTGAATCATCTTTGTGCCTAACATAGTCTTTTTCGGCCCATGAAACGTCATCTGCTTCATTTTGTGGGGTTAACATGGACTTTATCATGACCATTGCTTCTGCTAAATCACCGAGGTCCGTTGCCTCCAAGCACTCTTTCATCATGTCCCAGAAAGCATTAAAACATATATCCATTTTATCCTTATCATCTATCGACGCTTTCTCTGCTAGTGCTGCGTACTTATTATTTAAAGGACTCAATGTCCGTACCAGCAAAACTCATTGGTTTCAAATCTCTGACGTGATTGCTTTCCTCCATCATTAAAGAATAAGAAAACACACTTACGTCCAAGAACTCGTAACACCTACAATGCCGTAATCTGTCACCTGTTGACTGCTATCGGCGCTTTCTTTTACCCTTTTCGATCAGTGCTCTCTACGGCTACAGAACCTCGATGGCTTCACTTCCGTCATCTGGTTCTGCCGCTGTCAACATAAATAAAAGATCGGGATAAGTTACTCTGACCACACACAACACAAGCACAATTTAAGACAAATCCGGTAGAATAATAAAAAGCTCTTAGCCACTACTGTACGGTACCGAAGCGTGATGCAGGGCACTCAGAAGCCGACACGTCTTCAAAGCTTCTGCTACTACAGCGACTCTCTACAACTACAGAACTTCTGTAAGGGATAAATTTTAATAAGTAGTAATAAAATTGATATGTACGCCGAACCGAGTTCTGAGTCGGTAGAAGTCAATTTATAAATAAGCAGAGATTTTAATCCAGTCTCCATAAAGATAACCAATTCGATTTGAATTGATAGATTACAAATAAATAAATAATTGAATGCATAAAGGTAAATATTATAAACAGCAAATAAAAACGTGGATAACAAGATATGCCTCGTAATTGCATCCGACGTCTTCCATACAATGGGTCCTCTGTAAATCTCCATACAGTAGAACACGGTAATGTAGCCACAATGCCTGAAAGAGATAACTTGAAGAACACTACGCAGTGGAATAAAGCTGGCATCTACGGCGTGTACCAATCCTAACTTAAGCAAGGCTCCGCTTTCATTCTTACCAGCATAGTCAGTAACAATTAATGCTCGGCTGGATATAGAAAATCAATCATTAAATTTTGAGATGATAATTAGCTTGATACCAAAGCATAAAGAGAATAAAGTTATTCTTAATTCTTTCTATCTACTAGGTAATTAAATATGATATGCCACAATAAGCAATTCAAAGGCATAAAGAAAAGTACAAATCTTCACTAATTACAATAAAGGTACTTAAAGCCTAAAAAGGTTGGTAATTGCACAGGTAAGTATAATTAAATTTTGACATTGAAATATCAAGGCTCCATTGAATTTCATTAATATCCATTAGCGCAAAAGCAAAAAAATGAATTCAAAAATTCCTAGAGCGCAAGAGCTCAAAAATTCTTAGCAGTTAAAAAGCAAGCTAAATAACGTGAACTTAGCAGACATAAATCCACTTAGACAGCAGTTCTAAAAACTAGTGGTAACGGTAATTTTTCCGAAAGCGCACCTAATTGCAAAAGCTTATTGCTATGGAGAGACCCTTACCTTCACGGACGAAACCACTCAGTCCATAAGCGAATATTCCTTTAATTCTTCATAGCTCATACTTGACATTAAGCCAAAAGTCTCATTGGATACATGTAATGCTGTGAAGGTAAGAAGGAGCAACACTTACGCTCGGATGAAAACGATGAAATATTTTCTCTCTTTGCTCCGAAGCGCAATTTCTGTCAGCAGCTTCCTCCCGTGAGACGCTGCAATTTCGATCCCCCCATTTGACGTTCGACTGGCCGTCTTCCTCACGGCTCGGGTTCCCAAGGCCTGCCACTTGCATTAATCGGCTTCCTTGTGTTTCTTCCCGCTTAAACGCTAGCCTACTTCCATTCCACCTTTTGCTTATGGTATCTCTTGTCCAAGTCCCCTTTCTTCTCTTATTCTTCTTCCATTTCACCTTCCCTGGTTCCTGATTGGACCAATCTCTGTTACCTTGTTCTTCGTCATTATCGTCGCCTCTCCATTGTCGCTCGAAAACAGAATAACGGCGTAACAAAAGGCACCATTCTCTCATTACCTTTCCTATATCCCTTTCCATCTATTCCTTAATTTGTCATAAGCTCTCTGTGCCCTTTCCTTTTTCTTTTTCCCTTTTTACTTTATCTTTTATTTCCTCTTTTTAATGTTCTTTCATATTTTTCTACTTCTATGCTTTTTTGTGTCCGTCCCTGTCTTTTTCTCATAGGCTTCTTGTACTCTTTTATTTAATGCTCTCATATGTGGCACTATTTTACAGGGTGATTAGCGACCGGGAATTCTCATGGAATTTTTTTGTAACCAGGGACAGTGAAGGAATCATAAAATCTAAAATTTTGAAGAATGTCAATAATATTCTTTCATGATAGCCTTTTTTTTATCTGCTGATGATTATGAAAAATCAAGGGAAATTCAGGGAATTTTATGAAATCTATTTGTTAGGCGCCCTATCATTCCAAACTTTTTTATAATTTTAATTTCATATGTGTTATCCTGTTGTATTTTTCTCGCCGCCCTCTTATTACTTCCTATCTGTCCTCCGTCCTGTCCTATCCCAACACTTCTAATTAATCTCATTTGTTTTCTCTTCCTGTTTTTCTGCCAATAACGTATTACTATTTCCTATGCAAACTATATATAAACTCGTCCGTTAGTACTCCTTTCATATATAATCGGCTAATGTCATCGCTATGTTGCCTAGGCTATTTATACATTTATTTTATCATCATTGTTTGAAGGCATTTATTATTATTTACTATTAACTAGCTGATATGCCCGGCGCTGCTCGGTCCGTTTGTTTGATGAAATTTTGCAATATCTGAATTTACATATAAATAAGAACACATGAAAAATCCTTAATAAAGTAAATATTTACTTTGGAAAAACGAAAATAAATCTTTCAAATTATCGCTTTGGAGTTATGTGACCATTTAGGTTTGCCCAGGAAAATTCGATATTCCATCCTTAACATTTTAGAAAGAGATAGATTGAGAGAGTTGAGGAACAGTTTATTGCTTCATCAACACGTAACCGTTTCAATAGAGTTGTATTCAGTCACAGATCGTGGAATCATGTCCTGAATGTGGTTGTTTATATTGACAGTATCAGTTTTAGCAGCAACAATTGCCCTCTCACACAATCAGTTGAGATCTCTATAATTTCCTGATATGTTTAGATAAAGATTATCTATAACTTCTCTAAAGGAAGTTACTACATTACATAAACCATATGCAAAATAAATTCTCCAGTTATTAGTTCATTAGGGAAAGACCTTCACCTTTTCAACAAAAGCTTCAGCAGTTGCACGCCCTAGAATTTGCATTCTCTTATTTGTTTTAGTATAATTTTTTACATCTCCGCAAAGATTTTAATAAAAAAAAGAAATAATACTGATGTTTATTTATTTATTTATTTATTTATTTATCGCTTTTTATAACTATCCCCCTCACAAAGTGAATCATTAAGGCAAGCATCGTAGCCCTGGCACTGAAAAGTCACCTGATCTTTACAGTCAAAGCAACAATGTAACCTTCATTGTTTCCATCTTGGATTTTAGCAATCAGTATTTTTTTTTTGTTGGAAACAATGAAAGTTACATTTTTTCTTGGACTAAGATGGTCATGTGACTTTTCAGTGTCGGGGCAACACCTCCTAAAGAGAAAGCCTCTGCACGGAAACCGTCCTACATTGTTATATCATCATAGTAGTGCAAATTCAGTGATTATTATTGGTAGAAATACGAATAACAATCCCCTACTTAGATGATGTAACAATGTGTACGTTTCCATACAGAGGCTTTCTCTTTAGCTGGTGTTGGTCGGGGCCGGCTACGGTATGAATTAATTTCATCAAATAATGTCGACACAACATACCCCGACATTCTGTTGCGGCATTGTTATCTTTAATTTCATCAAACACAATTGAAGCAAACACGACGGGCTAAATGTTCACATATGCAAGCAAACAAACATAAATTACGTCTATATACAGGGTGTAAATTTTAAGTTGACAAAGCAGAATAACTCGAAAAATAAGCTTCACACGAAAAAATGCGTAGAATCCAAAGTTGATTATTTTCGAGGGGGCATCTGCTGGTGCTAAAATTAGCCCACCCCCCCGGCCCCTGGGGGTGGGGCGGGGGGCAACTTTAAAATTTCAAATGGGAACCCCTATTTTTTATTGCAGATTCAGGTCCTACATAAAAAACTACGTACATTTTGTCTGAAACATTTTTTTTTATTTTTGGTAGATGGCGCTGTAATTCAAGAAAATCCATTTTCTCATTTTTGCGTGGAAAT
>JAHWFO010097661.1:716010-828117 GCA_023313115.1 Rhysida immarginata
ATTTCCACGCAAAAATGAGAAAATGGATTTTCTTGAATTACAGCGCCATCTACCAAAAATAAAAAAAAATGTTTCAGACAAAATGTACGTAGTTTTTTATGTAGGACCTGAATCTGCAATAAAAAATAGGGGTTCCCATTTGAAATTTTAAAGTTGCCCCCCGCCCCACCCCCAGGGGCCGGGGGGGGTGGGCTAATTTTAGCACCAGCAGATGCCCCCTCGAAAATAATCAACTTTGGATTATACGCATTTTTTCGTGTGAAGCTTATTTTTCGAGTTATTCTGCTTTGTCAACTTAAAATTTACACCCTGTATATTAGTTATACTCTATCCAACGAAAGAAAAACTAGGTGTGCCTAATTAAATTTAAGATTTCAATTGTTAGAAATTATTGTTAAGTAAAATTAACAATGTTTAACAATTTAAATTGGAAATTTAAATAGACACGCCCAGTTTTTCTTTTGTTGAACAGAGTATAATTCCCTTAATTTCTATTTTTTTTTGAAGGCTTAGCTTCAGTTTTGTATTTTTTTTCATCATTGTGGTCGTATTATACAGCTGAGTGTTAAATTTCAACTTTATTACTTACTTTTAAAACCGGACAAATAGGCTTTATATATAGAGAGAAGAGAAGATACAGAAGAAGATTACGAGTATTGGTCAGAGAAACTTTGTAGCTAAAAGACAGAAAAACTATTCGGGCGTCAGCAATATCTGAACAAACAAGAGGATAAATAAAGTCCCGAGCAACGCTGGTTTAACAGCTAGTTCTCTAATATTCTATATGCTTTTAGAGAATTATCCGTTTTAGTTTGATAAAGGAGAGTCTCTATCCTAAACGTCAGCTTTTTATTTTGATTTTGATTTTATCTATTATTTTAAATTATTTTTCTTCATTATATCTTATTTTTATTCATTTGGTATTTTTAATTAATAACTATTATTGTAATCCGGGGTTTTTGTGTCTTGTCCTTCTCTTAATATATATTTTATTTTTATTTTATTTTTTTTTATTTAAAGGTTAGAAAACAGAATAATAGTGCCCAATGAGGCCCGTATGATTAAAAACCGACGAGTTAGGCCTCAAGGACACCTTTACAGAAACATCTAAATAACCACATGGGTTGTTAAATGGGAAAAACTAAACAAATGTTAGAATATTACAGATATTATAGATATTATAGATGGGGAAACAAAATATCCAAGATACAAGCCAACGGAAAAAAATTATAAGTTACACAAAATTAAAAAGGAAAATTATAACTACTATAAAGTACATTGTAAAGTGAACAATCATTATGTAGCATATATGTTGTAGAATAAACTGTAATTATAGTTATAAAAGAATTATATAAAATTTCTAATGACTATCATGTAATACCTGTTTATAGCAGAATATAAGGTCCTGGAAGAAAGTATAAGGTCGCTTGAAAAAACAATGCTGTGTCTAAACCGTTTATTTGTAAGATCTGTTCTTTCAGAATATTGTTCAATAACACAAAATAAACAAGTATGTGTAAAATGAATCCATTCTAAACAAAAATAATAAAATTATAACAGAAAACGTCATATTTCAGATATTTTGCCTGGAAATAAGTATAAGGTCGGGTTGTATTTTGTTTTAATAGCCAATGAAATCGCCCTTTTTTCAATCACCTTAATCATTCGGTTAGTCATGGAGTCTGTGAGTTGTTTTAATACTTCAGGAAGCATTTCTCCCCATGCCTTTTTCACTTCTGCAACAAGTGCTTCCTTGGTGTTGCATTGGCGACGATTCTGGTACACGGTACGCACCAAGATACCTCATAAGTTCTCAACTGGGTTCAAATCAGGGCTACGGCTTGGCCAGTCTAATACAGTTACTTGGTTGGCTGAAAACCATTCTTTTGTAGATGCTGAGCTGTGGATCGGTGCGTTATCCTTCTGAAAAATCCAGTAGCCTGAAATGATGAGAGGGACATGTGGTAGTAAATTGTCTGCCAGCATGTCCTGGTACTTTAAAGAATTCATCCTTGTGTTTATGAACACAATAGGAGTTTTCCTACTCCGCACAAATCCACCCCACACCATCACCGAACCCCCACCAGCTTGCCTCTTGGAAAAATATTCTTGATTCCCACGGATATCATGCCAATATTGAGTGTAACCATCAGGCCCGTCTAGGTTAAATTTTTTCTCGTCAGAGAAGACGACATTTCCCATTTTTCCCCAAAGGATACACATTTCTTGGCAAAGGCAAGTCTTGCATCTTTGTGAGCTTGTGTCAGTGGTGGTCTTGCCATCATCTTGGAGAACGACAGATGAGGATCCGACGAGAGTACACGTCTCACAGTTCTACTTGTGCATTTTAAGTTCAACTGTTCTTTAATAACAGCTGAGGAATGATGTTCGGTGCGGGGTAATCGCAAAGCCCTCAGTTTCTCTCGGCGAGTCATTGCTGGTGGTCTCCCTGATCTTGTCTTGACGCCATAATTGTCTTGATCTTTTAAGAAATTATTTACAACAGTTTTTGATCTTCCAATTTTCTCAGCTATTTTGGATCCAGTTAGGCCAGACTGCTTGAATGCCACAATTTGACCTTTTTCAAACTCAGAAAGATGCTTTCCTTTCGGCATTGTGAAAGTCGCAATTTGTCAATAATTTTACTTTATCAAACTCAAGAACACCTATTTAGCATGTATTTGTATAATTATGAGCCAGTGGTCGGCATATCTCATTTAGGGGAAATAGGAAGCGACCTTATACTTTCGTCCAAGCAGAATTGCTGAAATATCACATTTATTACTATAATTTTATTTTTTATCTGTACTATGTACTCTTTATTGTTTATAAATATTCTTTACGTGTTGTTGGACAATATTCCGAAAGAACAGATCGTAAAACTAAACGGTTTCGACACAGCATTGTTTTTTCAAGCGACCATCGGATTTCGGATGGTAAGGAAGCCCAGCATCTAATTCCGATAAACGAAACGCAATTGTTTCTATAATTACGGGTCGAAGACGGCGGGCGAATCTCATTAGCAAGACGAGCATAATGGTTATGGGTGTCACGATTAAAACATATTGATAAGGGGGAGGAAAGCAATAAGAGAGAATTAGAGGTTTTGTAAATAAACGAGCACACGGACAAAAAGTAAATTTGATATATTGTAAGTATACGTAGCGAAGGAAAGTAATGAGAAACAGAAGAAAATTTGGGAAGATTAAGAAGAGTGCGGAGGAACCACTTTTGTAATTTAAATAGTCGAGAAAGATTGGTAGCAATGGTAGATCCCCAGAATATTACACCGTAGCATAATGACGAGTGGATCCAAGAATAATATAACAACAACAGAATATGGGAAGGAAGATAGTAAAGTCTGGAGATAATACCTTGTTTTTTGTTAAGTTTAACTACCAATGCATCAACATGGTAAGTCTGAGGATAAAGTAAGTCCAAGATAGATAAAAATTGAAGTAGTAGTATTAATGCAGTTGTCATAGTAGACCAAGGGAGATACAGGTATGTTATGTTTATTACGCTGATGGAAAAACATCAGCTTAGTCTTAACAATATTAACAGTAATGGAGTTCGTAGAGCACCAATGGCTAAGTTTGACGAGTGATTCATTGATCGAATTTAATAAATGCGAGATATCGGTATTAGATAATACTAACGAAACATCATCAGCGTACAAAATGGTTTTAATAGCAGTGTAGATTAAAGGTAGGTCATTTATAAAGAGGATGAAAAGGAGCGGAGAGAGGATCGATCCATGCGGGACCCCCGATTCCTAGTAATAGTAAAGGAGGATTTACCAGAGTGAGCTAAGTGATATTTACGATTAGAAAGAAAACTAGTAAGCCATAAAAAAGGCAAACTCCGAACACCATAAAAAGAATGTAGTTTAAAAAGAAGTAAATGGATAGGTAAAGAGTCAAATGCTTTTGTAAAATCAATGAATATAGATGCAACAAATTTGATACAGGCCATTTCGGACGAGAGATGTTCGAGTAATTCGTGACACGCCGTTTCCACGTTCCTATTAGGAACAAAACCATGCTGACAAGGGGAAAGCAAATTGTGATTAAAAATAAACTGCGAAAAACGAGCAAAGAAAAGTTTTTCAAAAATGGGGCGATAATTAGAGTAAGAACCAGGATCACCTTTCTTGAATATCGGCACAACGCGGGCTGATTTTAAGATAGTTAGATAAGTACCGGTACTGATTGAGTGGTTAAAGATGAAAGAAAGAGGAAAAGCAAGGACAGGTTTTATTGCAATAATGACATCAGAACGGAACCCGACGGGGCCCGGCACGGAGGAAGATTTTAGATGGGTAATAACATTGAGGACTTCATCTTCAACCGTGGGAATAGCATAAAAACTAGAAGGAGGGGCAGGAAGTTGAAAGGGATAACTAATGTCAGAAGAAAAAGAAGAATCAGTTACAGGAGGTAGTAAAGCATGAAGGAAGTCCATAAGAGAAGAAGAAGAGACTAAGTCAGGGTTGGAAAAAGGGGAGGAAGGTAAGGTAGGGCCATGAGTGAAAGACTTCAAGAGACGCCATTTATCTTTACTAAGTTGAAGGCAGGAGAACAAGGAATCATAGTAAGAACGCTTGGAAATTATAATAGTATTTTTTACGGGGTTAGAGTAAAGTTTGAACTTGTTAAAAGCGTTAGGAGATGGATTTCTACGATATTTCCGGTATAAGGCATTTTTCCTTTTAATAAGCGCTAAAATGTCACCTGAAATCCAAGGTTTATGAATGGTGGCAGTAGAGTTAGTAGATGAACGAGAATATAAAGTTAAGTAGCGGTCATATCCAAGCTGAAAATGAGATAAAAAACAAGCAAAAAGCTGGTGTGTGTGGGTTAAATCCGAAAAAAAGACTGTTCCAATCGGTTAAAGCTAGAAAAGATTGTAGAATAGAGATACGATTATGAGTAATTAAACGCTTACAGACATGGGTATTCCGTGAGATATTAGGAAAACGAGGGTTAAGAACAGCGAGTAAGGGAAAATGGTCAGAAATAGACAAATCGATAAAACTACTGAAAAGAACTGAATCAGAGTTCGTAAAACAAGAGTCAATGGCAGAGTAGGAATTATACTGAGAGGAATAATGAGAAAAAGAGAAGGTAGAAGGTAAGATACCGGAACGGGTTATTGGATCTAAAAGTTGATTTAGTGAAGAAGAAGGTTTATTAAAATCGATGTTAAAATCACCGATTAAAATAAGTGTTTTCCCGGATTTTTGTAGCTCAAATAATGCTGAAGACAAGAAGGAACAAAAGGCAGAAAAGAGACCAGAAGGGGGACGATAGATAGAGAAGAAAATAAATTTATTGTTAATTAAAAGGGTCAATGCCTCGTAATCGGCTAAGACGACAGAATATTGTGAGATAAGGGTAAAAGAAAACTGTTGAGAAAGATATATAGTAATACCACCGCCACGTTTGTTAGTCCGACATATTGAAGTGATTTGGTAACCGGGAATATCCGGGGCATCGCAGGGATCATAGACCCAACTCTCAGTAAAGATCAACATAGTTGGAGACAAGGGAAGGCTATTTAAATTAACGAGGGTACAGGGGAGATTAGCATTTAGGCTTTTAATGTTTAAATAGAAAAAAGAAAAATTCTTCAATAGAGAAGAATGATGTAAGTCACTAAGTTTTGAATTAATTTTATCAACAGGCAACGGAAGGGAAAAATCGGCCATAGAGATTGGAATAAAACAATGACTACAGAGTAAATCAAATAAAGGCTAACTTTGATTAGAATAAAAATAAAAAAACGTAAGGATTGAGAGTAAAGCAAAGACCAGAAAAAATAACAGAAACCAGAGAATATAAACAAAGTCTACAAAAGAGCTTAAAGGAAAAATACAAAAAAAAAAAAATTAACAAAAATAAATTAAACAAAGTGCAACTACTAAGTGAACACTAGATACAGAGGGAGAGCAAAAGTTAAATAATAGAGAACATTAAACGCCATAAGAGATAGAAACAAACATAAAAATTACGAAAGAATTAGTAAATATCATAAAAAACCTTCAGCTATTAAACCAATTATAGGCTAAGAGATAATAAAGAAGGAAAAAAACTAGAAAACTAAAAACAGGGAAAAAAAACCACATCTTATAAACGGATCACAGTAGATATGGTAGAAGCAATATTAACTAAAAAAATAGAAATAACATATGAGACTAAGCAATCAATATAAAATAAAGCATTCAAATAAAACTCAAGTAAAAATAAGATATAACAAAATCATTACAAGAGGAAAAAAAAATCGTCAGGTCACAAGATTAAAGTCATCAGTAGAATTAATTAAGAATGGTTTACCAGAGGAGGTCTTCACAAATATCCGGCCTCCAAAACTCCAAGAATTTCGGGTGCCAAACTTCGCTTTTGCCTCACGAAGCAAGCGGTATCGAGGGGCGGTCAAATCTTCAACAATAACTGTGGGGGAAGCACGTAGATAACGCCGGTTTTTGATGACAAGATCTTGATGGGTTGAGGAAGCCATCTGAAGAATTATAGGCTGGCTGGATGAAGAAGTACGAGGACCAAGACGATGTATCGAAACAAAGTCAGTGGGTTGAGTAGGTACCAGGAGTCGAGTGGAAAAAAGGTCAGCAATGAATTCCTTTAAATTCAGGGCTGGCTTTTCGGCACACTAAAGATACGTAGATTAAAACGCCGTGAATGCTGCTCCAGATTATCTATCAGCTTAAATGCGTCGTCCAGACGAGACACACCATCTCGGAACATATTTGATTCGATCGAGTCCACTCTTGTATTTAGAGTCTTATATTGCTCTTCAAGAGAGTTAAGTCGAGATGTAACCGAGTCCATCTTCTCCAATAAGATGTCCAGCTTGATAGATATTTCACGAAGCTTAGTCTCTAAGTCTTCCATCAGTTTACTAGTCATAGTCGTAATAATAGAGTCCAAAGAATCCAGGTTTTTAAAATAAGCCAGTATAGATTTATCAATCATCATTTGCAGGGAATCCTCGGAAGATGGCTTGGCGGGCGAGTCCGAGGAAGAGGTACGGGGGACTGGTGGTTTGGTGCTAGTCTTAATCTTCTCTTCTCCACGAGGCATCGTGAAAAAAATAGAGAAAACAGATAAATAATGAACCAGCGTATTCCACAGGCTTCAGATTTCAAAGGCCTCGTTAGCTTGGAGAAGTAAGTGAAAAGTAATATCACGCACCGATGCTAGAACGGCTATTCCCTCAGAAAAACAATGGAAAGGTCAGGCAACAAACGGAGAGTGGAACACTTTTGTTTCTAGACAAGCGACTCCAGCGTAGAGATAAAACAATTAAGCATTTATCTTCCTAAGGATCAGTAAGAGATACTAGTTATAATTATGGCATAATATATTTACTCATGCTCTCCACTAAAAGGTTTTATGAGGAGCTCATAATCGTGCGTCTTGAGTCGCCGCCATCTTTAATTTAATATTCGTTAATTAACACAGTAAAAATTCTTAAGGAAAATTCGAAAAAAAATCTAAAGGCTTACGATGGATGGACCTCTCCAAGTATGCCGTAGAGAGTCTAAATAATTTCTTAGTCAAGAAAACTTACTTTACATGTACACTTGTTGTTGTTGCAATTCCCACTCTTCCCTCGATATCTTGTATCAAAACTTGGCCATTAATCACTTTATGTAGTCGAGCGGTCACTGATTCTTCTATCTATATGCTTACCATTTGTTCAATAAAGCACGGAGCTAAAGGAGTGCTTCCTCTGTCTTACTCTTACTCAACAGTCTGCTAACTCTCTATTATCTCCAGGTACTGATCATTTTTAAAGATTTTCAAGAAATTGTTAAGTACTAAGAACTCTCATTTCTAAGAAAATTTGAATAACCGGAATTCCATGCATTGTTACAAATTGAAACTTATCTATTTTGCACAAACTTTACCTTACAATGTCGGTCATGAGATATATATTGTTGATCCTTGCATTGTGTGGTGCATCACGTGTTGATACCATTGTTGATACCTATAGTTGCACAGACTTTTCCTTGCATTCTTGGTCATGAGATATACAGGGTGATTATAATTAAAGTTACGATTTCATAAATCGATAATTTGAGAACTACTTGTCAAAATGACCTGTTATCTTAGCAGAACAATCATTAGGCAAAAAAAGTTCCAATATCTGCCGATGGTCGACCAAACCTTTTCAATTTATGGGACCAACGGCATCTGAGTAGGATAGTCACTGCTAACAGGCAAGGGACACTATACAAGATGACATTAGATTTCAACCAGGGTGATGCTAGAGATGTATTGATTTCTGCATCAAAGTCTCGGGTCCATTTGATATGGAGGCAGAAGATCCACGAGGGTGCCCTTGCTAACAACAAGACATCGTCAGCAATGTCTTTTGTGGGCTCATGACTACATCGACTGGACATTTGACAACTGGAAACGTGTGACCTGTCCTGATGTGACCCAATTCCAGCTAATACGAGCTGATGGTAGGGCTCGAGTGTGGTGCAGACCCCAAGAAGGCAACGAACCCCAGTTGTCAAGCATGCACTGTGCAAGCTGGTTGTTGCTCCACAATGGGAAATTGTGTGAAGCTCTCCAATCAGAATAGTTGGCAATGTCTTCAGATGTCTACTACCGACTTGTGGAATCAATGCCATGTCGTGCTGTGGCAATTTGCCGGATTAGAGGAGGTCACACATGTCATTATGTGCTATCCCATGAATTTTGCATAGGAGTATTTACTGTACAAACTTTGCCTTGCATTGTTGCTCATGAGATATATATTGTTGGTTCGTACATGTTGTTGGTGAACTGTGTGTTTATACTATCGTTGATACTATTTGTGAGCATTTTGTTGTGCAATCTTTGCCTTGCATTGTTGGTCATGCCTTAATCCATTTGATCATTTTCTAGAAGAGGCACGCACTCAGCTTTGCATGGGAAAGTTACAGTTTTAGATAAACACAGCAACCTCAAGAATTTAAATAATTTACCAAATTGGATTTCATCAATTCTACAATTTCTGACACCTAGATAATTTTTTGTCTTCTCTGACCAATAATCATTTATTTCCTCTTGGAAACAAATGTTCTAACATTGCATCATCATTTTATGTTCATTGTTATAATTTCTGGGAAAGAATGTTCTATCTTTGATCATCATGAAAATCTTATTGCATCATAAACATATCAGTTTCAAAACATGGACATTCACAAAAATTATAATCTAAACTAGAAGAAACACCTGGCACTGCCCGGGATAATTACAGACTTATCTACTGCAGATTTCAAGTTGTTCAGCTGTTTCTAACACCCAGAATAAGTATTTGCCTCTAACCAATACTCGTTCGTTCCTTCCGTGGCATTTCATTAGATTTGAATTTACATGTATAATTGCAACGTTTATTAAACAGCATAATAAAGTTTCCTGGTTGAATTGAAGAGCTGAGTTGATGTATGATGTGGTATCATTGATGTCATTAACTGTTACCCGAGACAAACGGCATCTTCATGTGCTATAACCAACCCACTAGAGTAGGAAGGGGAAACTGTCATAGGATCTGGCAGGTTCTAAACTGTCCAAGAAATCCAAACACACAAATCATCTCATTATGCACTGTCATATCAATGAATTATGACCAGCACCCATTCAAATCACACGCATGGTTCGCCCCAACAACGATTACACATTGCAAAATTTGCATAACAGGCTGAAAAAGCTTTAAAACTGGTGCATCAAACGAGCCTGAAGATGGGTAAACGTCCGGATTTAACAGACATCCAAAAAGGGATGATAATAGGCTATCGCAGCAAGGATGACACCATCTCTGAAACGGCTCGAATTTTATACTGTTCACAGTCCGCTGTACTGAAGGTGTACAAAGAGTGGACAGCAGGGACAAAAACCGCGTCCCAACGCCATCACTGTAAACGGTCACGAGCCTTCGACCAATGGGGTGAGCGGTGCCATCAACGACTCGTAAAAAGTGACAGGAGAGTCACAGTCCATCAACTGACCACCAGATTCAACAGTGGTACCAACAGACATGTATCCGAAATAACTGTTGAACACACCTATTTATCCGTCTGGAGGGCAGTTTGAATGCCTGTGGCCATCTGTCAATCGTAGCGGACCAGGTGCACCCATACATTCTCACGATGTTCCCCCAATCTACTGAATTTCGAGCGTCCTTTGGCCCGCTAATTGGCCGGACATCAATCCAATCAAACATCTGTGGGACCTCCTTGTTCGCCATGTATGGTAGCTGAACATTCCACTATGACTCTCGAAGCTCTGTGGACAGCACTTCATGCGGAATGGACTGCCATACCATTGGACACATACTGCGCACTTCTTGCGTGCATGCTACGGCGCCTAGCAGCAGTTATAGCGGCGAAAAGGTGGCTACCCCCATTACTAAGTGGGTGGTCATAATTCAGTGATATGACAGTGTATATTAGAGAGACGTATGTTTCTCTCTGCCTCCTCGAGAAAGAATGTCGTATCTGTATCACGCAATTATACCCATTTCTTGTTGATTGTTAAATTTCTTGGAAACGAATGGTTTATTGCCAAGGCAATAAAACATTTTATCATTGCATCATCTTGAAAATATTGCTGTATAATCATTACGTCGATTTTCATGGCAACAATATTACTCCATCCTTGATACGAAAATATTTCTCAAGAGTTCTCTTCTTCGATGGCAATAATATGTCCATGACCATTTGTGTCAGTCGGCTCTCCAATCCGAAATATCTGAGTTGGTTATTCGCTACTTCTTAAACTGTTGTTACAATTGCACTCTGCTTTCGATGTATTTAAGCAAAACTTGGACATTCATCTCTTTGTGTTATCTACCAGTCACCATTTCTTCTTTTGCCACGCTCACAGTTTGCACACTGGCAGCAGTGTGCTGGTGAAATCAGTACAACAAGGAGCTAAAGGACGTCTTCCTCTGTGGCTTTTCCACTCCTTCCCAATAGTCCAATAATTCTTTTTTTTTCTCTAGTTAGTGAAGATATTTAAAGATTTTCAAGAAAACGTTAAGTTCTGAGGATTATCATTTCTAATTATAGGAGTGAATGTTTACAAACGTTTCCTGCTCCACAGTGAAAAATTTAATGAAGACACGCTGCTTGTAATGTACATTACTTAGAGACGGCATGTTGTTCCATTGCTGCACGTACGATATCTGTCAGAAGAAACGGAAACTTTACGCATGCAAACACGAAATGCGGCCGAAATAATGAATGGGCATTCGTTAGAGAAGTCAACAATTCTCCGAGCGTCAGAAACATCAGAACTATGGAAGCTTAATCTGCAGCAGTAAATTACAGAATTACTGAAAAATAATTTGTGTAATACTAATTTGTGTTAATAATTAACAGAAATTCTATGCATTAT
Source organism: Rhysida immarginata (assembly GCA_023313115.1). Lineage (NCBI taxonomy): Eukaryota > Metazoa > Arthropoda > Chilopoda > Scolopendromorpha > Scolopendridae > Rhysida > Rhysida immarginata. The sequence continues at coordinate 727,422 of JAHWFO010097661.1, forward strand.
TTCAAATTCAACATTATTTATAAAGCACAACTTTGGCTCACATTGTTGGTCATGAGATACATGCTGTTGGTACGAAGTTAGTATTTTTGAATTGCTTCTTTATACCATTAATGATAGCTATTGTTGCACAAACTTTGCCTTGCATGAGATACTTCTTAATAATATGCCCTGCCATCATCATGAATATCGACAAATTATTGATAATTATTATTTTTTCAAAACCTGGGGTAGAAATTGACTTTTCTCATGCTTTTGATGCTCTTGATGCAAAATTTCATCAAGATCCGAATAAAGCTGTAGCTTTGCATAAGAAACAAACACAGAAAACCACCCCCCACAAATGAACACTCTTCTTCATATATACACCAGCAGAGGACCCGGTATAGCCCGGGATAAATCAACGTATAGCTAAACAGAATAATCTTAAGAAGTTAAATTATAACTCCAAATTTGTTAAATAAACTCAATCAATAAAACACCGAGCGAAGGGACTATTCATTCTAAGAAAAATCCTAAAAACAAGGTTAACACCCATGCCGGGACTTTATATAATTTCTTTTTGAATTGCTTCAGATTAAAATGATATCCATCTTCACCATTGGGGAACATAACTAGATATATTAGACCCAAGTTTTTATTGCCCTTGACGTAGAAGCTCTTATGTCTTCTTACTCTATTCGAAACTCTCGTTGTCCAGATAATTCCAATGACAGTACAGCTTTATTTGTTTTAGCTGCAGAGGTTCTCTGACCAATATAAATTCTCGTTCTTTCTCTTTCCTTTCCAGACATATAAATTTTTGCCATTTGTCTGGACGTTTGATAGGGAGCTCAAGGGAGCCACATAAATTTTTGCTCAGATGTATGACTTCTTTGCCTCCTCAATAGATGCTGCCTTATTTATGTCCTGTCACTACATCCTCATTTTATGCTCATTATTCAAGGAAACAACGCAAACGTACGTTCAATTTACGCATTATCAGCATCTCAGTCTGCAAAGTATTCACACTCGCACAGAATGTAGTCAAAATGTATTTTTATAAAGCTTTTGAATCTATTGTGGTACCAAATAAGCTCGGCGTGGCATTCTTTCTCTTTTTGGGTAAAATTTTGCAATAACTTAAAAATAAACAAAGGAAAATGCTTAAAATTATTACAGTGAAAATTCATAATGAAAATTCGAAAACAGGAATTTTTAAATGCTCACAATGGATGGACCAACACAGAGACATGGGACTTCGAAACCAGTCAAAACCTCATCGTCGGAAGAGGAACAACACGAGGACACGTCCTCATCGTTGGAAAAAACGCACACACGGGACCTTTCACCAAACGACATGACGCGACCGAGTGGGAGAAAACAACAATAGACCACATAACCAAATATGAAATACCCGACAAACATCGACGGGACTATACGATAGACTTTCCGAATGAACATCCCAACGCATATCAACCGTACCCGACTGACGACAAGGCATACACACGATACATACCTGGACCAACCAACTACACAATGCGACAAGGTACAGCCGGAGAACAATCGAATACAAGTAATAATTCGAATTTTCAATCTTCAATAGTGCAAAAAGTGGACAAAAACAAGTGCTTCACGATAAAAAACCACAACATACATCTCTCCAACTACCTGGCTCTCATGATCGGACAGCCCAACATACCTGATGAATCCGGGACAATGAAATTCAAATACAGAGTTCGTCTCTTCACGGAAATGGACATTCAATTTTGTATAAAACCTGATATTTATGATCAATATGAACAAATAGGCTTAGAATGATTTGTAATTGAACATCCAAAAGCTGCTTTAAATGCAAGCAAAACAAATGTCACAACTGTATTTTTTCCTTATAAGATTTAATAAAAACAGTATTTTCTATTAGAAAATGCAAAACTAACAGTTTTGCACAGCAGGAGGCGCCTGAGGCGCAATGGGTTGTTTGATTGGCGGGAAATATGACCTTTGGACTGCTTTAACTCAGGGTCACGAAGATAGTGGACGACGGACAGTAGGAGTTTTTCACATGTGGTTGTTGGTTGTGGTAGTTAAGAACATTTTTATGCGGTTGTTAGTTGTGGTAGTTAAGATCATTTCCATAACTTCAGGCATAATGTTTTTGATTCACCTATGACCAGAGAGTATGAAAATGACCTTTTTTTTATTTTCTTTCCTTTTGTTTTTTATTGTTTTTTTTTTTTAGTTTGTTGTTTTTTAAATGAAATAAAAAGTTTAAGATGAAATAAAAGTGTTTGTTTCATTTTTCATGTTTTTTATCAAATCTTATAAGGAAACAAATGAAATACAAGTTTTTGTTTTTTTTTTCATGTTTTTATTAAATCTTATAAGGAAAAAATACAGTTGTGACATTTGTTTTGCTTGCATTTAAAGCAGCTTTTGGATGTTCAATTCCAAATCGTTGTAGCCTATTTGTTCATATTGATCATAAATATCAGGTTTTATACAAAATTGAATGTCCATTTCCGTGATGAGACGAGCTCTGTATTTGAATTTCATTGTCCCGGTTTCATCAAGTATGTTGGGCTGTCCGATCATGAGAGCCGGGTGCTTGGAGAGATGTATGTTGTGGTTTTTTATCGTGAAGCACTTGTTTTTGTCCACGTTTTGCACTATTGAAGATTGGAAATTCGAATTGTTACTTGTATTCGATTGTTCTCCGGCTGTGCCTTTTCGCATTGTGTAGTTGGTTGGTCCAGGTATGTATCATGTGTATGCCTTGTCGTCAGTCGGGTACGGTTGATATGCGTTGGGATGTTCATTCGGAAAGTCTATCGTATAGTCCCATCGATGTTTGTCGGGTATTTCGTATTTGGTTATGTGGTCTATTGTTGTTTTCTCTCACTCGGTCGCGTCGTGTCATTTGGTGAAAGGTCCTGTGTCTGCGTTTTTTCCAACGATGAGGACGTGTCCTTGTGTTGTTCCTCTTCCGACGAGGTTTTGACTGGTTTCGAAGTCCCATGTCTCTGTGTTGGTTTGCCCGGTTTGGATGAGTCGTTTTCGGAGGACTGCATATTTTCAAGTGTTAGTCTCGCTTGTACAGGTCTTATGCCCCAGGATATTGCATTGATTGCTTTGTAATTTTTGTAGTTTTCTGTTTCGTATGCGGTTTCGTCGTGTTCTCCCATCCAGAAGGGCAATTCACGTACGGTAATATGTAGGGCGCTTGGTCGTCATTGAAATTGAGCGTATACCATTTTTGTGTTTTTATAGTGTATGTGAATGTCACGTGTCCGTGATTCCAAACATTGAAAGGAGTGATTGGGTATATGGAGATTCCGTATCCATGTTGTTCTTCTGATGTGCTTGTCATTGGTAGAATATTTTTGATGGTAAGTAGTCTAGGGCCCTTTATGACTGGTCCTGTTTCGTGTACTGTTGCCATGCCATTTTAAGTGCATTTGCTTATGTCCGTATTTTTAACTGTTTGCGTTTGGTGTCGTCATATCCATTTATGTCTCTGGTGTGAGTTTCGAGAAGTTGTCTTTTTTTGTGTGTTATTTCTTTGAAATGTAGGTGATGTAATAAAGCTAAGTCGTGTGGCGTGATAAAATGGGGAGGTTTTTGTATGTAATCTGGTGTGAATGTCAATGGCCGCGTGTAGTCCTCTTGTCTGTGTTGTATGGTTTTTTGAAATTTTATAATTTTGACTCTCTGATGTATTTGTTCCATTTCTTTGTCGTCTATGTTGTTGGTTATGAGTCTTGCTGTTGTTATGAAAATGGGAATTCTTTCTATGGATTCTTTGGCGCTGTGTTTTATGTCTGTTTTGATGGGTTTTCCTTCTAGTATTAATTTCCATGTTCCTACGTTTATGGGAGTTAAAATTGGTTCGTGAAATAAAACTATTGCTGCATCTGGTAATTGATCTAAGTGGAACGAGCTATTGTCTCGTTCCCTGGGGACTAACTCAGGTTGTAAAGGTTCTATTATGGTTTCTATGAGTAGACTTTTGCCAGCGTTTGTATCTCCTTGTAATATGAACGTATTAATTTTTTTAAATTGTTTTGTTTTAATGATGTCTAGCCATGCAAAGAATTCTGCTATATCTATATTGTTTTCGTGAAAAAATTGTTCTAACCATTGCTGTGTTTGTTTGTCTTTTTGTAAAACTTTTGATTATTGGTTTTTTGAGTAATCGTTTTTGTATCAATTTGTTGTAATGGGATTGCATGGTTGTTTTTTTGATTATGTTTGTGTGTTGTTGGTTCCTGAAGCGGAGTAATCGTGCAATATAGCTTTGTTCATTCAATCCAAATTCTTTTAATAAATGTTGTTTTGTTTGTAAATCGACTATGTTGTTAAATTGTGCTTTTGTTTTTATATTGTGTTTGTCTATCAGGAAATCGATGAGTTCGATTATTGTAGAACGTTTGTGTCTTCCAAATCTTTCGTCTTTTTGTTGTTTTTTCTGATCAGTGTATGTTTTACAATTGCTGTGTTTGCGTATGTGTTGTGGGTTAGCTAATATGTCCTTTACGAGTTCTGCGAGTCTGTTGAGGTCCTGTGTGATTTGAGTACCATATCTATTGTATCCCCTGTAATGAGTATTGAGTAAAAAGAGAAGGAAGTTTCTGATATGTTTGATCGATTGTGTAGAGGCAATAACCTCTGCAACGCCTCAGCTTGTTGCACCAAGAAAGTTAATGATTCGCTGTCGTGTTCTGCTGTGTTTCCTCCTCCGATTGCTGAGATGTAGATGATATGTTGATGGTCTCTGTGGTCAAATGAGAGGAATGAAGGTCTGCTTCGTCTGTGGTTGGGATTTCCGGTTGGGTATGTGAGATTTGTGTTGTGGACGATGAAAGTTTTAAACGTTTTGTTTGTGGCTGTAACGGGATTGTTGGTGGTGAAATTTGAGTCATCCAACGAGGTTGAGGTGCTTGGTCCCGGTCTATTGGGTGATGATAGAATATGGTTAATGTGCGTTTCGTCCAGGGCATTGACATTTTGCGATTCATTAGACGTCCCTGATGATTGAGAGTCCAATTGCTCAACGTCACTGCTTCCTGAACTTCCTCTATGTTTGTTGCTGAATATTTGTTGGCTGGTTGGTGTTCATTCAATTGTTGTATCCATAAAATTGTGGGGGCGTAGTGAGGTAGTAGAAGGGTTGTTATCTTCGTGAAGAATTGTTATTTGATTACTTGGCTGCTTATGTTTGTGAGATAAAGATATATTGTTGTGTCCATTGTTGTCAATAATAATGCACTGTGGCTGTCTAATTGTTTCAGGGGTTCCGGTGCTAATGTGTATGAATGGTTCTGTGTCATTGTATTGTGTAGTTGTGCGTATAAAGGGGATGTCTTCGGTATGGTCTGAGTGAAGCTCAATTTCGGGTTGTGAGGAACAAGTTCTAGAACCTACCTGCGAGGCACTATATACACTTGATTGCCATGCTGCGTGGTTATTGATGGCGAATCCTCCTTGCGTTCTTGTTGGTCCATCCATGGCCATTGGTATAATGAGTGAATGTTGTCATCGTTTGTGATTTCGTCTGCTGCGTCGATTGGGAAGTCATCTATCCAATACGGGCACTGTGCGTTGTTATCCCAGCAGTGGATGCACTGGCACGTATAGGTTTTGTGGATGCAAAGAGTGTGTTCAATACAGAGAGAGACTACGCTCATTGTGATGAAGAGAGAAATGGAAGTGGTGCTTATATAGGAAAGATCATGTGATTATTGAGGTCAAGGCAGCCATGAAGACTGCTTAAGAACCAGTAGAAACAACCAGTAATTAAGAAGGAAAGATCATGTTATTATTGAGGTGAAAGCATTCATGAAGACAGCTTAAGAACCAATAGAAACAACCAGTAATTAAGACCATAACCTAGAAACTGCTACTGTCCCTCTTCCACTTTAACAACAACCACAGCCAGAGTCCGTGACCCACTCCCGATCACCTCGGGCGGCTCACCACCTAAATACTCCTTTCTTGTGCTGCTATGCACTCTATCTAGTAGGGTAACACCTGCCACACCACTTAGAAATCTCATTTCGGCCGCTTAGAGAGATCTCAGTTGCATTGGTATGGTCTTGGTAGAGTCCACATGATACGGATGTCGCCAACTCGTCTTCATAGGCAGTTGTTATTTTCCAAGCCAATGGGTAAGAGACCAAAGAGTCAGCCTAAAACCAGCTGGCTAGACTACATGGAGAATCTGGGTTCGAGTGGCTTAGGTATTTCAGAGAGGACATGCTCGTTATTAATAAGTATTGGAAACTAACGTTCAATCATCGCATTATCATCGTCTCAGTTTCCAAATTATTCACATTCACACAAACACAGTCAAAACGTATCTTTATGAAATGTTTGGATCTGCTGTGCAACCAAATGAGCTAGATGATAACCCTGACGTGGATCTTTGTTTTTTTATTGAATTTTGAAATACCTTAAAAAACGAATGAAAACGCTTTGAATTAATACAGTAAAAACTTTTAATGAATATTCTAAAAAAAAATTTAAAGACTCACAATGGATGCACCTCTCCAGTTATGCCACTACTAGTCTAAATAATTTCTTAGTCACGTAATCTTACTTTAGATGCGCACTTGATGTTGTTGCAATTCCCACTCTTCTCTCGATGTCTTGAAGCGAAACTTGGCCATTAATCACTTAATATAGTCTAGCAGTCGCGGATTCTTCTATTTATATGCTTACCAATTGTTCAATAAACCATATAGCTAAAGGAGTGCTTCCTCTGTCGTCTTTGAACTCTTCCTCAATAGCCTGCTAACTCTCCAGTACTCCAGGTACTGACCATTTCTATTCAATTCTAAGAAAAGCCAAAATAACAGGAATTCTATGGATTGTTACAAATTTAAACTTAACCATATTGCACAATCTTTTCTTTGCATTGTTGGTCGTGAGATATTTCGTGCAGGTTGTTTGTAAATTACATGTTGATTTCATTATTGATATTTATTGTTTTACAAACTTTGCCTTGCATTGTTGGTCATGAGATATTTCTCATTAATATGTTTTGCCATAACCATGAGTATCGATTTTTTATCAATAATTATTCGTTTTTCGAAAACTGAGGTAAACAGTGACCGTCCTCATGCTTAGAAGGTCATTTATGCAAAATTTCATAAAGTTCGGAAAAAAACTGTAGATTTGTATAAGAAACAAACCCACAAAATGCTTCTTTATATATATAGTGTTACTAGAAGAGGTACCCGGCGTTGCCCGGGATAATTACACTTGCACAAACTTTTCCTTTCATTGATAGTCATGAGATATTGATTGTTGATCCCTGCCTTGTGTTGGTGCATTGCGTGTTGATACCATTGTTGATACCTATTGTTGCACAAACTTTGCCTTGCATTGTTGGTCATGAGATATTTCTCATTAATATGCCCTGCCATAACCATGAATATCGATTTTTTATCGATAATTATTATTTTTCCGAAATCTGTATAAAAATAATAAGGTATCCGGCGTTGCCCGGGATAATTACTTGGCTGTAAACAGAACAATCTCAAAAAATTAAATTTAATTTTGGAATATCTTAAAAATAAACACATGAAAATGCTTAGAAGTAATACAGTAAAAATTCTTAATGAAAATTCGAAAACAATCTTTTTAAAGGCTCACAATGGTGCTGGACCTCTCCAAGGATGCCACTGCTAGTCTAAATAATTTTTTACTCACGTAATCTTACCTTAGATGTATACTTAGTGTTGTTGCAATTTCCACTCTTCTCTCGATGTGTTGAAGCAAAATTTGACCATTCATCACTTTGTGCAGTCTAGCGGTCGCCGATTCTTCTATTTACTTGCTTCCCATTTGCTCAATACATCACGGAGCTAAAGGAGTGCTTCCTCTGTTGTCTTTCCACTCTTTCTCAATAGTCTGCTAGCTCTCCATTATCTCCAGTTACTGATCATTTTTAAAGATTTTCAAGAAATTGTTAAGTACTAAGAACTCTCTTTTCTAAGGAAAGCCTGAATAACAGGAATTCTATGCATTGTTACAAATTGAAACTTATCCATATTGCATCATCATTTTATGTTCATTGTTATAATTCTTGGAAAGGATTGCTTTATCATTGCATCATCCTTTTGAGCTCATTGTTATTGGTGAATTGCGTGTTGAAACCATTGTTGATACCTATTGTTGCACAAACTTTTATTTGCATTTTGGTCAAGAGATATATATTGTTGGTCCGTGCAGAGTGTTTGTGAATTACGTGTTGTTACCATTGTTGCAAAAACTTTGTCTTGCATTGTTGGTCATGCGATATTTCTCATTAATACACCCTGCTATAACCATGAATATCGATTTTTTATCAATAATTATTATTTTTTCGAAATCTGAAGTAAACAGTGACCTTCCTCATGCTTTGAAGGTCATGTATGCGAAATTTCATCAAGATTGGAATAAAACTGTAGATTTGTATCAAAAACATACAAACCCACAAACATCCTTCTTTATATATATAGAAGACTAGAAGAGGTACCCGGCGTTGCCGGGATAATTACACTTGGATGTAAACAGAACAATCTCAAAAAATTAAATTAAATTTTGCAATATCTTAAAAATAAACACATGAAAATGCTTAGAATTAATACAGTAAAAATTCTTAATGAAAATTCCAAAAAAAAACTTTTTAAAGGCTCACAATGGTGCTGGACCTCTCCAAGGATGCCACTGCTAGTCTAAATAATTTCTTACTCACGTAATCTTACCTCAGATGTATACTTAGTGTTGTTGCAATTTCCACTCTTCTCTCGATGTGCTGAAGCAAAACTTGGCCATTCATAACTTTGTGCAGTCTAGCAGTCGCCGATTCTTCTATTTACTTGCTTCCCATTTGCTCAATACATCACGGAGCTAAAGGAGTGCCTCCTCTGTCGTCTTTCCACTCTTTCTCAATAGTCTGCTAACTCTCCATTATCTCCAGTTACTGATCATTTTTAAAGATTATCAAGAAATTGTTAAGTACTAAGAACTCTCTTTTCTAACAAAAGCCTGAATAACAGGAATTCTATGCATTGTTACAAATTGAAACTTATCCATATTACATCATCATTTTATGTTCATTGTTATAATTCTTGGAAAGATTGTTTTAACATTACATCATCATTCTGTGCTCATTGTTATTGATGAATTGCGCGTTGATACCATTGTTGATGCGAACACAATGGGCCTATTGTTGCACAAACTTTGCCTTGCATTGTTGGTCATGAGATATATATTGTTGGTTCATGCAGTGTGTTTGTGAATTGCGTGCTGATACCATTGTTGATACCTAATTTTGTACAAACTTTGCCTTGCATTGTTGGTCATGAGATATTTCTCATTAATATGCCTTGCCATAACCATGAATGTCGATTTTTTATCATGCTTTGAAGGTCATGTATGCGAAATTTTATCAAGATCGGAATAAAACTGCAGATTTGTATAAAAAACATACAGACAAACAGACCCACAGACCCACAGACCCACAAACATCCTTCTTTATATATATAGATAGATTAATGTTTTGAGTTATTATTTAACCAATTTGGAGGTTGTTCTGTTTACCTACAAGTGTAATAATCCCGGGTAACGCGGGGTCCCCTGCTAGTTTATCAACAATTATCATTTTTTTCAAAATCAGAGGTAGACAGTGATCTTCCTCATGCTTTGATGGCCAAGTATACAAAGTTTTATCAAGATCGGAATAAAGGTGTAGAAAGAATATGTATAAAGAACAAACCCACAAACCTACAAACAAACATCCTTCTTCCTGCTGGCGTTGCCCGGGATAATTATGCTTGTAAATAAACAGCACAACCTCAAAAAGCTAAATTAAACCTCCAAATTGGTTAAATAATAACTCAGTCAGTACAATATAGAGCGAGATGGAAAAAAATCCTCAAAACTCCATTCTCAGAAAAATCCGAAAGACAGAAATTTACCTCTTCACTAAAAAAAATCCATCCTAGTTGGTATACCGGGACATGATTTACCGAAAAAAAAAATTTTAAAGGCTCACAATGGATGGACCTCTCCAAGGATGCCCTCTAGTCTAAATAATTTTTTGCTCACGTAATCTTACTTTAGATGTACACTTGATGGTGTTGCAATTTCCTTTCTTCTTTCGATGTCTTGAAGCAAAAATTGACCATTCATCACTTTGTGTAGTCTAGTAGTCGCAAATTCCTTCTATTTACTTGCTTACCATTTGCTCAATACAGCACGGAGCTAAAGGAGAGCTTCCTATATCATCTTTCAATCTTTCCCAATAGTCTGCTAACTCATTATCTCCCGTTACTGATCATTTTTAAAGATTTTCAAGAAATTGTTAAGTAATAGGAATTCTCTTATTTCTAAGTATCTCTAGGTTAAGCCTGAATATCAGGAACTGTATGCATTGTTACAAATTCAACTTTGCCTTACATTGTTGGTCATGAGATATATACTATTGATCCTTGCATACCATTGTCGCATTGGATGTAGACACCATTGTTGATAAGTATTGTTGCACAAACCTTACCTTGCATTGTAGGTCATGAAATATTTCTCATTAATATGCGTTGCGATAACCACAAATATCGATTTATTGTTAATAATTATTATTTTTTTGAAATCTATAGTAGACAGTGACCTTCCTCATGATTTGAAGATTAAGTATGCAAAATTTCATCAAAATCGGTATAAAACTGTAGATTTGCATAAGAAACAAACAAACCCACAAAGAAAGAAAAAAACAAACAGACCCACAAGCATCCTTCTTTATATATATAGAAGACTAGCAGAAGACCCTGCCTTGCCCGGGATAGTTACACAGTAGTTAAACAGAACAATCTCAAGAAGTTAAATAAACTGATGTGTTTTTTGGAAATAAACTGTAATAGGTTATGCACTGCTAAAACGTGCCAAACACACAAAGACACACACAAACAAAGAAACATATATACACTTTTCCCAATCGTCTGAATGCTTGTTTGGGAGCTGAAGGAAGACACGTGTCTTTCCTTTGCCTCATCGAGAGAGACTGCCATATCTAATTCGTCTATTATATCCATTTCCTGTTCATTGTTACTAATTCTTGGAAAAGAATGTTCTATCATTGCATCATCATTTTATGTTCATTGTTATAATTCTTTGAAATGAACTTTCTATCATTGCATCATCATTTTGTGCTTATTGTTATAAGTGAATTGCATATTGGTACCATTGTTGATACCACACACTTTGCCTTTCATTGTTAGTCATGAGATATATATTGTTGATCCCTGCCTAATATTTGTGGATTGCGTGTTTATACCATTGTTTATACTTATTGTTGCACAAACTTTTCCTTGCATTGTTGGTCATGAGATATTTCTCATTAATATACCCTGCTATAACCATGAATATCGATTTTTTTTTATCAATAATTAATATTTTTTCTAAATCTGAGGAAGACAGTGACCTTCCTCATGCTTTGAAGGTCATGTATGCGAAAGATGTCAAGAGGTCATGTATCAAGATGGGAATAAAACTGTAGATTTGTATAAAAAACAAACAAACCAACAAACATCCATCTTTATATATATAGAACAAGCAGAGGCACCTGGCGTTGCCCGGGATAATTACGATGTCTTGAAGCAAAAATTGGCCATTCATCAGTTTGTCTAGTCTAGCGGTCGCCGATTCTTCTATTTACTTGCTTACCATTTGCTCAATGCAGCACAGAGCTAAAGGAGTGCTTCTTCTATCGTCTTTCACTTTTTCTCAATAGTCTGCTAACTCATTATCTCCAGTTACTAATCATTTTTAAAGATTTTCAATAAATTGTTAAGTACTAAGAATTCTCTTTTATAAAAAAGCCTGAATAACAGGAATTCTATGCATTGAACTCTATATTGCACAAACTTTGCCTTGTATTGTTGGTCATGAGACATATCATTGTTGATCATTACATAGTTTTGGTGCATTGGGTGTTGACACCATTGTTGGTACCTATTGTTGCACAAACTTTTATTTGCATTGTTGATCATCAGATATATATTGTTGGTCCGTGCAGTTTGTGAATTGAGTGTTGATACCATTCTTGATACCTAGTGTTGCAAAACTTTGTCTTGCATTGTTGGTCATGAGATATTTCTCATTATTATGCCCTGCCATAACAATGAATATCGATTTTTTATAAATAATTATTATTTTTTCGAAATCTGCTGTAGACACTGACATTCCTCATGCTTTAAAGGTCATGTATGCGAAAATTTATCAAGATGGGAATAAAACTGTAGATTTGTATAAAAAACAAACAAACAAACCCACCAACAAACCCACAAACAAACCCACAAGCCCACAAACAAACAAACATTCTTCTTTATATATATAGACTAGCAGAGGTACCCGGGGTTTCCTGGGTTAATAAGACTTGTAGGTAAAGAGAGAGATCTCAAAAAATTAAATTATAACTCCCATTTAGTTAAAAAAACTCAATCAATACAACACAGAGTAAAGGGATTATCCATTCTACTTAAAATACCAGGATGTCTAGGTGATAAACCGGGAATTTATCGAAACACTTCCTGACTTGCCTCACCACTGCGAAGCATCACCAGATATTTAGATTCCAGTTTTATTGCCCAGTAGAAGCTCTTATACCCTCTTGTTCAGATGTTTCAAACGCCCGTAGAGCTTTTTCCGTTTTAGTTGCTGAGTTTCTCCGCCCAATACTCATTCCTTCTCTTTCCTTTCCAGGCACATAAATTTTTGCCAATCGTCCGGACGTTTGATAGGGAGTTCAAGGGAGACATGCTTGACTCCTACGCCTTTATGAATAGAAGCTGCCTTATTAATGTTCTGTCAGAACATCTTCACTTTATGCTCATTATCAATAATTCTTGGAAACGAACTTTAAGTCATCGCATTATCAGCATCTCAGTTTCAAAAACATACACTAGCCCACAGAATATAATCAAAATGTTTTTTTAGGAAATGTTTGAATCTGCTGTGCTACCAAATAAGTGATAACTGCGGCGTGGTTCGGACTTTTTTTTGAAATACATTTTGCAATATCTTAAAATTAAACACATGAAAACGCTTAGAAATGATACAGTAAAAATTCTTAATGGAAATTTTAAAAAATATTATTAAAGGTTCACAATGGATGGAACTCTCCAAGGATGCCACTGCTAGTATAAATAATTTCTTACTCACGTAATCTTATGTTAGATGTACACTTGATGTTGTTGCAATTCCCTTTCTTCTCTCGATGTCTTGAATCAAAACTTTGCCATTTATCTCTTTGAGTAATCTAGCGATCGCTGATTCTTCTATTGACATGCTTACCATTTATTCAATATACCACGGAGCTAAAGGAGTGCTTCTTCTGTCGTCTTTCCACTCTTTCTCAATAGTCTGATAACTCTCCATTATCTCCAGTTACTGATCATAATTAAATATTTTCAAGAAATTGTTAAGTACTAAGAACTCTCATTTCTAAGAAAGCCTGATCATTGCACAAACAAACAAACCCACAAACAAACAAATCCACAAAACAGACATCCTTCTTTATATATATAGAAAGTGAGACACGCATGAGTCCTATGCCAAATCAATAGACGCTGTGTTATTATTGTGCTGTCACTGCATCATCATTTTTAGCTCATTATTAATAATTCTTGGAAATGAACGTTCAATCATCGCAGTATCAGTATCTCAGTTTCCAAAATATACACATTCCCACAGAATACAGTCAAAATGTATTTTTTGGAAATGTTTGGATCTGCTGTGCTACTAAATATGCTAGGTGATAACTCCGACGTAGCTCGAACTTTGTTGGAGGAGATTAAATTTTGAAAAATCTTAAAAATAAACATATGAAAGCGCTTAGAATTATTACAGTAAAAATTCTTAATGAAAATTTGAAAAAAATTTTATAAAGACTCACAATGGATGGACTTCTCCAAGGATGCCACTGCTAGTCTAAATAATTTCTCACTCATGTTATCTTTCTTTAGATATACACTTGATGTTGTTGCAATTCCACTATTCTCTTGATGTCGTCAATAAAAAATTGGCAATTCAACACTTTGTGTAGTCTAGCGACCGCCGATTCTTCTATTTGCTTGATTACCATTTATTCAATACAGAAGGGAGCCAAAGGAGTGCTTCCTCTGTGGTCTTTCCACTCTCTTTCAATAGTCTGCTAACTCTCCATTATCTCCAGTTATTGATCATTTTTAAAGATTTTCAAAAAATTGTTGATTACTAAGAACTCTCTTTTCTAAGAAAACCCTGAATAATAGGAATTCTATGCATTGTTACAAATTAAAAATTATCTATATTGCACAAAATTTGCCTTTCATTGTTGGTCATGAGATATATATTGTTGATCCCTACATAGTGTTGATGCATTGCGAGTTGATACCATTGATGATGCCTGTTGTTGCACAAACTTTGCCTTGTATTGTTGGTCATTGGATAATTCTCATTAATATGCCTTGCTATAACCATGAATATAGATTTTTTATCTATAATTATTTTTTTCCGAAATTTGAGGTAGACTATGACCTTCCTCATGCTTTGAAGGTTAAGTATGCAAAATATCGTCAAGATCGGAATAAAACTGTAGATTTGTATAAAAAACAAACAAACAAACCCGCAAACAAACCCACCCACAAACATTCTTCTTTATATATGTAGCAGATTAGCGCTGCCCGGCGTTGCCCGGGATAATAACGCTTCTTAGGGAGCTGAAGGAAGACACGTGTACCTCCTTTGCCTCATCAGGATAAACTGCCCTATCTATATCGTCTATTATATCCATTTCCTGTTCATTGTTAATAATTCTTGGAAACGAATTGTTGCACAAACTTTGCCTTGCATTTTTGGTCATGAGATATCTGTTGCTGCTCAGAGCATAGTGTAAATTGCGTGTTGATACCATTGTTGATACATAGTGTTGCAAAAACTTTGTGTTGCATTGTTGTTCAAGAGATATTTCTCATTAATATGCCCTGCCATAACCATGTATATCGATTTTTTATCAATAATTATTATTTTTTCGAAATCTGAGATAGACAGTGACCTTCCTTTCATCATACTTCATACTTTCATTGTGATGTAAGCGAAATTTTATCAAGATCGGAATAAAACTTAAACAAAAAAAACAAACCCACAAACAAACACAGAAACCGACAAACAAACAAACTTCCTTCTTTATATATAGAAGAAGATTAGCAGAGGACCTGGCGTTGCCCGGGATAATTATGCTTGTAGGTATACAGAACAATCTCAAAAAGTTAAATTAAACCTCCAAATTGGTTAAATAATAACTCAATCATTACAACATAGAGCGAAGGGACAATCCATTCTAAGAAAAATTCGAAATACAGGAACCTACCTCTTCACTGAAAAAATCCATTCTAGGTGATATACCGGGACTTGAATTACTGAAAAAAAAAATTTTAGGGCTCACAATGGATGGACCTCTCCAAGGATGCCTTCTAGTCTAAATAATTTATTACTCACGTAATCTTACTTTAGGTGTACCTTGATGTTGTTGAAATTTCCTTTCTTCTTTCGATATTCATGCAAAGCAAAGTTTGTGCAACAACAGGTATCAACAAAGGTATCAACACGCAATTCACAAACACTCAGCATGGACCAACAATATATGTGTCATGACCAACATATGCAAGGCAAAGTTTTTGCAATATAGAATTCAATGCTTAGAATTCCTGTTATTCAGGCTTATCTTAGAAAAGAGAATTCTTTGTACTTATCAATTACCTTGAAAAGTAGAAATAGCAAGTTTGGTAATTAATTTATTTAACACCTACATCTTCAGGGTAGGATACAACTACGTTCAGTCAAGAACGGAGGCCTGTTTTTATGGCCATACCCCTCCAATCAGAAAACTTTCTCATTGGAGGGGTTTACAACAGTAGGAAATCCAATCATCATACAATAATAAAGTACAAGTTAATCCAATGGCATGGCAAGACTATTTGAACAATTCACCAATAATAAAATTATAAACTGACAGCTTATAAAGATAACATAGAAGAAAATAAATATAAATTTATAAATCATTAAATACAAATTAAACATTGGTGGTATAAATGAAATTAATTGCAATGAATTACAAGATTTAGTGTATTATATAATTGAAGGGGCGGATGAATCATAACACCTTCGTAGAACGGCTCTTACAACCGAGCTCTTATTCATCGATGTTTTACATTTAAAATACGTTTGTCTCTATTCTTTATATATTTTCTGATTTCCAAGGCTTTTATTGTTAAAATCCGTTTATGATCTCGTTCCTTCCTTACGATGTCCATTATGTTCTCGATGGCACCGAATTGATGTCGATTGTTAATGAGATGGACGGCAAAGGCCGACTTGCTATCCTTTTGCAACCAAGAATTGCGGTGTTTTTCGTATATTTTCTTAAACGACCTCTTCGTAGATCCGATGTAAAACGCGCCACAATCGGGGGATGTTAGCTTGTATACACCGCTGGTTCTGTAGTCACATTCATGTTCTTGGTTAACGACTCTTGGGTTAAGCATATATCGGCTTACCTTGTACTTTATTATTGTATGATGATTGGATTTCCTGCTGTTGTAAACCCCTCCAATAAGAAAGTTTTCTGATTCGAGGGGTATGGTCATAAAAACAGGCCTCCGTTCTTAACTGAACGTAGTTGTATCCTACCTTGAAGATGTGGTTTCCACGAAACGCGTAGGTGTTAAATAAATTAATCACCAAACTTGCTATTTAGTCTGTCTTTGTTTCTACTGATAGAAAGCAAGTAAGCCCATGATGCAACCTCTTGATACCTTGAAAATATTTAAAAATGATCTGTACTGGAGATAATGAGTTAGCAGATTATTGAGAAAGAGTGAAAGACAATAGAGGAAGGACTCCTTAGAGCTCCGTGCTGTATAGAGCAAATGGTAAGCAAGTAAATAGAAGAAGAATCGGCGACCGCTAGACTACACAAATGATGAATGGCCAATTTTTGCTTAAAGACATTGAAAGAAGAAAGGAAATTGCAACAACATCAAGTATACATCTAAAGTAAGATTACATGAGTAAAAAATTATTTAGAATAGAAGGCATCCATGGAGAGGTCCATCCATTGTGAGCCTTTAAAAAAATTTTTTTTGGTAAAGCAAGTCCCGGTATATCACGTAGAATGGATTTTTTCAGTAAAGAGTTAAATTCCTGTCTTTCAGATTTTTCTTAGAAAGGACAGTCCCTTTGCTGTATATTGTAGTGATTGAGTTATTATTATTTATTATTATTTGGAGGTTAAATTTAGCTTTTTGAGGTTGTTCTTTTTACATACAAGCGTAAGTATCCCAGGCAACGCCGGGTCCTCTGCTAGTATCTTTCTATCTATAAAAAGAAGGATGTTTCTTTTGTGAGTTTGTTTGTGGGTTTGTTTGTTTGTTTGTTTCTTATGCAAATCTACAGTTTTAGTCCGATCTTAATGAAATTTTGGATACTTGACCTTCAAAGCATGAGGAAGGTCACTCTCTACCCGAAAAAATAATTATCATCGATAATAAATCGATATTTATGATGATAGCAAGGCATGTTAATGAGAAATATCTCATCACTAAAATGCAAGGCAAAGTTTGTGCAACAATACTTATCAACAATGGTATCAACACGCAATTCACAAACACTTTGCATGGACCAAAAATATATATATCATGACCAACTATGCAAGGCAAAGTTTGTGAAATATAGATAAGGTTCAACGTGTAACAATTCATAGAATTCTTTTTATTCAGGCTTTTCTAAGAAAAGAGAGTTCTTAGTACTTAACAATTTCTGGAAAATCTTTAAAAATGATCAGTAACTGGAGATAATGAGTTAGCAAACTATTGAGAAACAGTGGAAAGAAGACAGTGGAAGAACCCCTTCAGCTCAGTGCTGTATTGAGCAAATTGTAAGAGAGTAAATAGAAGAATCATCGACTGCTAGACTACACAAAGTGATGAATGGTCAAGTTTTGCTTCAAGACATCGGGAGAAGAAACGGAATTGCAACAACATCAGTTATACATCTGAAGTAAGATTATGTGAGTAAGAATTCATTTAGACTAGCAGTGGCATCCTTGGAGAGGTCCATCCATTGTGAACCTTTAAAAAAATCTTTTTCAAATTTTCATTTAGAATTTTCACTGTATTAATTTTAAGCACTTTCTAAAGTTTATTATTAAGATACTGCCACGCTGGGGTTATCACCTAGCCTATTAGGTTACACATCAGATCCAAATATTTCATAAAAATACATTTTGAATAGATTCTGTGGGAATGTGTATATTTTGGAAACTGAGGTGCTGATAATGCGATTATTGAAAGTTCGTTTCCATGCGATGAGCATGAAGTGTTGATGCCGTGACAGAACAATAATAAGCCAGCGTCTACTGATGAGGCAAAGCAGTTACGCGTGTCTCCCTTGAGCTCCCTACCAAATGTCCAGACGACTGGCAAAAGTTTGTGTCTGCCAAGGAAATAGAGAAAACGAGTATAGGTCAGAGATACTCTGCAACTAAAACGTAAAAAGCTATACGTGCGTTCGAATAGAACAACAGTGTATAAGAGTTTCTACATCAAGGGCAAGAAAAACTTGAGTTTAATGTATCTGGTGATTCTCCACAAGTTAAGAAGAGTTTAGACAAAGTCTTATTATATCACTAGAATTTCTGTTTTTTGTATTTTTTGTAAAGTGGATAGTCTCTTTGCTCTGTGTGTATTGATTGAGTTATCTAACCAATTGGGAGTTATAATTTAATTTCTTGAGATTGTTCTCTTTAACTAAAAGTGTAATTATCTCGGGCAACACCGGGTACCTCTGCTAGTTCTATATATATAAAGAAGGATGTTTGTGGGTTTGTTTGTTTGTTTGTTTGTTTGTTTGTTTGTTTCATTCTTATACAAATCTAGAGTTTTATTCCGATCTTCATGAAATTTTGCATACTAGACCTTCGAAGGATGAGGAAGGTCACTGTCTACCTCAGATTTCGGAAAAATAATAAATATCGATAAAAAATCGATATTCATGGTTATGGCAAGGCATATTAATGAGAAATATCTCATGACCAACAATGCAAGGCAAAGTTTGTGCAACAATAGTTACAGATAGTGGTATCAACGCGCCATTCACAAACACTCTACCCGGACCAACAATATATAGCTCATGACCAATAAAGCAAGGAAAAGTTTGTGCTACAATAGGTATCAATTATGAACAGAATAAAACTTGTTTATTCTATTAATTTACATTACGACCGTAGTCGGAACTGACAAAAAGAAGAATGATTTAGAAACAATGAATGCCTTACTAATCCTCGCTAGAAACAATGAGTTCATAAAAAATTTTTTTTGTTAACAATTGAAATTGATACATTCACACAATCTTCCCATAAGACATTGTTTGCATTAAGTTACACAAATTAAATCACATGCTTCTGTATGTTTATTTTACTTGAGTTCCTTGGTCATAATATCGGCTAAGTTACAGTCACTACTGATGTAGTTAAGTTGAAGCAGTCCATTGTCTATAAGTTCCTCGACAAACTGCAGTTTAATATCTATGTGTTTGGTTTTGGGATTGTCAAGATGATTGGTTGCAAAATCTATCGCTGCCTTGTTGTCGCAGTAAATCGTTACAGGCACAGAAAATACATCATGTAAATTTTGTTCTTACAGTATTCGAGAGATCCATATTGCTTCTTTACAGGTTTCTGCTAATGCAATGTACTCACTTTCCATGGTGGATAAGGTTACACATTTTTGTTTTGTTGTACGCCAACTTATCGGTGATCCACCTAGCACTATCACAGTTCCACTGAATGAATGTCGATCTTTGGTTGTTGCGCAATCAGCATCCGAACAGGCTTCTAGGTAGTGGTGACCTTCATTCTTGAACCAAAGTTTCTTTTTTAGAGTAGAATTAAGATACCGCAAAATATGCTTAATACATTAAATATGCACTGTACTTGGTTTTTCTACATACTGATTAAGCTCTGTAACAGAATATAGAATATCTGATCGCGTATTGGTAGACAAATATATTAGCGATCCGATGATACTTCGAAAATGCTTCTTATCTTGAGTATCAAGTAATATTTCATCATCCATAAATTTGATTCCTGGATCTATTGGAGTAGATTCAGTTCTTGAATCATCGAATCCATACTTTATTAGTAGTATCTTGATAAATTCTGTCTGATCACATGTAAGTGATCCATCATCCTGATGATTATATCTAACATTCAGTATATAGGAAATTTCTCCTAAATCCACTGTTTCGAACTTGGACGAGATCAGTTGCTTGATAGACTCAATATTTTGCATGTTGGGACCAAAAATTGCTATATCATAAACAGATACCAAAATAAATACTCCTTGATAAGTATAGATGCAGCTTGAACTATTCATCCTTTTAAATTGTAAAGTTTGAAAAGTCCTATCTAGTTCATTGTTACATGCATTACTTGGTATACAGCTTTTCTCAGTTTCAACACTGTAGTTTCTTTACCTTCCTTTATCCATCCATCTGGTTGTTGCATGTATATTTCATCTTCCAGCTGACTGTATAGAAAGGCACATTTAATATCAAAATGCTTAGTTTTCCATTTCAAAATGACTGAAAGTGCAAGCTCTGCTCTTATGACTCAAAAGTTCACTACTGGAGAAAATGTTTGGAAATAGTCAATATTTTCTACTTGAAGAAAACCTTTTGCAACAAGTCTTGCTTTAAATCTCTTAATTTGACCATTTGAATCCTTCTTGACTGCAAATACCCATCTAAAACCAATTATATTTCTGTCTTCAGGTGGGTTAGTCAAAATCCACGTTTTTCTTGATTCTTGTGTTAGCATTTCTTCTTCCATTGCTTTGTACCAATTCTTCTCTTCTGGCATTTGCATTGCCTCTTCATAAGTAGTTGGTATTTCAACTTTCAGATAATTAATTTCCTTGGGTTTATCCGCCCTTCACAATGGATTCCGTATAATCTTCTTAGGTCTACCTCTTCTTCTTTTAGTTTCATCTATTTCGTTCTTATCATTTGAGCTTGACCCTACTACCATGTCTTCTACTGTATGAGAATGTTGATCGTCTTGTCCTTCATCTCTCTCCAGTGTCGGTTTCTTCATTCCATGCAGGAAATCATAAATGCTAAATGGTCCTGGTCTAAACATTCTATGCCAAGTCTTGATTCATCAAATTTAACATGTTTAGTCTTGATGACATCTCTCGTTATTGGATTCCATAAAAAATATCCCTCTGTTTGATGAGCATAACCAATCATGATACATCGTTGCACTCTGCTTGCTAGCTTGCTTCTTTTCTCTTTAGAAATATGTGCAAATGCAAGACATCCAAATACTTTCAAATGTTTTACACTAGGTTTGTGTTTTGTCCACAGCTCTTCAGGTACTACTCCCCCTGTCATTGGGTGTATCATTCTATTTCTTACATAAGCAGCAGTCACAACTGCTTCACCCCAGACTGATAGAGATAACTGTGCAGAATCCAAACTTGATCTTGCAAGTTTCATGAGAGCACTATTCATTAGCTCAGCTCTACCGTTCATATTCAGATAATACATATTAGTTGTTTCATGTTTAATACCTCGTGCAGGAAACATATCATCTAGAGTTTTATTACAAAATTCCACGCCGTTATCAGTCCTGAATCTGTTCACTTGTTGTCCTGTTGAACGTACTGCTCGTTCTATAAACATGTTAATATATGATGATACATCACTTTTCTTCTTGATAGTGTATACCACTGTTCTTCTAGAAGTAGTCATCAATGCACGTTAAGAAGTATGAAGTTCCGCCATTTGTCTTCACTGGCATCGGGCCACAAAGATCAGAGTGAATTAGATCTAGCACCCTTGAAGACTGTTGCTTATCAATGGGAAAAGATGGAATTTTTGCTGATTTGTCTATTTGACAACTTTCACAGGACTGTTTATCTGCTTTAGTTTCTTCAAGACCAATAACACTTCTTTTGCGCATCATCTTTTGGTAGATGTGTTAAGATGACAAAAACGCTTATGTCATATTTGTTCTGAGTCTACTTAACATCGAGCTATAAACGATGACTTGTGATGCTCGATAGGTTCACCATCAACAATGTAGAGTCCATCTTTAAGTCGTGCTTGTGCAATAGTTTGTCAATTCGCATTCTTGATTGTTGCTAATCCATTGGAGAAAAGAACAGTGTTCTTATTTCTCTCAATCTGCGATATAGAAATTAAATTTCTTTTCACTATAGGTATATATAGCACATTCTTCAATATTACGTTTTGAATTCTATTGCCAATCTTCATTTTCATTTCTACTTCACTATGGCCTACATTATATATTATTCCTCCTGCTGTCTTGATTTGCATGCTTGTATCATCTACTAAATTGCTGAAAAAGTTCTATCATTGCATACATGATTTGTTGCTCCACTGTCTAAAAGCCATTGTTGCATTTCATCTTCTGAATGGTTCACAGTGGTCAGCAGAAAACTTTCATATTTGCTTTTTGTAAAGTTTAGATTCTTCTTACGTTTACTTCTGCAAATACGTATAATGTGACCTGTTTTTGAGCATCAAAAACAAACCACTTTTGATTTATTACTGTCCTTGGTAGTTGTGTTTGCCTTCTGATAAGTCTGAGCTTGGTTGGGTTTTTCCTTCTGTTTTTTGATACAGATATGCACTGTTGGATTCTTCTCGTTCACTTAGTTGCCTTCTATCATATTCAACTAATAAGGTTGTCTTTATCTCTTTAGACTTAAATTTATCATCTTCCAAATTAGCAAGTGACATTACGAGTGCTTCATAGCTATCAGGCAATCCAGTCAACAATGAATACACAAGTTCCGTGTCATCTACTTTAACTCCTGCTTCAACGACTTGATCATAGCATACTTTCAAACGATTTAACTAAGAGGACATTGACTCACCATCCTCCAAGTGAATTTTCATGAGCTGTTTCTTTCATTTTAAAATTCTTGATCTGGACATTGGTTCATAAACTGATGCTAGAGTGAGCCAGGCTTCTCTCGATGTTTTAGCATCTACAAGATGCATTTTGTTGATCAGATGATATATTTAAAGCAGTAGTAGCTAAAGATTTTTCATCTTTCAAGGTGAAATTACGTCTGTCTTCAACAGTAGCTTGTGGTTTCGGTTCAACAGTGCTGTTAGCATAATCCCATAATTCACGCTCAATTAGCATCATTTTGACATTATATTTCCAATTTCTGTAAATATGGTCGGACAGTTATTCAATATGCGGAGCAACAGGCTTGTATGACGCCATAGTATTATACTATTCTGTGTACTTTACTGCATGATGTGCTGAATACATTAATATGCGCTCTAAATAGAAAGAAAGTACTTATCTTTGACAGGAGCCTATTAATTTAGACCCTATAGCGTATCTTGATAACAAATTGCTGCTTGGTTTACAAGATGTCAGACTTCACATGTCTTAGAACGAGTCGGCATTGTTATTTCTCCATGGCTTCTCGGGTTACAGTGAAGTTGACCACTTTTTGTTTTTTTGTTAAAGCAGTATACTTCATCTGTTTACTTCACGCAGTAGAAGCTTGCTGGGCCCATAACCATGAACGGAATAAAACTTGCATATTCTATTAATTTACATTACGACCATAATCGGAGCTGACAAAAAGAAGAATGATTTAGAAACAATGAATACCTTACTGATCCTCGCTAGAAACAATGAGGTCATAAAAATTTTTTTAGTTAACAATTGAAATTGATACAATGCAAACAATTGTACATTCATACAAATAATGGGGTAAATTTTGAAAATTTTAATTTTGTAGGGGTAAGGGTTAAACCCCATGTGTTATTTGGAAAGTTGTAGAGCATCATGTAAAATGTGGGTTTATCAAAAAATCCGGTGAAAAAATCTCATGCCGTGCCCTCTTTATCGAGTGGGTAAGTGAAAGGTATGGGTCGCTGATGTGGAAAAAAACCCACCATATTAGAAATAAAACAGTAGGGACTACATATGAATAATTAATGAGAATGAATGAGTCATTACCCTGAAAAGCTAAGAAACTCGACCGAGCTTTTCCCCCCAGGAAAAACATTATGAAATTTGAAAACTGTACATGGGAAATGGGAAATGAGTTTTCCTGTATTTGTCTAAATTAGCTAGCCATACTTTTCACTTTACCCACTCGATAAAGGGCAGAGGATGAGATTTTTTCACCGGGTTTTTTGCTAAAACCACATTTTACATGATGCTCTACAACTTTCTAAATAACACATTAGGTCTAACCCCTACCCCTACAAAATTAAAATTTTCAAAATTTACCCCTTCACCCCCAGGGACGCGAAATGTTTTTATTCTGAATCAGGGGACATTAAAACCAAATAATCAATGTTCATTCCCCCCCCCACCTGTTCCCCTTGAGCCATTATTTGGACCTAAAGACGGGACACCTTGAGCTCCCGATCAACCGTGCAGACGACTGGCAAATATTTATGCCTGGAAAGTAAAGAGAAAGAACGAGTATTGGTCAGAGAAACTCTGCAACTAAAACAAAAAATCTATACTAAAACATAAGGACAACAGCAGTTTCGAATAGAGAAACAGGTTACGTCAAGGTCAAGAAAAACTAGAGTCTAAAATATCTGGTGATATTCCGGTATATCAACTGGACTACCGTAATACTGCAGTTTTTCGTATTTTTTAGAATGGATACTCCCTTTGCTCTGTGTTGTATTGATTGAATTCTTTATTAACCAATTGGAAGTTATTATTTAATTTTTTGAGATCTATGATAATGCGATGGTTGAATGTTCTTTTCCAAGAATTATGAACAATGAGCATAAAATGATGATGCAGTTTCAGAACATTAATAAGGCAGCGTCTATTGATGAGACAAAGGAATCACACGCGTCTCCCTATCGAACGTTCAAACGACTGTTTAAAATTTATGTGTCAGAGAAACAAAAGAGAAAGAACGAGTATTGGTCAGATAAACTCTGCAACTAAAACAGAAAAAGCTATATGGGCATTGAGAACATCTGAACAATGGTAGTTTTGTATAGAGCAAGAGCTTCTATGTCAAGGGCAAGAAAAACTTGAGTCTAAAGTATCTGGTGATGATTGGCAGTGGTGAGGCAAGTGAAGAAGAGTTTAGATAAAGTCCCAGTATATCACTTAGAATTCCTGTTTTTCGTATTTTAAGTAGAATGGATAGTCTCTTTGCTATGTGTTGTATTGATTGAGTTATCATCTAACCAATTGGGAGTTATAATTTTATTTTTTGAGATTGTTCTCTTTACCTATAAGTGTAATTATCCCGGGCAATACCGGGTACCTCTGCTAATTATGAATAATTCTTGGAAACGAACGTTCAATCATCGCATCATCAACGTCTCAGTTTCCAAAACAGACATTCCCACAGAATATAGTCAAGATGTTTTTTATGATATGTTTGCATTTGATATGCTACCAAATAAGCTAGGTGATAACCCCAGCTCGGACTGTTTTTATGATTAAATTTTGCAATATCTTATAAATAAACTCATAAAAGCATTTAGAATTAATACAGTAAAAATTCATAATGAAAATTCGGAAAAAATTTTTTAAAATGCTCACAATGGATGGACCTCTCTATGCATGCTCTTGCTAGCCTAAATAATTTCTTAGTCACATAATCTTACTTTAGATGTTGCTCTTGATGTTGTTGCAATTCCCACTCTCGATGTCTTGAAGCAATACCTGACCATTCATCTCTTTGCGTAGTCTAGTTTTCACCTATTCTTCTATAGATGTGGTTACCATTTCCTCAATAGAGCACAGAGCTAAAGGACAGCGTCCTCTGTCGTCTTACCATTTTTCTCAATAGTCTGTTTACTGATCATCTCTAAATGTCTTCAAGAATTTCTTAACTCTCATTTCTAAGAAAAGCCTGAATAATAGGAATTCTATGTATCGTTAGAAATTGAACCTTCTCTATATTGCACAAACTTTGCCTTTCATTTTTGGTCATGAGATATATATTGTTGGTCCTAACAAAGCCACAAACCCAGAAACAAACATACTTCTTTATATATATAAATAGACTAGCATAGTACCCAGCATTGCCCGGGATAATTGTACTTGTAGGTTAGCAGAACAATCTCAAGAAGTTTAATTAAAACTCCAAATTGTATAAATAATAATTCAATCAATAAAACATAGAGTAAAGGGACTATCCATTCTACGAAAAATAAGAAAAACAGGAATTCTAGGTGATTTATAGGGACCTTATCTAAACTCTTCTTGACTTGCGTCATCACTGCAGAGCATCACCATATACTTTAGACTCATGTTAAGTTTTTCTGTTATGGTTTTCTTTCTTTCATCCGATTTTTGAAATATTTTATTAGCCTCAGTGTCATCACTTTGCACTTTGCTTACCTGGCTTAAGTGTCTAACCGAATTTGTAATCATTTTGGTGCTTTGGGCGAATTGTTAAAATTACATTCCCCGATTCTTAAGAGAGATGACACGTACGAACTAATTCTCAGGCTCTTGACAGAGGACTAGGAAAATGTCAACAAAGTAGAATTCTCTTATTTGCTTAGGTCTCTTTCTATGCAGAGGCAAAGCAAAGATTTCTCTCAGTGCACAAAGCGACAGCTCGAGCCCCTAAAGAATACCTGATGCCTATGTTTTGTTCACCCACTGATGTGTAAACAAGGACTTACTAAGTTTCAGCTAGAATTGAAATACACAAGTGTCGTATTATGATTACAGGTTAGAGGTCATGTGAATATTTCATGAACGAAAATAAATGTTATTTACTGGAGACATGGCCATTAGCGTTTGAGTATTTCTTCAAAATGTATGTTGATAGAAGATAGGTAGTTTATAAAATTAAAGAATAAGCATTACAAAAGATGATTAGGTCATTGGTATCTTCTATATTTATAAAGAAGAGCGTTTGTTTGTGGGTTTGTTTGTTTGTTTGTTTGTATTATTCCGATCTTGATGAAAGTTTGCATACTTGACCTTAAAAGGATTAAGAAGGTCACTGTCCACTTCAGATTTCGAAAAGATAGTAATTATTGATAAAAAAAATCAATATTCATGGTTATGGCAAGGCATATTAATAAGAAATATCTCATGACCGACAATGCAAGGCAAAGTTTGGGCAATATAGATAAGGTTCAATTTGTAACAATACATAGAATTCCGGTTATTCAGGCTTTTCTTAGAAAAGAGAGTTCTTAGTACTTAACAATTTCTTGAAAATCTTTAAAAATGATCAGTAACTGGAGATAATGGACAGTTAGCAGACTGTTGAGAAAGAGTGGAAAGACGACAGAGGAAGCAATCCTTTAGCTCCGTGTCCGTATAGACCAAGAGCTTCTACGTCGAGAGCAAGAAAAACTAAAGTCTTAAGTATCTGGTCCCCTGTATGTCACATAGAATTCCTGTTTTTCGTATTTTTCGTAGAATGGATAGTCCTTTTGCTCTGTGTTGTATTGATTGAGTTATTATTTAACCAGTTGGAAGTTATAATTTAATGTTTTGAGATTGTCCTCTTTACCAACAAGTGTAATTATCCCGAGCAACGCCGGTTACCTCTTCTAGCATTCCATAAACACGAACTAGAAAGTGTGAAAATAACCGAAAGGTTTATCAAAGTGAGACTTATTAAATCTACTGTTTTCAATTATATCAATCCAATACATATTCTCCCGGGCTACAATTCCGTGGATTTCATGAGTACCAAGGGGTTGGTGTGTCCTTTTGGATGACTACTTTACCCTGAGTTTTCTGCAATTCTACTCGTTTAAAACAAAAAATTTCCAATGCATTTTACATTAATTCTTACTGAAAGTTGGTTCCAATTATGAAAAAAAGGATATATGCACAAACGCTTTTCTCCACAAGTGTACTTTTTTGAGGACTTGTTCAAATTTTCATGTCTCTGAATTGTCTCAATTATGAATTTGGTTTACATTTTTTTAAAATAAAATACACCAACTACACATAAATGCGCCAGCCATCAGCCTGTGTGAAATCCCTGGTCACATCGAATATCCTGTGGTCTCCAGGGATGATTAAACTGTCATCCCGATCACATACCCTTAAACCGACCAATGAATGATCCGGGTTGAACACCAGGCGGATTGGCGACTATAGGTATTTGGTGACACGGATAGGAAAAACCTAGTCGTCGATCCAGCCTGGTGTTTGCAGAGCAACATTCTTATCTCGTACATTTAACAACTTTGAAGCACATTAAACTTGGTTTAAAGACCTCAGCAAATCAGGTGTAAACAACTAAAGACTGATATAACTCAGTCACCCGAATTCAATCTCAAATGATTGAAAAGCATCGATCAATGCTGTGGAGCACAAATATGTTAGCAACAGACCTGAAACAATGTTGGCTGTAAAAACTTATCCAATCAAGTTAAGTAAAATGAACTTGAAAGTACTTGTCGTATTTGAGAGGGTAAATTCAAATTAAAAAAAAAATGGATTAGAATGGCAAACCCAGCAATTGAAACACGGAAACTGGCAACCACTCAACCAGTGAATGAAAGCCTGATGTTCTACCCACTGGCCTGTGAAAAGTCGAAATCTTAAATCCTGTATAGAATGTTGTCACCATTGCGCTAAGTATGCTTGCTCTTAAAAAAAGTAGACCTTGAAAGACAGCATGATTTAAAGCAAACATCAAACTAAGCAACCAGAACGCAAAAAATCACAGAGTAGAAGAAAAATAAACATTCTTAGCGAGAAACTGTATTTATAAAAGTTTGCGATGTCAATTGTCATCCCTCTAAACCTTCGTGTCAGGATTGTCAGTAGTCAATTGAAGCAATGCACCCATTATCAAAAAATTTAAAAAAAAATACACCTTGAAACAGAAGTAGTTTTAGTTAGAAGAAAGTCTGAAAGGGCTTGGAAAATATTTGATTGACCGAAAAACAATAGTTAATTAGTAATTAGGCAATCAAATTGAGGGTGCCAGTATGTCAATATGCCCTACCATAAGGGATAAAAATATGATGGGAAGAGCAGTGTATATTGTGAGACAAAATCACATCAGCCCGTTTTTGCACTCTGAGCACAAGGACCCCTTGGCTGTCTCACAGGTTTTGGTGCTTCACTGCATGGCATTCTTCACGACAGAGATGCTTCACTGCATGGCATTCTTCAGGACAGAGACGCTTCACTGTATCAAGAAGATGTGATCAGTCAGATGAATTACCACACCCAGGAATGGAAGCTCGATCAAAGAGTAATCAAACAGGACACCCACCCCAATGGAGACACCAAATCAAGGAAATTCAAAGGTAAATAAAAAATTAATTAATTAATTAATAACCCACATTAATAAAAGTTAATTAAAACATCGACAGACCCATTGTACTAAGAGTACAACTGTGATGACAGCAGTCACGTGAGCAGCAGCAGCGATGAGCCTGTAGGAATGGAAGGTGGAGGGGTGTGGGCCTGTGTGATTGGAATGTGGCGGTGGCACCTTTGATCTTTTGTGTGTGGTCAGGTGTAAATGGTTGGGACACCCCTCCACATTCCAGTATGAAGCTGAATCTCATACACACCTGTGGGTGTGGCCAGGTGTAAACGGTTGGAACACCCCCTCCACATTCCAGAATGATGCTACACCTGGAATTCATCTCCTTATCTCTTATCAGTTTGTACAGTAAATGACATCTGGCTTTATCTTTTACAGTGGTATTGCATAGCATTGCCTGCATAATGGCTTTTCTATGAACATTGCCGGCATAATTGATTTTCATGTATGCAAGTATTTCACTGAAATAAGGTGAGCACAAAATACACAGGTTGAGTTAAAAGTAGTGGCTGATCACCAAACAAACTTTCAAATGAGCATCAGACAGGAAGAACTCTTTGCTAATTTTCAAAGTAGAGTCCATTGTGTTCGATGGTCTTCATCCAACAATCAGGCGGTTGGCAGATACCCTCGCGAAACCACTCCTCCGATTTCTGGGCGAAAAAATCACACACAGCGTCTTCAGACACACAAACATTGGCGAAGCACCATCCACGCTGGAAATGCGCCATGTACTGGAAGAGATGGTAGTCGGACGGTGCCAGGACAAGGCTGCATGCTGGGTGTGTGGTGTTTTTCCAGCGTTTGACGACACACCTTCACCCATTTTTGTGCTTGCATAGGCGTCAGCTAGTGGGGCTTAACTCGGCAGCTCCTGTTGACCTTTTCCATGGCGTGCAGATGTCCAACCACACCCAAGTGTCATGTCCCGATATCCGCCGCTAGTCCATAGATGGTGCTGTCAGGCTTGGCTTCCACTTGTTGCTGTAGGGCTGAGTCATCCACTTCTTTGGGTCTTCCGCTCCTTGGAGCATCTTCTAGGCCCATGTCTGCAGACGAAAAGCGGGAGAAACACCATTGTGCTGTCCGTTCATTGGTCACACCCTGAACTTCCACCCTGCAAATTTCGGCGGCTGCTGCTCCCGCACAGGTCCTCTTTTTCCTATAGTGAGGAAGGAGCCTGCGTATCATCAATTTTTGTGCCATATTCTTACACTGCCGGACGCAGGTGGCACAATGTCTATGGCATTCAAATTCGTACTGACGTTTCTTCCCATTTTTATCACTTAATAAACTGCGATATATTCTTGTGGTAAATGGTCTTCACCCAGAATGGTCTTCGTCAAACTCTAACCTTCCCTCCCTAGTCAGCTACTACTTTTAACTCAAACTCTGTAATATGACGTTTTAATATACAGGTTCAAGGGGGTTAAAATGGGGTCGATAATATGAAAAAACAGTACAGATCAAAAGAAACTTTTGCAGTTAGAGTGCTGCTTGTCTTTGCCTTTTCCATGCTTGCATACTTTTTCCATGGACAAACTGAAACAAGTTTCATATTATAAACTTTTTTCATTACTCTTTAAGGTATTTGTTATAAACAAGTCCTTTCCTAGCGACATACGTTTTGATTAAAATGAAATATTTTTTGCCAAAAGTGGCTTAAATTAAAAAAAAATTAGCCCATTTGTCATTGTTAAAAATTAGAGCAAATTACTTTGCTAAATTGCTATATTCAGAATCTTAAAACTCCGGCAATTTCAAGATTTTAAAACCCCGGCAATGCTTAATGAAATTGCAATTTCTCAGAAAGTGACCAAAATTCAGATTGATGTGGATTGGGTAGAATAAGTCAGACTAAAACGAAAGTTGGAAATTTGACAGAATATTACATGTATATTGTAATAAAAGTTACTCGAACTCTCTCTCTGACCAATCTTTTGGATGTGACAGCATTTGATATCTAGGCAAATTAAGGTCCAATTATCTCGGAAACCAGTGCAAAGTTTTGAAAATGACTTTTTTCATACTAATTCTCATGAGACATGACACAGACCTTGTCTGTGATTGGTTTGAGAAAAGAATACGAAAATCAACGTAGGCAAGACAGCTAAATTAGTTGTTGATAAAGACCAATATATTCCAGTTCGGACCCAAAAAATCTTAGGGATCTATTTTGATAATAAGTTAAAATTTGTGCCACATATAGAAGAAATTATTTGTCAATGTAGTAAACTTAAATATTTTGTGAAAAGATTACACTCAACATTAACTAAAAAAGAAATGGTTAATATATTAGAGAATTTTACCAAATTTTTACCAAATATTACTTACGGTTTGGTCCTTTGATAGAAATCCCATTAGGAAAAGCTGAAAATAGCATTAGACAGCAACATTCGTATGGCCTTAAATCTTCCCCTGTATCAGTCAATTACTCAAATCGGTATTGAAACAAATTTTATAATCTTTCCTGAATTTGTGATTTCCATGAAACTGAAAGAAATCTTTGCAATGAAATTGCCCCACCAACAAGGAGTTATCTGACTTATCCATATTTAGTGGGGGGTTCGTCTACCTTCGACTAGTAAACGATTACATGAACGATTACACGGGACATGAACATTTGGGTTGATACAGGGTGTTCGGATGCCTGTATAGGCTCATCAGTTGACCCTCTGTGCGAGACATTCAATGCAGTACAGACGAAGCAACTACCTCATGAACTTACAGTACTGTAATCCGCAATCAATGTAATCATTCTCAATGCCGCTACGATGACAACAACAACCATTCACAATGGCGGATGGTCAACCAGACAGATTGCCGTCTATTTATCGCGGCAGGCACGGACGGTAGGCCGATGTTAGAGGCAATGGCGAAAGGAAGGTCCACATATCAGAAGACCAGGCTTTGGGGCCCAGAGAAGCACGTCAGCTCGTACCGATAGGTGGATACTGAGACAGCGTTAGTGGACAGAACCATCATCCTAAGGCAACTGCGTGACAACATCACTATTTCCTGTACTGCTCCAATGTTAATAGCGACAAAAACACGCCAGTTACATGCCGCAACAATGTCTGCCAGTCATCCTGTTTTCCTTTTTTCAATTATTATGTTTTCTTTTGACATCTGAGCATCGCGCGATACGACTGCAATGGTGTCATGAACGAGTGGGCTGGCGAATGGAATTGTGCCTGGTGGTCTTCAGTGATGAATCCCGATTTTATTTGGACACCGACAACAGATGTGGACGGATGTGGCGCAAACCATTGAAACATGCCAATGAACAATACATCCGGTATCGCCATCTGTGGACCAACATACGGGGTCATGGTGTGGGGTGCCATTAGCTATGACACCAGAATGCCTTTAGTCACCATCCAAGGCACCCTTACAGCAGCATGGTACAACACAAAGATTCAGCAGCCCGTATTACTACCCTTTCTGCAAGCCATACCTGGCACAAACTTTCAGCAGGATAATGACAGACCGCACAAGGCAAACATGAGCATGGCATGTCTGCATGATGTCACTCATTGAGCGAAGAGTCCTTAGTTCTGTTTCTATCAACAAAATTGGTAGACACCTGCCAAAACAATAAAGGGAGAACAGAGATTCCGACTAGTTTCTATATTTATTCACGGCTTTATCAAGGATAACACACTAGAGATTACTTACTCTTATATACAGAAATATGTTACAAAGTGATCCACATGATTGGATAAAGAAATGGCAAAGAGTATAGAAAGTTTAAGAATGAAACAACAGGAACAAAGAAATAACGAATAGTAAAAAGGAAATAATTTCCAAACATTCGGAAAAGATATGAATGCTATATAAAGAATCAATAGGGAGTCGTGGTAACAGTATAAAGCTAAAACAAATTAAATAAATATATAAAATGGGAACAAGAAAAGAAAAGCAGTGTGTCATATGCTGAAACACGGACCTAAGAGAAGACTCATCCAGTTATCTATTAAGGCAATACATAAAGAAAATTCGGTATACAAAATTAGATATATTACAATAGATCGGATGCTCTGGGGAGGATCTTTTAGCTTTAAAAATTTCTATGGAATCGAGAGTCGCCGAGAGTCATCGGGTTGTTGTAGATGTGGAGAATGGACATCATCTTGTGTCCTTGGGCATGTCTAGTGAAGACTACGTGGTTAGCATAATGGGACTTGCTGTCTTTTTTTGTGCGAGTTTATGTGTTCATTGTAGCATATGGTGTAAATGTGGGTCGATAAGCCCATGTAGTACTTGTCGCAGAATCCACAATTCAAACGATATACCTATTTTCCGCAGAACAGGAAAATATTTTTCTGTTCGCACAGGATGAAATGTGGGCTAAGTTAAAAGAGAGATACCTATTTTTGGGGGAGGATAGGTCAGGGGTTTAGGATTAAGGAGAGCGAGCTTCCTTCGTTGGAGAATACGGAAAAAGGTATAAGAGTAGTAGCCATTTTTTAATGCGAGGGCATGGATAATACGGAATTTTGTGGCACGAGAGGAGGGATTGAGCGATAATTTAAATGCTCGGTCGATAATGAAACCTAGGGAGGTGTGTTTATGCATAGGGGGTGACTAAGATGTTGTCGACATTACAGAAGTATGAAATGATAGTGGAATTAGCGAGGAGGGGAGAAATGTCGACGACGACATCATAATCAATTTTGACTCCCGCTCTATCTCACCCACTAGTATCGCTAGCATCTTGAACTCTTTCTCACCCCATATTCAATTCACCTTCGTGACGGAAGTTAACAAGTCTATCTAATACCTTGGCATTCTCATCACTATCGACCCCCCTAAGTGACCGCTTCTCTGTGTACCCAGAAAACCAGAAGTGCCTCCATGCATTTCTTTATCAACCGAGCCCTTAAATTATCGCTCAATCCCTCCTCTCATGCCACAGAATTCCGTATTATTCATGCCCTCGCATGAAAAAAATGGCTACTCCTCTTCCACCTTTTCCCGTAGGATGTAGGAAGCTAACTCTCCTTAACCCTAAATCCCCTGACCTATCACCCCCCAAACAACTGGGTCTCTCTGCTTTATCTTAGCCCCCACTTCTCCCATCTCTCCAAATCCCTATCCTCCCTTGGCCTTCAAGTTTCCTTCCGTACATCGACCCCTTGTTTTCGCACTTTAAACCCACCTTCCCGTGCAAACACAGAGATTTTTTCCTGTTCCGGGGTATATCATTTGAATTGTGGATTCTGCGACAAGTACTACATAGGCTTATCAACCCGCAATTTCACCTCACTCTACAATGAACACATAAACTCACACAAAAAGAAAGACAGCCAGTCCCACTACGCTAACTGGACATGCCCCGAAGACACAAGATGATGTAATGTCCATTCTCCACATCTGCGACAACCCTTTCAAGAGGGCGATGCTGGAATCCACAGAAATTTTTAAAGCTAAAATATCTTCCTCGAATCGCCTCCTCAATTGTCAAACTTTTTTTGATGTTTTCTCTATCCTTGATTCTGTATCCGACCTACAGTAATATATCTAATTTTGTATCCTGAATTTTCATTATGTATTGCCTTAATAGACAACTGGATGAATCTTCTCTTAAGTCCGTGTTTCAGCTTATGACACAATGCTTCCTTTTCTTGTTCCCATTTTACTTATTTATTTAATTTGTATTACTTTATGCTATTACCACTACTGCCTATTGGTTCTTTCTATAGCCGTTCATATCTTTTCCGAATGTTTCGAATTTTTGGCCTACCACTCTCTAAGAGTGAAGGCCTTTGTTTTCGTTTCAGAAATTCAAATTTTTTTTTTTGCTGAAATCGACTTAAAAATTCATGATTCTTAAAGATATGTTGAAATTTTGAATAAAAAATTTTCTGTCTGTATATATGCATATATTTATTTATGTATGTACGTATGTGGCCAATTTTGTGCAGCTAACTCCTCTGAAACAGCAAATAGCCGAACCAAATAATAATTATACATATTTAGTGGGTTCCTTAAATTGTGCCTTTGTGTATATTTGATGTCAATTGGATAAGCCTTTTTCGAGATACTAATTATTTTCAAAAAATTAAAAAATTGCTGTAGCGTTCAAACGAGCGAACCAAACTGAATAAACTCGCATACTCCTCTCATTAAGGCGAATTTTTTTTTGTAAATGACTTGTTTGGCTGTGATGAGCCATTTTGGAGTTATTTACTATCCCATCCACCAAGACCCCTCCCCCGGTCAATTTTTTTTATTTTTTTCTATTCTTATTCTTTTAAGATATTCAGACAGTGGGTTTCTTAAACTATACATTGACCATTTTTCATGGAAATAGGCTAAGCCTTTTTGGAGAAATTCATTTCTTTTTGAAAGAAATGAAGAAATGGTAAAAACATTCATTTCAAAGCTCCGAACACAATATAAACGACATGAAGATCTAACTCTTATTGAAAAATACAATTTTCTTTTTGACGTAGAATACGTCCTACGTTTCGGTACTGGGAAGCCACGCTTAAATCGTGAATGTCATGAAAAACGTTGATTATGAAAACCTTAATACAGTAACATCAATAACATCAGTAACATTTAATGATAGAAAAATAAATGATATTGCATTCGATAGTGTATAAAACAAAGCATGCTTTAGACTTTGACCGACTTCATGCTGACGTCATCGGCTGATACAATCAAAGAACAAAGGTGAGTCAGAAAATCTGCTCTCTGGTGAAGTCAAGCTCTGGCTTCCTTTGTGATAGTACGACATTTTAGGTGTCATTTGTTTTATCTTTTTGCGCTTTATAAAACAGCTTAAAAATTAGACCTCAGTAATTAATAGTATATAAGATATCGCCCTTCGAATTCTGGAAATTTTGCACAAATTACAGAATTTCCAAGTTTATGCATAATAAGCGCCAGAAAAACTATAGAAAACGTCACAGGTAAACATATTTAGAGATGGGAAATCCATGAAGACCCAGATGTCCGATGTTGAAAGTCTACGGGCTCAGCAGGAATGACTGAAAGTTGAGTCGTGGTGCCGCCAAAGTGAACTATAGCCCTATACGAATGCACCAATAACTTCCACTGCTCAGTTCGACGCAAATAACATATCTGATGATATAAACGTTTCAACACCAAGTGATAAAATCCAACCCATGGAGGTCTATAAGGAGCCATAACCATCAACATTAGCAGCATCTTCATCAAATGCGATTTTTGTATGGAGCAATATACAGGGTGAGGCATTTATCTCGAAACTAAACATTGTACGAAAAAATGTCCAAAATCAAAAGTGAATTATTTCGCGGGGGAAATTCATTAGTTAAAAAATCCCCCCCCCCCCTTGTGAGGGGGGGCTGGGGGACGGGGTAACTTTGAAATCTTAAATAGGAATCCTATTTTTAATGGTATATTTAGATTGTACCCAATATTTGAAAAATGATTTATTCTTGGTGTTTTTTCAATTGATCAACCGTTTAGGTGATAGAGGCCCTGAATGTGTGGAGCTTTTAAAGTTTTGAACCCTATTTTATCGATGAAGACAAAGAGATAGAAAGTGGGACTTACAGACATTCCTATACTACTTTTTAATGATCTTCAGTATCCGAAGTTAGAATTTCAAGAATTCAATACTTTTTAGTGCACAAGTAAACTTTTGGGGGCACTGTCCTATGGAGACAGAGTCAATGCGTTCAAAACATTTAAAGTTCAACATTTTCAGGGCCTTTATCTCCTAAATGGTTGATCAATTGAAAAAACACCAAAAATAAAACATTTTTCGAATATTGTGTACAATCTGAATATACCATTAAAAATAGGATTCCTATTTTAAGATTTCAAAGTTACCCCCTCCCGCAGCCCTCCTCGCAAGGAGAGGGGGTAATTTTTTAACTATTGATTTTCCGCCGCGAAATAATTCACTTCTGATTCTGGACACTTTTTCGTACAATGGCTAGTTTCCGAGATTTTTAGATAAATGCCTCACCCTGAATATGCGACAGTTTGGGACAAGGAATTCATATTTCCTTCTATATTCATAAACAATGAATTTGGATATTCGTGTAATGTTTGTGATAGATTTTGTTTTGAGAAGGACTTGAAGCACCCACTTAACACAAGTGTGATATCTTAGCTTCATCATTTTCATCAGTACTGTGTGAAGGATTTCATTCTGTGTAATCATTGTAGAACAAATTTACAATTATTCAAACTATAGTGATATAAGTTATAGGAGAGCAGGCGTTTTTGCACTTTTTTGAAATTGTAACTCTTTAAAGACTGTTAACTTTTACTGACAGGCTGGTCTAAGTATAGACGACTGATCGATGCTGATATCAATGATATTTGTATTGTTAAAGCTTTGCACAATGGTGTAGTGAGATCTATACTAGGAAGTGTTTACTCTGAGTGGCCAGATTATTATGACCACCTGATGTTTTTAGGCAA
Organism: Rhysida immarginata; assembly: GCA_023313115.1. Lineage (NCBI taxonomy): Eukaryota > Metazoa > Arthropoda > Chilopoda > Scolopendromorpha > Scolopendridae > Rhysida > Rhysida immarginata. Next base: position 765,209 of record JAHWFO010097661.1, read on the forward strand.
ATTAGCTATGATTTCGCGCTGAAGTTGCTAAAGAGGCAGACTAGTGTAAATAGGCAAGCAGGTTGTTTACCACGTCATTGGAAGTGATTTTTTTTCAGAAGATTATTGGTAAACGACGTGAGTTAGCAGCCATTGATGATTGTTGGTACTCGGAGCCATGGGGCTAATATCAGTAAAACTTCTGCATTCGTTAAATGTTCATGATCAGCTGCTGGTAAATTGTTACAGACTGGACTGTCTGCCGGCAAACTGGGTCTGAACGTGCCAGTTGTGGCCGTCAGTGTTCTGGCCGAAAGGAGAGTGGCCTAACTCGTACAAGACAACAGAAGGGCAATATCGCATCAAATTACTGCAGATCTTTATCAGGGATCCTCTCAAATGACCTCTGGACGCACTGTTCGCAATGCACTGCATTGTATGGAATATGGGAGCCGAAGGCCAGTTCGAACACCTTTGCTATCTGCAGTTAACAAGATAAAACGTCTCCAATTCGCACAGGAACAAAAGGGTTGGACTATTGAGCATCGGAATAAAATGATGTGGTCTGATGAACCACGTTCTCAGATACATCATGCAGATAACAGAATGAGAATTTGACGAAAACTGCATGAAATCATAGAACCCACACGCATGAGTACAATCGTTCAAGCTCGTGGGGGCAGTCCTGGTTTGGAGCATATATTCCTGGCATGATATGGGTCTTCTAATTTGTGTAAGAAAACGTCTGATTATCAGAACATACCTAAGTTGATGGTGTATCCTAATGGAGATGGCTTCTTTCAACGTGACAATGCGCCATGCCACGCTACTCGTACTTTGCAGGAATAGGTTCAAGAACAAACTTTTCCTGTGCGTTGCTTCAGAAAATTTATTTTGATGCTGAATGTATGCTATAAACCCTATGTTCATTGGCCAATTGAAAATGATAGTAAGGCGAGATTGTTGCGATCGCCACGAACGAAGACGACCCTGACTTAGGTGGCCCCAAATAATGAGCATTTTTGGCAGAAAGTTGAAAGAGCCATCAGACAGGTGGTTCCAAAACAACCAACTTCACCAAACAGGATAGTGCTATTCATCAGGTAAAGACTGTTATTCCAAGCACAACATTGAAGCTCACTGATAGAGACTGAAGGGATTTGAAGCGGATTTTGGCCAGAAAGCACAAGACAACACCATTCATGGTGTCAGATTCTTCGTATCACCTTTCATCATCTGGTGGAGTAAATGCGAATCGCTGAAGTATTGATGACAGAAGGTGGCCCAGTGAAGTACTTATTGGGTGGTCAAAATAACCTGACCACTCAGTGTATATTCATCCTAAAGTATCGATATCTCTTATGGAAATGTTGTTGTTCAGTGCGATAATGAAATATTCACTAACAACTAGACCAGTCAGTGACAATATGGAGGTGATACTAATATTGCAATTATGACAGTTAGCATTATGAATGTAGATGCTACATTAAATTTATACGCTCTTAGCTTTATGAAGAAACATTTTAATTTAGATTTCAAACCCATAGAATCACCTATTACATCGGTTGGCAGTACTATAAATTTAAACAGGTGGTGGCCTTACAGTATAACAGAGGGACATCAGGAGTTCCAACTAGTTTCGCCATTTATTCCCGGCTTTGTCAAGGATATATACAGCAAGACAATCGACAATCGACAATCGAACAGTGCAGGGAAAACGAGACGAGTGGTCCAAAAGCAACGCTTTCACTGCCATACTCATCCAGGAAGTAACCAGTGGAAGTACACTGAATTAGGCAAGAAGCCAGATGAAACCTAGTTAAGTCATACAGAGGATAAGATGGGGTCCGTTGCTATAAGGATGATAGAGTTGATTGTTGATTGACGAGTGGCACGAGGAGCTATGAGATCCAGTATTCGGGAAAGATGGCCTTTTGGATGTCCTCGAAATTGATGTCCAGAACGTGTCGGGGCCTGCGATGCCTGAGGAAACTTCTAAACGTGAGTGGGTGTTCCAGAATATCTGCAACCAGAGGATTTGGATGGTCCTTGATCTTCGGAAGCAACTTCTTCAGCGACTCCTGTACATAGCTACCAATTGGAGATATATGGAAATCTTCAGCAATAGAAATATTTGTTGCGACTCTCCTGTCAAGTTTGGCGATAGTCCTCAGATTAACGTTTTGGAAGGATTGGAGGTAGATTAACGTCCTTCCATCTGGATTTGCATATTGTAGCCCAGGCAGGCATACCATAAAGAAGAATGACTCGTATAACAATCTTGTAAAGCAAAAGTTTGGTATCCACTTCAAGGGCGCTGTTTCGTCCCAGAAGGGCAACTAGACTGAACTTCGCCTTCTTGGCTCTATTTATCGCATAGGAGACGTGGTCTCCCCAATTTAGCCTGGCATCTACCACCACACCGAGGTATTTATAATTTTTTACCCACTCGAGCTCTTTACCAGAAAGGAAAAGGGAACTCGGGGGTTTTCGAAGTTTCTTCGTAATGAACATCGCCTTGTACTTGTCAACGTTTAATTCGAGTCTCCACTTTGCAAACCATTTCTCGCACAGATGTAAGGCCTTTTGTAACCGTGATATGATGTGAGTGGGATTTCGGTCAGTAGTCATGATGGCCGCGTCGTCAGCGAACATACATAGCTTGCAATTAGTAAAAAAATGGGAAGTTATGGATGAAGAATTTGAACAGTGCAGGGCCCAGGACAGAACCCTGCGGAACACCAGCATTGACGTCACAAGGATTAGACATGGAGCAGCCAACCTTGACACGAAATATCCTGTTTGACATAAAGGAACTAATCAAGGTAATGAGTTCGTCCGAAAAACCGCAAGTAATCATCTTGTATATGAGGCCGTTGTGCCAAACCTGATCAAAAGCTTTACAGACATCCAAAAAGATAAGACCACCATACTTGGCACAGTTAAGAGGAGTGTTTAGATCTGCAACAAGACGCCAGATCTGAAGTTGGCAGGAGTGACCTGGGCGAAAGCCAAATTGCTCATCACGAACGAGATTGTTTGCTACACAGAATTCGTCAAACCTCTTCAGAATGATGCGTTCGAAAACTTTTGACAGCACAGGTAGCAAGCTTATCGGTCTGTAGCTGACAGCAAGAGCAGGGTTTAGACCAGGCTTTTGTATGGTAACTATGACGGACTCTTTCCATTGGTCGGGGAAGTAACCATGTCTCCAGCAGTCATTCATGGCATTGGTAATGAACGAGACAATATTAGAAGGCAAGTTCTTGAGCGCACTGTTTGTAATGGAATCAATACCTGCTGCTTTCTTGGTTTTAAGTCGCTTGATGACGTCGGAGATTTCTTGGGCACTAATGACTTCCTCAGAGGTGGGAACACGATAAAAGTAATGGTAAGCAATACACCCATCGTTAACTACCTGAGTATTTTGGAGACTGTCCAAGTTTGTCTCACCAGGCGTGGTAAATTGACTTTTCAGGGAATCAGCGATCAATTGTGCCTTATCCCCATCGCTGGTGACAACGTTGCCATTGCCTGCAAGCAGTGGCGGCAATTGAATTGGTCTGTTACCCTTTAAGGCTCTCACAGTTCCCCAGAGCGAATTGTCCTGGACAGTCAAGGATTTCAGTTTATCGTTCCACCTTTGATTTTGTAGTGCTTTATCCTCCTCCTGCACCTTGCGAGAAAGCCGGTTGTACTTAGTCTTGAAGAAGGGAAGTCGCTTACGCTACCATAAGCTTCTGTAAGAGTTCCTTTCGAGAATAAGATGCCTGATATAAGGACGCAGGTCGAGGTGTTCAGGACGCTTACGATCGATAGTAGAGGTACTGGAAGTAGTGGCATCGTTGACAACACGGGTGATTGCAATAATATTACTATTGATATCCTCCTTATCAATAATCTCCTTGTAAGGAATGCTACTTTCTCTAAGAATAGCCCTTAAGAGCTTCCAGTCCTGTTTAGAGCGGAGCACAATCTTCTTATCGATGTTTAAACCCTCAAAAATAAGCATCACTGGACGGTGGACAGAGGATAATTCATCAACTGTGAACATATTATAGGTCTTGAGGAAACCTTTAAAAACTGCAACATCCAGCACTTCGCTAACAGGAGAGTGGTCGCAATAGTATGTGTCATCAAGGGGACCAGCAACGAAGGTGTCAATCTCGTTTAACGTGTATCCATATAGTATATTGCCGTTTTGATTGGGGCATTTGGAGTTCCACGCGTGGTGCTTGGCATTCAAGTCGCCCCCAATAACAACTGGAATGGACCCAGACAGCAGTTCGTCAAGTTCGCAAGGATCAAGCTCATGCTTAGGTGGGTTTATAAACAGATAAACTTGATTTCACCTGCTTCCACATCGTTTATAATCGCGGAGACTGCTTCCATTCCCACAAAGTCTAGAGTGACAGACTCACAATGATCAATGCCGTCCTTTACAATTATCGCTGCTCTGCCAAAAGCATGGCTGGAATTATTACTCAGTGGCCGATCCTTGCGATAAACACTATATCCACGTAAGGTGAAGACTTGAGTAGATTTCAGGTGCGACTCGCACACGAAGGCGACATCGACATTCCAATTTGTAAGGAAATTGTAAAACTCGATGCGCTTGCGAGCGATTCCCCTCGCATTCCAAATATTGCAATGGAGTTTCCCTTGATTAACGATCTTGTATGGGTGTCTGTCCATGGTCATTTGCTAGATTCGTGAGAGGCAGTCTGTGGCACTGTTTTTCCACTTTCCTTGTAGTGATTTAGCAAATTTCCTAGAAACCTCTAGATATCACGCAATAGATTGTGGTCGACCGTACGTTTATCACTAGTATCAGCAGAATTGGATGCGACCGAAGCATAGGACTTTCCTTCTACCACTATTGCGCTTTTGATCCTCTTGACTTGTGGATATTTGGGACCCTTGGTGTAGCTAGATGTGTGTTGTCCAGAAGAACGTATACATTTTGGGAGGTCTTAGCCTTTTATGTTAGTACAATCCCTCGACTGATGGTCGCCAGCGCACTTATTACATCGAGGCGACTCGGTACAACCTTGGGACACGTGGCCTAATCGTAAACAGTTATAGCACTGCAGGGGCCTTGGGTTGCCTCTAAATAACTCAACAATAACAGCTAGAGGACCTACACGCTTCAAACTCAAAAAAGACTTATTGTGTTCATTATTTTCTAGTAAGACCAAAACCATTGGCATCTCTATTGCACCATTTGCTTTTTTCAGCCTGATTGCTTTTTCTGGAAAATAGTTTGCTTTGCTGAGGTCTTCGCAAAAATCTTCCAGCTCGTATGGTGTATCAACATTTCGGACAACGTATTTGAGCGTTTTTTCTGATTTAAGTTGATGATGCTGGTTCTTCAGCACATCGTTGCTTCTCACTCCGGACACAAGAATTTTATGACTTTCCTCGCCGTGACACTTGATCTTTATGGTGTCCTTTTGACCTGTGTGGGCGGTAATTTTGTTAAGAGGTACATGCTTTTTGATCTCCTCCAAAATTTCCTTTATTGACTTCCCATGGTGACGAACGATGATTGGTGGGATGTATACTGCTCCCTTTTCACGTGTGACATTAATATGAGAAGAACTGTGCTTGGCTTTGTTAGCACGAAGGGCTACAGAGGCACTAGCGCTGACATCAAAAGTGGACTTAATATTGTCGATTCTGACACCTCCTTTGTTCCTCTTATTCTGTGCAGTCCGCCAGTCATCTCCATCAATGCCAGCAGAGTCATTATCAAGCCTCCTCTTTGTGCTTGTTCTTGATGAGGAGCTAATGTCGCTGACCACGCCCAGACCTGCAGGACCTTCTTTACACTCGTATGAAGGAATAGCATTATCCACTAACATGGGTGAAACGGACGTAATGGGAGAGCCCATAAATTCCTTGATAGCATTGGTAAGGTTGGTAATGCCGTTGGTAGTTTCCAAATTTGCACGCTAAAACTAACAATATTTGTATTTACACTGCTAATATCTTTAGACAGCGCTTCCACCCTTGATTCTAAATCTAGATATTTACTGTTCAGTTCAGTACGTAATGCCTCAAGTTGTCCGTTAATGATAATGTCAAATGCCAGAAATCTATTGCAAATGCATGAACCAATAGGATATAAAAGAATTAAAGAGGAAATAAATGCCAATAGGATAAATAGAATAAACACAGATTTTCGAATTATAATGGCGAATAGAATAAAAAGTGTGTAAACGCTAATTTTATAAATTATGCAAAAAGAAAATATACAAAGGGATGGTGCGCGTTTACGCGGACCGAAAAGAGAACTATCCGGTTGTCTGAGGACAAGAGGATTTACAGAAAATAATATAAAACGGGCAAAAAATAACAAAATGCAAAAGAAAACATAAACCATAATAAAAAAACCTAGAAAAAGGAATCATAATAGATCAGATAAAGAGTTAAATATTGCATATACATTAAATATAAAGCCGGGAATAAATGGCGAAAACTCTGTTCTCCCTTTACTGTGCTGTAAGGTCTCTATCAATTTTAATGATGTCAACTGCCTGCCATGGCCCGCGAGGTCCCCATATATATCACCAATTGAGCACATGTGGGATATGGCGTGATGTCGTTTACCATCATACCGGAATCGGCGTGAACTGACACAGCAGGTTCACTAGGCTTGGCAGATGACTTTCCCTAAGAAGACTTTCGCGACCTGTATGGTCACTATACACCTGTGGCTGGAACAATGCATCGCCGCTAGAGGTGGTGCCACAACCTACTGATGTCGCTTTCCTTTGGGACATCCTGTACAAACGTGTGCACGTCTTGGCTCCATAACTCCTTGTAGGTAGGTGTATTCAGAGTATCTCTTGCTGTCGCTCATTTGTACAGTCTGTAACATTGCTATGGAATCGACGCATAATTTTCGATTACATTGTATATTTATTACATATTATAACCATTACCTGTGTACAGCACTCTTAGCCTATTAACATTTTAGAAAAAGTATTAAAAATTCATTTTCATCAATTCCAAAAACAATACACAAAAAAGTCAGTGTTTTAATGTAACAATTCTATGGAATCAGAAGTGAAAACCTTTAAAATATTGTGTCTACCTTCTGAAAATGGAACTGAACCATATGCAAATTACCTTTTATTGCTTGCAAAAGTTAATTATGTTAGTGGAAAGTAGATGTTTTCTCTCACCACAATGCCAGGCGGTTCAGTGTTCACAGAGCTTGAAATCAGAAAGATCATCAAGTTTCATGCTCAAGGATTAAGTCAAAGAGCAATTGCTAAAAAGATAGGAAGATCTCAGAAAGCAGTTTATAAGTTTTTGTCAAAGGGTGACAATTATGGTACTTCCAAAAGAAGATCTAAGGCTAAAAAGTTCACCACTAGGGATCACAGAAGAATATTTCGTATGGCAACGAAAGAACAATTATCAGTACGACAGATTGCAGCTGCTCTACCTGCAGAGGTGTCCCACCAGACTGTCTGGAGAAGTCTTCACGACAACACCAACGTCAAGTATTTCAAATGTCTTAAAAACCACGACTAACAGAAGCTAACCGACATGCACGACTTGAATGGGCTAAAGATAAGATGTCCTGTCTGCAACAATGGAGCAACATCGTTTTCTCTGACGAAAAGAAGATTAACTTAGACGGACCAAACGGAAATGCATGTTACTGCCACGATCTGAGGACGACTCCCAACATTCAGTTCAGCAGGAACTTTGGAGGGGGAACTGTCATGGTGTGGGCAGCATTTGGCTACAACGGAAAATCAGATCTTGTGTTTTTGGAAGGAAGATTGGACTCCAAAAAGTATCACATTGCTTTATTATCATTTAATACCGTTTGGCCCTTTGATTGATGACCCAACGTGGAAATTTCAACAAGACAACGCAAGCTGCAATGAAAACATGGTTCGTTGATGAAAATATTGAAGTAATTAATTGGCCATCATTAAGCCCGGACATGACCCCCATAGAAAATTTATGGGGTATCATGGTATCGAAAATTTATGCTAAAAAGAAACAGTTTGATCATGTTAACGAGCTGAAACTCGCATATTTTAGAGGCATGGGACAACATAAAACTTCCAGTTCTCCAAAAGCTAGTTGAATCAATGACTAACAGAGTGTTTCAATTAATTTCAGCAAAAGTTGGTTCAACTAAATATTGAATTGTAGTTTTCTTTAAACTTTTATTTGTGATTCCATAGAACTGTTACAGTTAATTAATGGATTTTTTGATCAAACAATGTTTTTGTTTTTTTGTTTGTTTGTTTCATTAAACATCTTTATGGTTTATAAACATATGTAACATTCAGCATTTTGATATATGGATAATTTGAAAAGTTACTTTGAAATATGCCTTGATTCCATAGCAATGTTACAGACTGTATAACCTCTTGTGGGTGGGCAATTTCGTTGCAAAGCAGTGTATTTGTCAATGGCTGAGCAGTTCTCCGAACTTAAGAAAATCCAATTATGTTACCATAAATCCTCCATATATTGTTTGTAGATGGAGATAAATATTCTTCCCATTTAATATGATTTCAATATGGAACAAAAGCCAATGTGGTATGAGACAAATTATCATTAACTGCGATAAAGAGAACTGTTCTAACCATCATAATCATGCTAAAACTATTATTTTTAATTGGATAATGTCGATGCAAAACGACCAATTTACATAAATTTTTACTCACTATCTGTGCGTGATAATAATAATCGCATGATCTATTCAAAAGAATTCAAAGTTATCTGATGTTTCTATCAACATTAAAAGTCAATGAAAGTCTTAACTCTGTCTGATAGAGCAAGCCAATGATTCATATTTCTCAAAGTTTTGTACTAAATATAGTTGACGAACAGCATTTAACAAGTTGCTTTAATAAATAAGACCATCAGGTTTCATTATCTCTTTTAAGATTAGAAAAAAAAAACGAAAATCTCTTCAAGTCTACCAAATACCAAGACTTGGAAAAACGTTTTCGTAAAGACACACAACCTATGTGGCCAATACAACTAATTGCAAACGGCATTTTGGTAGGTATCTTGGTATTTCAAGAATACAACAGTAAAAAATAAGTAAAAGTTAAAAAAGGGTCTATTTCAACTAAGCAAATGTTCAAGTTGGAAAATCAGAGAGTTTTTATACAGGGTGATTTACATCGAATGTAAAATACTTAAAGGGGGTATTATAGAGGTTAAGATAAACACAAAACGTCCTATGAACATGGGTTCAAATATGAACGATAACTGAGATATGAACAGAAATAAAAATGCTGCCACCAAGATCAACAAGTTATAATAACTCAGACTCTGTAAAGCCTAGATTAATGAAATTTGGAGGAATAACATAGTACATGAGACTGTGTATACCTTTAAAATTTGATCTAATTCTAACAACAAGTTTCCAAGTTACTCATTCAACATCATAATACGTACGTGTTCACTTGTGAGTACTAACTAGCACTTGTCACAATTTTGACTGTGTAACTCGGAAACTTCTCGTTGGAATTCAATCAAATTTTAACGGTATACACAGTCTTATGTACCTTGTTATTCCCCCAAATTGCATTAATCTAGGCTTTACAGAATTTGAGTTATTAACTTGTTGATCTTGGTGGCGGCATTTTTATTTCTGTTCATATCTCAGTTATCGTTCATATTTGAACCCATGTTCATAGGACGTTTTGTGTTTATCTTAACCTCTATAATACCCCCTTTAAGTATTTTACATTCGATGTAAATCACCCTGTATAAACTGTCTTTGACACAACAGATTATATTTAGGCTAAATTAGAAAACAAATCTTCTGCTATGCAGTGAAAAACGGCCAAAGAAAACGTTATTATTAATTATTACTAAAGTCCCAAAGGGATTTTGTAATGCATGACAATTAAGGCTTTGAAAAGAAAACAGAATTCCAAAAGGAATAAAAAATTTAAACTAAATGTATCAGCTATAGTGCCAGAGACCAATGTTATAAACAGTTTATAATTAAAGCCATGCTTATAGTAAAGACAAGAATATGAATTTCCCCCATAAGAAAAAAGAATGTTATAAGGAAATTTCAAAATACAATTGCTACTGAAAACGAGGCTGAAAGGGTAAAGTATCCAGATAAACTTTCTTGTCTAGGAGCAATGTCAGAGCATCCACTGTCAGAGTTCTTAAAATGAACATAGTCCAAAAAACATCATAAGAATTATTGACTCAGGTTCTAAGCTTTAAAAAATCTGGAGAAGATACATCTCTTGAACTATATAAAAACGAAAGTTGCATTTCTCGCACATTTTAAAGTTATATTAAAAAAACATAAACCCACTGGTATCATATCTTCAAGCGATCTAAGAAGACACTGAATCAAAGTTTTTGGCTGTTTGTCTATCTCAACAGAAAGGGGAAAAGAACCTAAGACATTTAAGCCGTAGACGTTCAAAGCAATAAAAAAAACAAAAAGCGATGAACTACGTTAAACTTGGATGGTTGACTATGGTGACAAGGCTCTGGTGTGGCTAGTAGATGATATTACTCTTAGGCCGCCAGGTATCACAGAGTCTGAATTTTGCAGCACCAGGATTTTCTTAATAGCTACAACTGTATATTTCCGCACAACCTACATATGCAACAATGAAGGGTGATATGTGCATAGACTAAACTTCAAGAATTAATGAAGACATTTAAATAAACAATGAGTTTTTCATAAATTATTATTAAATAGAAAGCTTATGTAATAAATCGTCGAGAATTAGCTAATTCATATAATTTATATTGTATACAATGTTAGAATAATAGACACAATGTGATGAGGAAAAAAAAGTATACTTAAAGTTAATTTTTTTACACATTATATATCTCACAACCAACTAGAATATGATTTCTTAAAATATTGACACTTTTCAGTAAGTGACTTCCGTCAGTCCATTTTTTCCATTGCTAGCGTACGTTTCGGCAGAGAATGTATCACCTACTGGAGTTAAAAAGGCTAAACAAATTAGATGGTATAAAAACTTATAATGAAGTAATTTCGTTGACCTTTTCTTGTAAGTTAAGTGACAAAATTCTGAAGCGATTGCAGAAATAATAAGCCACCAAAATCATTGCATGGAGGTTAATTGTAAACGCGTGGAGGTTGATCCCAGCAAAGTTGTGCTTATTATTTGACAGCATCTTGTAAGTATTGATTTGCAGTACATTTCCGAACACAACACAAATTTGTCATATTTCGAAAAATATATGAATATTTTCAGGATGGTTGTAAAGTCAGATGTTTCGACCGAGGAATCAAACGTATGAATACTGGAGATATTTCTGAGGCAAAAGTTGGCATGGAAGGTTCATGTAACTGCTTTTATTATCTTTTCATTTGTAATTATTTTCTAATATATTTTATTCGGGTTTTAAGTTTCAAGAAAATGTTTTAAACAGATCTAAATGTTCAGCTTCTCAATAGAAAAAGAATTATCTGTGTGAATCTAAGTTAGAACCCAGTTTAAAGATAATTTGGGATATTTGTGAATGCCCTATAGGGTAAGTGGCAATTAATTATAGCTAATATTTCATCAAATATTTAATATTTTAATATTTTGCTTGGAAGGTGTTGTCTTTACTGTAGTTTGTCAAGTTTCCTGAAATTGTCATTGTAATGGCTTGAAAACCCTGCATGTTATAAACGACTTACGAAAACATTTTTTAAATGAAACTTTATAAGGCATCTTTATACGTCCAAAAACATAATGCCATTCCCATACATATGAAGACAGATAAGTAAAAGAAACCTCAAAATCATATGCTATAGTTACAACGCATTAATTTTTTGTTCAATTTTTTTCTGCTCCCGTATTTGCTTTCGTGAAAATATCTTCGCTAAAATATATGCGGAGTAACATGTTTTTTCCACCCCTGAAGTTTCAGGATAATTCGTATTTTTCTAAATATTTGACAAAACGTCTAATTTCAGAGGTGTTCATTTTATTTTTCAACCCCTATATATGGCTGCATTTTTCTCCTTTTCTGACTAAATGGAATTCAAAATTTAGTTATTTCTTAACTGAATATTGTACTAAAATTATCAATTCAAATATAGTTACACTAATAAATTACTAACTACTTAAAATGACAACCTTATTAATTACAATTTACAATTCTTTATTAATATCCTCAAATGTCTTTCCACTGGGTCCAAACTCAGATGCGCACATTTTCTTGAAACTTATAACATGAATAAATGTATTAAAAAATGTTTCCAAAATAAAAGAACATACCATGCAATTTTTGCCTCAGAAATATCTCCAGAATTCATTTCTTTGACTGCTTGGTCGAAACACCTGAATTTACTACCATCATCATGAAAATATTCATATACTAGCTGTACCCGCGACTTCGTACGTGTAGATTACTGAAACACATACCAATGCGTTGGAACAAAATTTTTTATACATATTCCCTGAGCCTTTGGCCAACATCAAAATAAAGACATTTAGAAAACAACTAAAAGAACTAACTTAGGGGAGACAAGCAAACCGCTTTTCCACAGAAATTTTATTCCGCATGTATATACATTTCAATCGCTAAGCGACGTTCTTTCAGCATGATTCTTATGTATGTTCATACATGCGGAATAAGATTTTTGTGGAAAAGCGGTTTGGATAGTTGCAATCACTTCTACAGACTTAAGTAATATACTCTTTTATATTTGATACAACTAAAAGAATTTTTCATTACTGCAACAAAGCTTCCCTGTAAACAATATTAGGAGTAGAACCATAAGGGATATATGCATAAAGATTGCTAGAGTTGCTGACAGGGGAAATGGCCACATAGAGTTGGCCATGTGAAAAACAACGGTCACTTAGATCCATGCCCGCAACGTGCAGAATCTGGCCCTGCGCTTTGCTGATGGTCAACGCATAAAATTAGCTTACTGGGAAATGCGCACGTTTAAAACTGAAGGGAAAGTTTTTGGAATGGGAAGGATTCGGGGGTATAAAAAATCTATCACCTGCGCCGCATCCTGTTAAAACTTCAGCTTCTATCACGTATTGCTGTAGACATGTGACATTCAGTCGAGTGCTGTTACACAGTTTTGGTGGGCTTAAATTTCTGAAGAGAATTGGGGAGGCCATAGCCTGGTGGGCTTTCACTAAACACACAACTTCTCTGAAGATAAGCAACATCAGGCACAGTTAGTCATTGGATGAGCGACCATCAGTGATACAGAAGCAGAGGATAGAAACTGACCTAACTTACACCAGTCCGAATTCATATCATGTAGAACTTTAATGGTCGAACAAACCATCTTTTTAAACTCCTGTGCCAAAACTCCTTCTTAATCTTTACCTTCCCTGTCTGCTTCGACCATTCTACAGGAGTGGTGAATCCAGGTCCATCCAGGGATTAAACTCATCGGCCTCTGGCTATGCAGGCCCTGGATGAACGTATTGGTTCCCATTAAATAAATAAACATAAATAAATTATTGGGACGCTGACTTTTAAATTAATTTTATGCGACGGAATGCCGGGTGCACTCAGGGAATCCAAAATATCGGATAGTTCGTAGTGTCTTCTTTTTCCATTACTCTGTTGATAGAGATATATTCTACACTTTCCCATGAAGAAATATTAATATTTCAGCGCACATTGCTGCTGTCTGGTTGCTGCGAGGCGTCAAAATAGCTCTTTCGCATAGCCAAGAAATTTCGATTGGGCTCGCTTTGAATGGTAAGCACGCTTGCTTCGCCAGCTGCCAATCATGATAGCTAGTTGAACTGTTCAGCCTCCAAAGATATTGTTTTCCTTGGTTTGCTTTTTGCATTGGGTCATCATACACAGAAGAAATGAGGTCTTGAGGTGACAGCACTGTACAACATAAATTATCAGGCAAAATAACTTTGCCTTGTTTTTTGTGGATAGGTACCGTCACCTATACATAATAATAAATCTGCAAACTTCTGTGTATCAATTGACTGACTTTGACTTATCCAATTTATTCACACATGACAGAGGCGCTTAAAATTCAGCAGGTGATCATCATCTTCTTTAAATATCGCATATTTATTGTTAAATCTATTGGTATATCGTTGCAGCACAGATTTGAGCTTGTTGATGCACGCAAGGTTCTATTTCCGCATCTACCACTTTAGGGTTTGCCATAGAGCACTCGTCTCCTAAAGTTAGCAGCAATTGCGTAGAACCTTTGCTTTGTTGCTGTTTCTAGAAACATGACACACTGGGTTTTCCGCGTGGTCCAAGTTAACTCGGTTCTTTAACATTGTATGTGCCGTTCTGCCTGCGGGCAACTGTGTGGTAGCTATACCCGATGAGGCAACAGCAAGAGCAATTTTCTTTTGATTACGTATTTGGGCCAAGATGATTTTAGTGAATAATGTCTTACCATCCCACCGGGTGTATCTAAAAAGTAGGTTTCTGTCAAAGCAATGTGACAAAGGAAATCAAATATTATACGCTGTTAGGTTCGAGACACCGTTTTGCAGTGCTTCAGCAAGTTTCGCTGGATTATAGTCAATTTCCGCTGCGTACTCCCTGTTAATGTGTTCCCCGTCTAAGTTCGCCCGTTAAGTTGGTGCGGGCAAGTCATACCGAGGGAGATTTTTATCTCCTATATCTGAAACTATGTCTTGGATAGCCAGCAAACAGCGAGTCAAGTTTCTCCATGCAACATGCCATTCAGTTTGTCATTACTGCTTAATTGTATGTTCTTGATAAAGTCTTCAACTAATTTTTCATTATATTTTTGCCACAACTGTGCAGCACCTGAAAGCCCACATATTAGCAAGATAGCAAACAAATGACACAAGCGATGTGGACTATCGCTGACGCATGTAAAATTAGGCTTAAGTAATAGCATTCGGAGTTGTTTTGATGCACTGCGTACACTCTACCAATGATGTGGGTTGTTTGAATATACCGGGCTGGCCAACCACAGTAATTGCACCTCCTCGACGGTTGAAAACATCCCACTGCTTGTTCAGTCAATAAATGTTCATTATCAGTGAAAGTTTCAGACTGGCGTGATAATGCATGGCGCTCACGGTCTGTAGATAAATGTGCTTCGCGTTCTTGGTTGCTCTCCAGAGACCGAGACAATGCATGGCGCTCACGGTCTGCGGCGCGAGAGACTTCCCGTTCGTCGTTGCTTAATACAGATCAAGTAGCCGCCACGCGAGCATGCTGTGTATATAGCCGAGACTCATATTTCTTAGTATCAGTTAGTCTCACTTGATGATCTTCTTCAGTTTCTTCAGATCTAATTAGTCTTAATCTTTTAGCATTTCTAATGTATTAAAACAGATTCGATGCATCTGTCTTTTCTTTAAGGCATTTGCTTGAAATAAACAAACGGACTTATACTTTTCTTTTTTAAACTGCGTTCTTTATCAAAGAAATCCAAGCCGCAATGCCAAATTAGTTGAAATATCAAAGAAATAGAGTTATTTCTTTATCAAAGAACAAAAATAAGTGAACAAGTTAAAATAACCATAGAGCCATCTATTCAGTAAGTATACCTACAGACTAAATTTCGCGCAGTTTATTCAATGACATATATTAAAAACAGATTCCGAATCCACCAAAATGAAGCCAATTGAAGCCATGACAGTTCGGAGCAAGAGTGATCCGTGAACTAATTAGTAGTCTGGCTTGTTTGTTTTTAACGATTTTGGATCCAAGCAAATAATTCAAAACCATTCCTCAAAGTTGTTCCGCATATTACTGTACAAATAGAGACGAAATTGAGACAGGTATGACTTTTCACAAGCTTAATTCAAAAAAAATACGCAACTGAAAGATGATCGAAACGAAATTGAGATTGAAACCACGATAGAAAAATTGTTTATAATATGTAATAAAATATAACTAATACAAGGTTAACGAAAAGATAAACTTATCACTACGAGATCGGCGTGTGAAAGAATTATTAATCAGCTACTGTCATGTTAAACCATATGCTTTGTATCATCTTCACTCACTGTCGGCCATGACGGTTCTGGGAGATGAAGCTTCCCAATTGGCAACAGGTTTCGGATTCCATCTTTAATAACGTCTTTGTCTTTATTATATTTCATGTGAATAAATGCGTACATTATTAGACAAGTATTACACTAACAAACTAAAACTTGCCAAAGTAGGTGCACCGAAGTGCAATTTAAAATACTCATAATGCTATCTATTGAGAAAATTCGTACAAACCGATAATTATATAAAGAGACAAAAATTCCAGAAATGAACTTATTTATCATTACCCTAATGTTTTACAAACAATCATCTTTCAGCATATATACTTTTAAGCACAACGTACTAAACAAACACAATTTTGGAAAATTAGAAGAAAGACGGTCTCCCAAAATCATCATAAACAATCTGAACAAAATATGAATCTTCGAAAACCTATACAAACAAACAGCAACTCTTATAGAAAAAAACGATTTCTTAAATGACCAAATTCAATCAGAACATCAAAACACGTTTGTATTACTAAATTGAAACTGGCAACAAACAATAACAGCATCTACAATTATATAAAACTCAACAACAACAACCAAAAAAAAATACACTCACCTTATAGTGTTTTTAATTACGTTTGATTTGCAGGTTGTTAGCGGTTTTTTGATTTCATTTTGAAATGTGGGAGATGGATCTTTATTTAATTTTATGAAGTTATTTTCAATGAAATATTCACCAATTTTTTTAAAAATAGAGATTTTTTTATAACTACTGTTGTATTCCCTTTATCTGCTTTTAACGAACATCGCTGAAACACATACTGATGCCATTTTTTATAATTTATAAAGATCCTCCATGCCGTAAAAAGACCGTAATCAAAACAAAAAATTAAAAAAACAACTAAAAGAAGAAAGAAAGTAAGAAAGAAAGAACGAAAGAAAAAAAGATAGAAGATAAATATGATTTCCCGGGAACTTTGTGATAAATTGGGATAAAAAATACCCTAAATATTGATGCTATAACCATAATAAGTTTCATCAAAATCCGGTCAAACAAACGGATAGAAAGCAGATTAATATATGTATAGAAGATAAAAGATAGATAGAATAGAATAGAAGAAGAGAAAGAAGCAGACGATAGAACATAGAAGCATAGAGAATTGTTTTATGTTTATTTTTCATTCCCTTTATCTGCTTTTTAACGAAGATCACTGATACCCAAACTGATACCAGCTTTTATAATTTATAAATATCCTTCAAGCCTTGGAAAAAAATCAAAACAAAAATATAACAAAACAATTAAAAGAAAATAGAAAGAAAGAAAGAAAGAAAGAAAGAAAGAAAGAAAGAAAGAAAGAAAGAAGAATTCCTACAATAACAGAAGTAGGGAACTTTAATTATAATCATCCGGTATCTAATAACCGGTAAAAATAAATATAAAATTTAATCCTATATTTTTTAGTTAAGCTAACAATAATAGTAATAAAGTAAACAAAGCTTAAGTAAATCAGAGGCTATTACGAAAATCAAAATTGGCGCACTTTCCCATCGTTTTATATCCCACTGTTTGGGTTCACCAAAACGACCAGTAAGTAGAAAAATATAAATCCTCGGGAACTTCGTGACTGATCAGGATCAAAAGTGCCCTAAATGTTGATGCAGACTATAAGCTATAACCATACTAAGTTTGATCAAAATCCATCCAGAAGTATTTGTGTGATGCGTGTGCAAACAAACCGACAGACAACAGATTTATTATATGTATTGATTATAAACAATTTTTCTATCATGGTTTCGTTCATCTTTCAGTTGCGTATTTTTGAATTATGCTTGTGAAAAGTCATACTTGACTCATTTTCGTGTCTATTTGTACAATTATACGCGGAACAACTTTGAGGAATGGTTTTGAATTATTTCCTTGGATCCAAAATCGTCAAAAACAAACCAGCCAGACTGCTAATTAGTTCACGGATCACTCTTGCTCGAACTGTCATGGCTTCAATTGGCTTAATTTTGGTGGATTCGAAATCTGTCTTAAATGTGTTTCAGTGATATTTTTCAGGGCACAGCTAGTTAATTTAATAATTGCATATTTGATGCCTTTTAAAGTCGTAAATTTTACTCAATTTATATATTTTCAGCACAAAAGAAAAATATTTAGAAACTTTTAAGTCATCGCTATAGACATAATGACCAACAATGGCGGATTGCGTATACCTTCTATATAGTGCCTTAGTTTTCATGACATATTTCTATTGTTATCTCGTTGGCTTCGATTGTTGTGTTTGGAGACACTAGAATCTATTAATTATACCACCGGAGCTATTACGGCGGTATTTAGACTCTCTTTAGGGTGCCTGGATAGGTGCGGAGAAGGGTGGTGACAACTGCTCCTCCCGTCCGCCATTTTTAAACCGGAAGCACTCAGCCACGCATAGGAGAATGCATGTTTTGTACGATACTAACAGTTTCTCTTGGTAATGTTAGAATTTTCTTTATTTGTCTATTTTTCTGAACTTTTAATCGTTCGACCTTCTAAAATAAGTTACTAACATTGAGTTTTCACGAGCAAAAACGATACCTGATTCTTGCGTTCCTATATCATAACCTAAATTATTGTAACCTACGATTTTCTCATAGGCTACGATAAGTTGTTCCATGCCTCCATGTAGCAATCACTTAGACAAAGGTAGAAGGCTTTACGTTCATAGAAATCTTATTTCTCCATGTTTTTCACTTTCCTGCAAACGCTGCAAGGAAATTGTGGGCAATTCTTATAAAAAGAAACAAGCAGTTCTTGGCCACAAAAGATAAATATGATATCTATTTTGAAAATGAACAATAGATACCCGTGATGTCAAGATCCTATATCAGGAAATTGTGTATATGCAAACTTTTTCTGAAAGCAGTTTATAAATGCTTTTATTAAGTGATAGCCAAGTCCTCTTAAGTCCTAATTAGTCTTAATAAGTATCCAGCGAAAGGATCCGAAATTCGGATCCAATACCCAAGATCCGAAATCCAGATCCGATATCCGAGATCCGAAATCCGGATACGGATATTTCTAGATCCGAATCCGGATATTTTCAGATCCGGATCCAATGGACATCATTAATAGATACTGAACACGGAATCATCGAATATTTAGGAGGCACGGCATCTACAGTGGCAGCCAAAATAGTTGGAATGGTAGCATAATTTTCACTCGAAAAGTTATAACCGACAAATTTTGTATATACGAGGTGTTTTGCAATACAGAAGGTTGATTCAGATAAAATGAGACGACTTTAAACGCCGCCTATGACCTTGATGGAATATGATTTGCATGAGTCGTCCATTATTCATGGGGATTAGCTTTGTATACACTTGTTGCTGTTATTTGGGACATTTCGTGCTGAAACATGGCTTCCAAAATCACAGGATATATGTTTGGCCTTTCCGACACTAACTTCAGTCTTTCGTGCCATGTGGAATTATGCAAACGAAATGGTATTGTGGTATCCAAAGCTACTGTGGGTCGAATAATCAAAAATAACAAATTGCGACTATCTAATGAACGTGGACGAGCAGAGAAGCGGACCAGAAACAAGCCCCAGCCAACACGCCCAGCTCAGATGGTGCGAGAAATCCGGTCTGAAGTGCTGAAAGAAAATCCCCCCACACAGAGAAGTCTAGCTCAAAGGAAAGGTATTTCACAGGCAACAGTCTCCAGAATAATTCATGACAATCTTGGGCTGTAGCGACGTCATAAAGCGCACGGTCACAGACTGTCGGCCAGGCACGTGCAGGAACGATTCACCAACGCCAGAAAACTGTATGAAAACCATGTTGCAGGTGACCGATGGAAGTGGGTTGTCTCCTTGAATGAAGCTTGGTTGTACCTCGATGACACCAACAAACCCAGGGCAATTTACTATCGCGAAAGAGGGGCAAGGCCAGGTCCGATTTTGTCTGAAGGTGCAAGGAAAAGTTTTCAAAGGGCTTCATGGTGGTTGCCGTATATTGCTCACGTGGACTGCTCACGATTCGTCGAGTTCCAGGAAACTGTAAAATTAGTGCAGCTTACGTCCAGAGTAATGAAATGGACCACATATATCGGCAGGATATCCCACGTCTGTACCCTGGTGAGCAATCAAAAGTTTGGATCCACATGGACAAGGCATCAAGCCACACTTCCAATTCATCTGTGGCTTACTACAGGAAGATGGAACAGGAGACGGGCATACGAGTTATTCCCTTCTCTCATGTAAAATCTCCTGACGCATCATCGATGGATTTCTGTGGTTTTGGTCTCCTGTAACGACGGCTCAGAAGTCGCCGACCAAGAACCGTTGATGAACTATGGAAAGTGTGTCAGCAGGTGTGGAACGAACTTCCCATGGAGCCCCTCAAACTCAGCCTTCTTCAGTGGAAATTACGATGCCGGGTGTAGTCCAACAACGTGGTTCTCACATCGAACACAACCAATGGTGGCGCCATGATATTACACCATCGTAACAGAACTGCAAAGTCGTCTCATTTTATCTGAATCAACCTTCCGTATTCATCAATTATCACCCTTTGTTTTTAACAGACTGGAAAGAAATGATTTTAAATTTTGAATAATTACCATCTAACAACCGACTTTTTCTTACCCTCCCTCCAATTGTACTTAGACAAAATGGTTGGAACCCTAACTAATTTGCATGGTGCATTGCTTCTAGGGTATTTAAATACCTGGAAATCGTTAGTAATCCAGACCAACAGACAAAACCAAAAAATAATCATGGGTAAGAATTGTCATTTACAATATGCTGTGCGTCAGGGCATTCTCAAACTGCAACGTGAAGAACAATCATTTTCACAGATTTCAAGCACCTTCTCTGTCAGTAAGAGCACTTGTTCCCTAATTTTGAAGAGAATCCGTCAGACAGGCATCGTGGATACCTCAAAAGCAGTAGTTGCCCACGGAAGACATCAGCCCGACCGGACAGGAAGATACAATGCTTGAGTTCTAGTGATCCATTCCGCACTGCTCGGGACATTCACATGACCTTATGAATGAAAAGAACGCGAATGTCAATGTCCGAACAGTTCGAAGGCATCTGAACGAATACGGCTTATTTGAACGATTTGCTGTTCGAAAACCATTTGTTTCAGCAAAGAATCGCCGTGCTCGTCTTGTATTCGCAAAGAAGTACCTGAACCTTACGCCATCACGGTGGTCTCTCATCTTATGGAGTGACGAATCTAAATTTTTGAGATTTGGTTCAGACGGTATGAAGCACGTAAGACGATCAAATGGTCAAAGATTCAACCCAAAGTTCTTGCTTTCCACTGTCAAGGGAGGTGGTGGATCAGTGATGGTTTGGGCATGTTTTTCTGGTGGAGGAATCGGCCTTATTCACCAAATCAACGGGATAATGGATCGCTTTGTCTACAGAGACATTCTTAACTATAATGCTGTCCTATGCTGATGACAATTTGCTGCTTAAAAAGGTTTTCCAGCAGGACAACGACCCAAAACAGACGGTCACTGAATGGTTTAACTCCCACCTCATCAAAAAATTGGACTGACCAGCTCAAAGACCTGATCTGAATCCAACTGAGAACTTGTGGAATGACATTGATAAGGAGATTAAAGCCAAAAAACCGAAGAATAACATGGAGTTAATGGCAACAGTCAAAGCAGCATGGAACTCCATTTCAGTACAATGATGCCAGGCGCTAATACGGTCTATGCCGTTTAGATGTGCCGCTGTTATTCGGTCGAATGTCTATCCCACGAAGTAGCGATGATTCTGAACTAAATAGTGTACTTTGCCAACAAATATTTTGCCATATGTTGTTGTTTTGGTAAGTGTTCCAACCATTTTGCCCACGTATAATTGTAGGGGGGATACAAAAAAGTTGAATTTTACATGCTAAATATTCAATTTTTGGAATTTTTTTTTCAGTTTGTAAAAAAACAAAGGATTCTAATTGATGAATTTTTAGGACGCCTTTTATATAAAACGTTTCCAGTTACAACTTTTCAAGTACAACTTATGCTATTGTTCCAACTATTTTGGCCGCCACTGTATATATAAATACGGCAACACATTTTTTGTTATGCAGCTTTACCTGTGTTAACGTGGACGAATACGCATGAAACTTATATGGTTGGTAAGTTCCTGTGCTCTAGATGTGCACACTCTATTTTGTTTGCGTATTAGTTCACATTAACACAGGTAAAAAGCGTTTCAAAAAAGATAGTATTAAGGAAGAGGATAGTATTTTTTATTGTTTTTTTTAATAAATATCAAATTAACTTAAATCATTCTTGATGTTAATTTGAAAGAATTTTATTTGTTTTGTTATGATTTTCATTTTAAAGCACAGTCTATAGATATTCATGGTCATCGAGCTCCATTGTTAAAATGAAGCTAAAGATTCTAACTCCCAGTAGGGTGGTAAGTCTATTGAAAAGTGGCACTGCATGTACAATCGGCTCAACCGTGCCTGCAGTGCCGCCCTATCGGCAGTCAGAAACTTTACTTTCATTTTTGGTTTCAATGAAAAACTCTATCGCTGATCACGGTCGGCCTTGGTGAGATCTATGCGGTATCTGACGCGATCTGTTCTCCTTAGCTTCTTGAAAGAATGTAAAATGGCGGAACCTCGATGACGATGAATAACTATAGAACGTGTTTGAAAGCATTAGAAAACCGTATAACAAGTACTCAGCAGTCAACGAACTGATTTTAGAACCTGAAGGTCCCCAAGTATTAAATAGTACTTTTAATGTACCTATACATTATTCCATAGAAACAACTGCTTAAAAATTGTTATTAACCAACTATTCAAAATATTTCTATAATTTGTAGGTGAGCTTTTTTTTCATACACTTTGAAAGTAATATTTTTAGTTACAAATAAAATAAATGCCAATTTTGAAGTTTTTGATTTTTATTTGTTTTAAAAATTTAGTTAACGCTCTTTCTTTAGTAGCAAAGAAGAAACAGACGTAACATTTTTACAGTGGGACGGGTTGAGAGATGCAGAGATAGAGAGGGAGAATTTAGCTTAAATATAAATATATTAAAAGATACCTTTAGATTAAATTGTCTAGAAATCTTATGTGGATAGTGCAGATGATTATCCACATAATTAAACCTTTATTCTCAAGTTAATCACCTTTAGATTGCTTTAAATATTATTCCGAAAATTTTCAAAGTTATCATTGCGGTGAAATGAATCGGATGTGTCAGAAATATCGTGCAAAGCATTTTGGATATTTATTGTGTTATCTTTTTTTCATTCTTCAAAGTTAATTAATAAGCAAGATTGAGGCTAGAACAATTACACATATATTTTTTTTTCTCAGAAATGTTATTGAATTTCGATCATTGGGGGATCCTAGTCTTTATAAATATTTTGAGATGAATAAAAAATTGTTTCATATGCTTCAAAGCTTTATTGATTATGACCGCCGAAATGATCACACTAAGAGTGGGGATTCTTGTGTGAAATGCGTACGATGCAAATAAAATAACGGGCGTTGTTACTGCTGAAAGTTTGATTTAATCTTCTAATAATTGATGAATATTTACATTTTGTATATAACAGATGAAATTTAAAGAATCTTTGAGGTACATTCGAATTTGTTCGTACGATTTTCTGCAACCCAGAAAATAACAAAATTAATTTTAATATCCATAAAATGGAAATAATTCTTAATAATTACTAAAATAATTACTTACACAACATTTGCCCACTTCGCCATTGTATCGTTCGACTAAGAGTGCTTAATTCTTAACAGAAATTATCTTAACAATAGAGACATTCGTCTCGAGGACTCGATACACGGTGAGCAAAATCATTGTTGCATTTGGCGATAACATACCAGCCCCATAAAGTAGAGCCCTCTACTTTAAACTGTTAACAATAAATTTTTATAAAATTATATCTTAACTTTAATATAAATCATAAATTTCTTAAAATTAACATAAACAAATGCAAGTCATGAAAAACTGAACACAAAATACACAAACTTAACGCCTTAGTTTATCTCAAGATGACATAATTTGTGTATCAATCTGCCGTATGTTCCTTGCGTTGTTCAAACTTTCACTCGGCGTACCATTCCTTCCTTGTCAGCATAGACCTCTTCGATTACTCCCATTGGCCGTTGGTTACGCGGAGTAAGTTGATTCATAACGATGATAAAATCGCCTTTCTTGAAATTTAACTTCTCGTTGTTACATTTTTTTCGTTGTTGCAAAAGCAGCAAATACTCGGCTGTCCATCTTCTACAAAAAATGTCGGACAAATATTGAACTTGTCGCCAGCGTCGCCTACAATATTCGTCCTTGGGTATGAACACATCTTGCGGCAATATTATTTCTTCTTTCATCAGCAAGAGATGATTAGGTGTGAGAGAATTCTCGTCTCTATGGTCGGTAGATGGCGTGGTTAGCAGTCTCCCATTGAGAATCGCTTCGATCTCACAAAAGAGTGTGTGGAGGCTCTCGTCATTCAGCGTCTGTTGACCCAAAATCGAAGTAAAAATTCTTCTTATAGAACGGATTATGCGTTTCCATATTCCTCCTTGATGAGAGGCAGTTGGCGTGCTAAACACCCATTTGATTTCTTTCTGAAAAAGGCTCTGATGATTGGTGTTCTCATTCCATCTCTGAATTTCTTCCTTCAATTCATTCTGGCCACCCACAAAATTCGTCCCATTGCCACAACGAATTTCTTTGGCTTGACTTTGACGTGCATTAAATCTTCTAAGTCCTTGAAGGAAGCTATCAGTCTCGAGCAAATGGACCACTTCAATGTGGACAGCCCTTACAGTAAGGCACGTGAGACCGTAACGTTTTACTTGATTTCGCCCTTGCTTGACAAAAAAGGGACCAAAGCAATCAAGGCCCACGAAAGTAAAAGGGGGATGATCAGTCTTTAGTCGGTCATCTGGAAAATAGCCCATCTTTTGTTCACCAATATTTCAATGCATCTTCTTCCATCTTATTCATTTAGACAGGATGCCTCGAACAAATAAATTCCCACCTGGAATCCAATATTTCTTTCTTAAATGCGAGGGAACGAACTCTCTTCCAGAATGGCCAGTGGCAGCATGTGCTTCTTCAACAATCAAACGAGCCACATGGCTTCTTGGTACAATAACTTAGTTCTTCATGGAAGACGGTTCTTTGTAGTCGTCTACCAACACACAGTAGTTAATCAATAAATATAGGGTTAAGTTTCTTTAGAGAGCTTTTCTTCTTTCCACCTCCTCCAGCCTTCATTTTGTCACGAAAATAATGTTCTTGAAGATACTTGAAAATGGCGGGTTCTGCTGCTTGCAATGAGATGGAGAGAGAGGAGTGAGTCCAACTCCGGCTCTAATCAGCGTCTTGGACTTACGATCATTGACGCACTACTTTTGTGCCGTCTTGTACAGCAGTATCCGAGCAATAATCTTCTTTAGCTCGAACCAAGAAGAGTATCGCTTAATAAGCTTCTCTATGGCATCTTTTTCGCACATTGTCGCAACAGACAGCAGTTTAGATTTGACCTCTTTATCATTGTCTGTTAGAGGCAGTAGCAGTGGGAGGAGGAATCTTCCAATTGACATCATCCAAAAACACAGGCCCGTATTTCCAGCATCTGTTATTCAGGAATGACTCGATATCTTGACCTCTCGACACGTCATCTGCTGGATTCTTCTTAGTATTTATGTAGAGCCAATTTTCCTTCTTTGAACCATCGAGTATTTTGGCAACTCTGTTCGCAACGAACGAATGAAATCTTTTTTCTTCATTACGTATATATTTCAACACGGCTGTTGAATCAGTTCAGAAAAATGACTAAGTTAATCGCTGATCAACTTGCACAGAGAGTTTTGCTGCAACCAATTCTAACCTTGGAATTGTGAAAGTCTTAAGCGGCGTCACCCTTGATCTCGAGTAAAGTAGTGCGCAGCTTCCTTCTGAGCCAAATGCTAGCTTCAAGTAACTCACCGTTCCATAGGCTTTCTCAAAGGCGTCGGAGAAATGCTGAAGCTCAATTCTCGTGGCTTCTTTCGTTTCCTTCGGCTTCAAACATCTTCTAACTTCAAATTCTTGTAGACATGGTAGCTCGCTTACCATTTGCCCTATGCATCTTTGAAATTACTTGGTAAAGGATCGTCCCAGTCCAGCTTCAGCTTCGTGACTTCTTGAAGAAGCAACTTTGCAGGTAGTAGAAATGGAGTTGCCAGCCCCAAAGGGTCATAGACAGAGCTCACAATCAACAGTAGACCCCTCCTTGTGAACGGTCGTTCCTTACTTGCGATGTTGAAGCTCAATGTGTCTGCATCAGGTCACCAGACCATTCCTAAGGTTTGCTCAAGTGGCAAGTCATCCTTATTCAGATCCACTGATTGGACGCTCTTTGCTCATTCCTCTTGAGGAATTCTTGCGAGGATCTTCTTATCATTTGAGCCCCATTTGGTCAACTTACATCCATCTCTTCTAACGAGTAACTTAAGCTCTTGTAATTTCCAAGCGATGTCGCTTGTCGCTACCGACTTCAAGCAGTCGTCAACATAAAAATTTCTTCTTAATGTCTCGGCTGCTAACGGGTGGTATTCATGTCTGTAATCATCTGTCATCCTTCTTAAGGCCAACATTGCTGTAAAGGGGAGCATACACTTCCAAACAAGTATAGTCTCATTCAGTATTCTTCAGGTTCTGAGCTCAAATCTCCGCCTGGCCACCAGAAAAATCTTAAGAAGTCATGTTCGTTTTCAGGCACACAAACTTGATGGAACATACTCTCTATGTCACTTGTGAGAGCAATGGCCTCATGTCTGAATCGCAGTAGGACACCCATCAGCGTGTTCATCACGTCCGGTCCTTGAATCAGCACATCGTTGAGAGCGATCCCTCTGTATTTGGCAGAGCAGTCGAAAACAATTCTTATTTTGCCAGGCTTCTTCGGATGATAGACACCATGGTGGGGAACGTACCAGACTCTTCCCTCTTGTGGCTTATTTGGAGCTTTTTCCGCGTATACCTTCACCAGCGTGTCCTCTATGGAGTTGGCGTAGTCTATTTGCAACCTTGCATTCTTCATCAGCTTCCTTTTCAAAAGATTGACACGACGCAAGGCCAAATCTCGATTATTTAGCAGCTCCTTGGTTCTTTTCTTAAATGGAAGCGGGATGAAATACTGTCCATTTTCTTGCCTACAATTGGCGTTAAAATTGTTAATGAAGCGCTTGTCATGCTGAGAGAGCCTATCTGATTCTTCAGTCACTATTTCATTCGTCTCCATGTTCACCCATCTAACAATTTGCTTCTCAAGTTCCCAGTCCAATTTGGTGTGGAATACTTTGGCGACTTGACTCATGTGACTTACTGGTCCATGGACTGTCCGACCCAATCTTGTCCTTATAGCAAATGGTCCTCCATTAATAATTCTAATGACATCAAGCGGTTCCAGTCGTTATATTATTGCCAACGAGTAATCCAATCTTGGCATCTATATGCGGGATATCAATTTCTGTCAAGTGGCTCCACAAAGTGATGTCATCTCGCGAAATGATAACATTATCGTTGACTGGAAGCTCTATCCATGTGTAAACTTCTGGCAACTTAAACCACACGTTCTTATAATAGTCTGCCACCTCGAGGTCATTTAGCTCGTCGATGGTGAAAGGACTTTCCTTCTTTTCCATAGTCATCCTAACCAGGTTTTTCTTTGTCCCTTTGACGCCCAACTGCATCTTTAGGTCCTCAGAGCAGAAAGTGTGCGAGCTCCCGCTATCCAAGAATGCGTAAGTGGCCACTATCTTCTTGCTTCCCCTTGCTCGAACCATCACGGAAATAAAAGCCATTGACACCTTCTATTTTCCAGCCCCGGTCTTCTTACGTGTCTCGACGAACCCATTATTGATACTTGCGTTCATTTCTTGCTTCTTCTTTGGGTTTTCATCAAAGTGAAGTGAAATAGAATGAGCCCTTTGACTAGTAGAACATTTAACATTTTGCTGACATCTTGTAGCTGTATGAACTTTCTTTAGGCAGGCAAAGCAAAGGCCTTCCTTCTTGGCGAATGTCATTTGTTCTGAGATGGTCATTGTCTTGAATTTTTCACAATTCTCCAGTCCATGTACTTCGTCGCATAAAATGCAAATGTCATCTGCACTTATCTTGGTTGCATAGTTAAAGCCTTTCCTTTGCTTTGGATTTCGGCTTTCATCTACCTTCTTTTCCTTAGGCTTCAGCTCCAATATATTGCCATAAATTGGATGCATTAGTTCAGCTGCGGCTTGATAAACAAAGTCTACAATATGAGCGAAGTTGAGTCGTTGGGCTCGAACCTCCGTCGTTTCATAGGCAAGCTTCCTAAATCCCTTCTTAAGGTCGAATGGCAGCTTTTCGATAATCATTTTCATATATGTAGAATGCTCAATGTCGACAAGCTCTTCAATGCTTTCCATAGTATTCTTACAATTGATCAAAAAGAGAGCAAATCGATGCAAAGACTCCCCATCTCTTTGGCTGATATTCGGCCTTTCGACTGCCTTCTTAATATATGTTGTACAATTTTAAGCCTATTTCCATAAAGCTGCTTTAGCCTGTTTTTGGCTTCCATGCAGGCAGTAGATGATTTCATGGTTTCGTAAGAGCGAACGAGGCTCTTTACATCTCCTCTTGTATAATGTTTAAGATAATAAAGTTGTTGCTTGCTGTTATTCACCTTTGCCTCAATTATATTTTCAAAGGCATTCATAAACAAGCCATATTCCAGTGGAAGACCGTCAAAGGGATTAATTTCTTCTTTTGGAAGCGATGCTAGTGCTTGTTGTTCAGTCAGCAATTTTATCATGGCTGTTTGCTGTCTCATGAGTTCGACTGTCTTCTCTTCTTTGCTGGATGAACTTATGGTGGACTTGTTGTCCCCAAGGTCATCATCATCCGTCTCCTCTTGTCCTTCATTTTCGCTCACCCACCTGAGAGCGTTCTCCTCGAACAAGAGAAATTCTTCGAGTTTCTTTTCATTTCTCTCGTTTAAATCAGTCGCCTCTTGCTCATCACCTAGCTCCTTAACAATGGCCTCATGAGCACTATTGTAGCTCTCAACATGGCGATTATAGTCGTATAGCTTGACCTTGACATGGGCAACCTTTTAGGGTCGTTCATCCACTTGTTGACCATCTTCGTCGATTGTTCATTGTCGACAACTGTTCGCCCTTATCGTCCATTTTCTGGTCAGTAGATGAGCTTTCTCCGTTTTTGCTGCTCATCATCAACTTGTACGAGCCTCTTTAGGCGTTTTCTTATTCTTTAAGATTTCTATCGTTGTCCACCAAGATTCGAGCTGTTGTAAAATGATATATGACCGCTGAAATGATTCTTGTGTGAAATGGGTATGATGCAAATAAAATAACGGGTGTTGTTACTGTTGAAAGTTTGATTTAATCTCTTTATAATTGATGAATATTTACATTGGTATATAACTGATGAAATTTAAAGATTCTGTGAGATACATTCGAATTAGTTCGTACGATTTACTGCAACCCAGAAGATAACAAAATTAAACTTAATATCCATAGAATGGAAATAATTCTTAATAATTACTAAAATAATTACTTACACATCATTTACCCACTTCGCCATAGTATCATTCGACTAAGAGTGCTTAATTCTTAACAAAAATTATCTTAACCTCAGAGACATTCGTCTCCAGGATTCGATACACAGTGAGCAAAATCATTGTTGAAATTGGCAATAACATTGATAAAGAACGCATCTGAGAGTATGATATTAATGGAGCCAATAAAAATTTGGAAAAAGTACGTTTTCATGTGGTTGTACGTGGAGCTTGCTTGTCGATTGAGTTGGTTCGTTTACAGTGCGTCTCATTAATTTAGTGGACACCTGTGAATATTAAGAAAAGCGATAAAAATGTTTTGCAAGATGTTTTTTCTTTTCATTTACTCTTACTTTGGAACAAATACAATTTCAAAATGCTCCGCTGTGTTAATTTTAGTCAAACAATAATATATTAAAAAAAAGCAAAAATGTATTAAAAAAACGTGTCTCTTATTTAAATGGACAATGTTGCCTTTTTTGTTAAAACAAAGTTTTTAATAATTGATTGAACCACCTTTCGCATGAATAAGTTGGAACACTTTTTCTTTCATAGAAATTATTAATTTGTGAATAATGTTAGGGTCAATTTCATACCAAAAATTCATGATTGCTGTCTTCAAAGATGATACGTCATTAAACTGTCGCCCATCGTTGTATACATTACGAACAAGAATTCCCCACAAGTTTTCAATAGGGTTAAGGTCGGGACTTCTAGATACCCATGACATAACATCAATATTCTTTGATTTTAGCCATGATTGAGTGGCACGAGAACTATGACACGGTGCATTATCTTGCTGCAAGATCCACTGTTCTCCACATAGAACGCTTCCATAAGACACTGCATATTCATTTAATAAATCTTGATATTTTTCAGAATTTAAACGACCAGAAACAAATGCAACTGGCGTCGTACCATTAAATGAGAACCCTCCCCATACCATCACTGATCCTCCACCTTGCACTCGCGATGAAAACACTGCTTTGTACTTTCGTAAATCATGCCAGTAGGAGTTCAAACCATCAGGTCCATCTAGGTTGAATTTTTTCTCATCGGTAAACATAACACTGAGCCACTCGTCATCCCAAGTCATGTGCTTTTTCGCCCACATCAAACGTTGCTCCTTGTGCTGCTGTGTCAGTGGAGGTTTACGATATTTTTTCTTGTATGCCAAGAACTTGACAAAATTTTCCAGACAGTGTTTCTCTTAACAGGCAATTTTAAATCAGCTAAATTCTTTGAAGCCGAATGTCCTGCTGCTGTAGCTTCGTTTATGATGTGTCTCTTATCACGTTCTGTCAGTTTTGGTTTGGGTCCACGCTTTTTCTTGCTTGTTTTTTCATTCCCGTTTTTGAGGAATAAACCTATAGTGCTAGCAGGCTTTTGAAGTTGCTTGGCAATTTGTCGAATTGACCTTCCATCATCTCTAAGTTGCTGAATTCTTCCTTTCTCAAAATCAGTTAGCTCTTTGCGAGTAGCCATGATTAATGAGCAAACTAAAATAGTTCCTTAGACCAAAAAAATGTCTTTTGAGTCATACCAACTGATGCATATCATTTATTATTGCTTGGAAGATGTCCATACCCCCCTACAGCCAACAAATGTGATTGCCCATTAAAATAAGAGACACGTTTTTTTATACATTTTTGCTTTTTTTATAAATATATTGTTATTATTTGACTAAAATTAACACAGCGAAGCATTTTGACATTCTATTTGTTCCAAAGTAAGAGTAAATGAAAAGAAAAAACATCTTGCAAAACATTTTTATCCCTTTTCCTAATATTCACAGGTGTCCACTAAATTAAGAGACGCACTGTAGGTCTAATTTGCGGAAGGGGATTAACCCTCCCCCTCTCCCGTTCATACGTTCTTGCTTTTGACTTAAGATTTCATCAAGAATCATAACCCACCCAAAAACCTGATTATGGGAATAAAATCTGTTCTTAAATAAAATTAAAACCAAAAGCAAAAGAAATTTGAGACATTTGTTTGTAATTTTTTCTGTGATACGAGGCTCGTCCAGAAAGTAAGTTCCGTTCGGTAATAAAAACAAAACTACTACAAATATATTCAAAATTTTTTCTTTACCAGATTCTATGTACCTTTAACTATTTTTCCACATAGTTTCCAAGTTTATTTAAGCACTTGTCATAGCGCTCAATGTACTTCCCCATGATCACTTCGTAGAATCTGCCGCCGGTGAAGAAAGTCACGCAGTATTCACTTGTTCATCGTTGTTGAAATGCATGCTGCCGATGATCTCCTTTAGATCCCGGAACTGGTAGTAGCCACTGGATGCGAGGTCCGGACTGTAAGGCGGGTGGTCAAGTTGTTCCCAAACAAAAGATCTGATTAGGAAAAAATGGGAAAATATGGGTGGTCCTATACTTATGTCACGCACCTTATAAGGCCACTAGATTATGTTTACCCTCATGCCTCCTACCTATGTGTGATGTCTGGATTATAATTTTTGAAACACCCTGTCTAGACTCAAAGGGCCAATCAGTGTGTGAGAACTCAAAGTAAAACGGGTTTCGGACCAAGCAGAGGCCAAATATGCTCAGAACTCATGATTAGCTCTTTAAAAAATAACGGGATAGGTGAATAAAATTTACTTAATATAATCCAGTATCTTCTTCCACTTAGTTAAGTCTTTTGGTCTCCTGTCTAGATTCATTAACTAATCCGGGGGGTGTTTGGAGCTTTCGTCAGATTCCAATAATTTAAGAGACACCTGGTCGTCCGTGAAATGTAGAATTTGCAAGTTCTCTTTCTTGGCCAAATGACCGCTGGTCAATATATGTTTTGCAAATCCTGTTTTTTCCAGTTTATAGTTCTTTACATAACCAAAATGTTCGTTCATTCTGGCTTCGATTCGTCTTCTGCTTTGACCTATATGTCCCACACTTTAATTCATATACACTTGACTAATGCAATGGCTTAATCTTGTCTTTGGTGCTTCCTAAGATTTTTTTGGAAGTCTGGTTGCTTTTGTATGTCATAGTCAGGTTGTATCATTTTTCAATCTTATCAAGTCCTCTTATTATCTGTATATTATACGGGAGGGAGAGGTAGTTCTGCTCTTCTTTTTCTGGCTTCAAGGACGTGAAGTTTTATATTTCATGCTTCCATATTTGTTTCTTAAAGATTTTTTCTATTATTTCATTGGCATTGAGAATTCTTTAATCATCTTATATAAGAATGATAAAACCTGACCTCCTCTCATGTTTTGCGAAATAAGTATATAAAGTTTAATAAGGTGTTTTAGGTTTTATTTTACTTTAACATAGACTCATGTCGACAAGAACGATGTCAAACCTAGAAAAATATACAACTTCAATACATAAATTGGCATGGAGGCTTGATTGAAACACAGATGGTCAGTTGGGATGAGAGCTCACTTCGTTGCACTATGACACATTCCCGTAGAATTTTCCCCTCGACGTTCGGCAAACAATGACACTGCTACCACAACTGACAAGGGGAGCACAAGGATATGTAACCGCGAATTTGGTTGAAATTGTAGGAGGAGGTGACATGGATTACGCCAAGAGAAACGACTCTCGAGGAGAGAGAGGGTGGATGACGTGGACAAGCGAGGTTGCGTCAAGCTCGTCACCCCGAAGGAGACACGTGAGGAGGAGAGATTGAGACAGAAAGAGCCAAGATGGAGCGAAGGAGATAGGAACAAGAGTACAGTCGTCCAGATAGAAAAAGTGACGGAAACCCAAGTCGGGGTCGCTGACGTCGCGTAGGAGAAACGATATGCTTCCCTACAGGCTCCATGCAACAAGCGATGGCTGAGAATCCAGCATCAAGTGAGAATGAGTGAGACGATACTTACCTGAAGGCGGTCGGTGAGCAACACACCCATGAGGAATGTCAGCGTGCGAATAGCGGCGAGTGGAGCGAGGAGTCTACACAGGACCCAGACGAACGACAAGGTAGGCTGGAAAAAGCCATTGAACTGTTAATAAACCTTCTAATTTCGCCCTCAAAAATGACGGAGAATTCAGCGAGAAAGAGCCGGAGCCTGTCCGTGAAAGAGCCGGAGCCAGACGACAGACGGAACCAAATGAACGAAAGCGGCATCAACCAGGTTTCTCGTGCTACGAAAGACTGATAATTAGCATTGACAGATTTGCTTATCTACACGTAAACAGGGTGAGTAATTTAACCATATTTGGCTCTGTTCTGCAAGCCACTGTAATTCCACAATTTAGAACTGTATTTTACCCCGATGCAAATGAGCTCTCAGAAAATGACGAGGCCGTGTGTATTTTTCCTTTTACAAATAGTGCGTATTGTCTAAACAGCACAGGTGGAATTATACCAGCATTTTTGTCCTCTTTTCCGTAGACATTTACTTAGTCATGGACGTTATTAACTGACATTTTACCTTAATGATTACCGACTTTGACGTATGTCTGACACAGCGGATCATGTGCAGTAACGACCTTACCTCAGTTTTAAGAGGCGTAATCAGCTATTTAGTATTTTCCCCTCGTGTGGATATTTCAATTACAGAGCCAATCGCTAATTGTATTGCTATTCCGTATTCATTTAGCAGTGCAGTGCGACATTTCCTTGTGGCAGCTGTTAAAGTTTGACACGGTTCTGCAAGCCCACCTACTTCAGTGTTCCCGTCGACATAAGTGCGTCACGATCAGTAGTTCTCAAGTTTAGTGTGCCTACATGCTATTTTCATTTGATATAAGTATTTGGTTGATTATCATTCAAGTATAGTGTGTGTGGTGTTATGACGAATATTGCTGCGAATAGTGAATGTGATAATCATTATTGTGATACAGTGTTTAATGTGTGCTAAAAATAAGTGAGTTTTAGAAGTATAAAGCTGCATTCAGCAAAGTGCTTCATTAAATATAATTTTATTATGGTGCTGGAGTTGTGGAAATTTGTGGTAGCAGCGATCCAAACAACTTAGATATAAAATAGTGCTCCTTAATGATAATCTGCTATCCATGTGTATATGTGGCTATAGTGATGACCTTTAGCCATGTTATTTTATTAGTGGTGCTTCAGAAGTGTTCAGCATGCCTTTTGTTTATATGTGCAATGAAGTTATGGTGGCAGCATTGAAAAGAGTTAACGTGCTAGTGTCCAGAGGTATATTGGAATAGCGAAGTTACTTAACTTTGGCTGACAATCGACATCGGAATTCCGGCTTCATCTAGTCATCACTTTATTACAAGATTAATTGGCGAAATAGCCCAAATACCACATCTAGTGTCAAAACCGACCGGTGGACTTGTATCTACACCTCATTAATGAATGCTCCGTTCTCTCCAAGACAGACAATGGCTCAAAGCAAACCGTTTATGATATCTCCCAATGTGCAAGACTTCCACTGTGTTGACTTTTTAATTATTTGACATTTTTTGTTTTTTTGAGCATATAATAAAATTCATTATTTCTCAAAATTTATCTTTCTTGTCTCTGGTCATTTTACCTCTGCTAAAATCCACATGGCAGGAGGTAATTCTATAACATTTATGTACCTTCTATGTAAAAAGATTGGACTCAATGGCCTTTCATTTCGGAAGGAAAAAATGAAATATTTTACGTTTATTACTGCAGTGCCAGATAAGTCAAATGGCAAGAAACTTATACAACTTACTATCAGTAGCGCAGTTGTTAATTTCAGGTTCTGTGGACTTACTGATCTGGATTCGGTTCCTGTACTATTGAAATTCCCTCGCCCCCCCCCCCCCATTATTTTTCCATTATTTTTCATTTTTTGTGGTTTTCGCTATTATTATTTGTTTGCAATTTGTATAATAAAATTAACATACATAAGCAGCATCATAGGTCAAAAAAATGCAAAATATGTTGTATTATATTTATAAAATGTGATGGGAATTTATTGTTATTGATCAGCAGTTTTGTACCGATTTTATAGCTTTGTTATAAGATGGGACATTTATTTGAAACATTTCAATTGAAACTGTTTTAACAGCTCCCTAGCCAGACGAGCGTATTCTTTATTAGCAGAGTTATTTGACAGCGGATTTGTTTTATAGTGAGCTCTGTCGAATGTGAGTGGAGATTACCCCTTCCATCCCCCCAGTTCTCCTCCTCGGACAGTGAGCCCTGTGCCATGTCTATCAACTCTTGAGCACCTATTGAAAATAGTCCAATCAGCAATGATTATTCTGTTCGCTGGTGATCAGCATCCCCTTTCAATTTCTTGAGGGATATTTTCAAAAATTGAGGGTTTTTATGCTTTCATGTAGTTGTGGCAGTTGAAGAGAGAAGTTACAGTGTCAATGACATTCTACATTACGGTGAGCCCGATGAGATGTGCGATAGAGCAAGATGAAGAAAAGAAATGAAGTAGTCACTTTTGTGTAGCGTGAAATACTTTCACCGATAACCCATTAAATAGAAATTACACTTTATTTCCCAATGAAGAACCAAATAAAATCCGTATTTTTTATCTCTATTGTTATGACTTAATCCTACAACTAAAAATTCGCGGAGACCGATGAAAAAGAGCCCACACTGCCTCCCCTCCTCTCACCACACCATTTGGAGCAGCACCATTTGAGACTGGGCAATGGCGTATACATTCTCTCACTTATTTTGCATCATGTGGTCACCATTTACCATCTTAATGTTAAAGAATGAGATTGATTAACTCTTTAATTTTCTGGAGATTTAATGTTGCTTTTTTACTGAAAAATATTCTTTAATGGTAAAGAGTAATTAAAGATTTTCAAGATTCTCCTTTGCATTAACTTAAATATCATAAATGGAAGAATTTTTTCAAGTAGTGCATGAAAATAAATCACAACTGCTTAAATATGTTTTTAAGAGTTAAAACTTAAAGTAATGCTGTTACAATTTGAAGATAAATTTTTAACTAATAATTCGTTTTACACACTTTGTATATTGTTCCAAGTTTGAATATGAATAAATGTTTATATTATTTATTGACATAGTTCTAAATTGTCTCTGTGTTTGGGTGTCAAAAACCCCTGTGTAATTACCTACTGGGTCGGACAATCATAAACTTTAGTATCCTATCCGAGAAACCCAAATAGAAGGGGTGGCTAAGCCATGATTTAATTATTGTAATTATCTGGGTGTGGGTGTTTCTCAATTCTTTAGTTAAAGAGTGGCCTAAGTCCACACAATAGCGCAGTCGCGGGTGGATGTTAATTATATTTTAGGTGTATAGAGAGGCAGTAGAAAGTGTGGTGAATGAAAAAGAAATGATCAATCACATTTTTTATACAAGTTGCATTTTAATGGGGATATATTCTGATGCTAAAACATGGATTCTTTGAACATTGCTTTGCGTAGACATGTAAGGTTATTTTTAAGATCTAGTGTAAGTCTTTGAAGATTGTTGGAGGGTTGAGCCAGTGACCTAGAAAAGAGTAAATAAAAAACTTTTAGAACACACTTTAGAAAAGGCTGTTTAAATGGAGATCATTAATGTGGAGAGGAAGTTTAGAGAATTATACAAAGAAATACCGATATTCAACAGAACATCAAATATCGAAGACTTTTTACAAACTTTAGAAGAAGTGGGCGAAGCATGCCAATAGTGTGACAAAACTATTCTGAATATGGTTAAGTTCAGGCCTAAAGGCGAGGCATAGTTTTATGTGAGAGAAAGCGGGATGCTCAGAACAGTAAATACTTTTGAAGAGTTTAGACATATAATGATAAATAGATTTTCTCAAGAAACCCCAGAGTAGCTGGAGGAACAATTAATACAGAATACATGTAGTCAGGGAGAATATGTACATAGAATACATACAAAGAATATGTGTAGTCAGGGAGGAGGAGAAGCGATACAGCAATATGTGACGAGATTGGCGTATATTGGGAGAAAATTAATTCCACAAATAGAAGAAGAGGAAAAAGATAAAACAGTAGAGGCTAAAAGGGAGTTCATTTAGTAAACAATACAGAACCGAGTAGAGAACAGATTTATAGCAGGATTGTTCCCATACATACAGAGAGGAAAGGTATACATGAATCCAAAGAATTGGGAGGAAGCCGTTAGTATAGCAGAGAAAATTCAACAGGTGGAAAAAAAGATTAAAGGCACAGATGGTGTTGGGAATAGTAGAAAAAGAAGAAAAGGAAGGTGGCACAAAGATAGATATAATTACACAAATGGAACAGAATATGGATGTGAAAATAGAAGAGGTGGTGCAGAGGGTTTTATAGAATCACACTAAAAAAAGAATTGCATGGGACAGTAAAAAGAGAAAGAAATAGAATTAACAGTTTTAGGCAGACAAAAAGAGTCAAATGTTATTATTGTGAAAAATTTGGACATTTTTCAGAGCAGTGTTTACTAAACTGAACTAGAAATAATATGTGTTGATGGTGTTAAAGAAGAGGACACCTTGAAAAAGATTGTAAAAAGAAAGCAGTAGAAATGAGGAGATTCACCCCAATATAAGTATTCACTTGCCTGGAGAGAGAGGTAAATATGTGTTGAAATGTTTTAATTGTGGAGGGAAACATTTGAGGAGTCAATGCCATAGAGTTAGACAGATATTCATGGGAGGAAATAAACTAGAGTGTACTTTTCGTAAAAAAAAAAACGAGGTCATATTGCCAAGGTGTGTAAGGAAAAGCAGCTAGAAAACAAAAACCAAAAACAAAATTAGCAAAAGTTAAAATGAAAGCAAAAGGCTAAAGAAAGAAAGAACATTAATAACAGTAACGGTGATAGACGATAATGAAATAGAATGCTGTATGCCAGACAATATTACAATTTTGGTCACTAATAGAGGAAGAAGCGGAAAAAGCACCACAGTCTAAGGTGATGGAGAGTGACACAGGGAATTTGAAAGAAGAAATGTTCTTAGCAATAGAAAAAAGATTTTATGATTTTCGAGAACAAGTTGAGAAATCTATTGATGCAGGAAGGAGTGAGGATACGTTTAAGGAATTAAAAGATGAGTTTTTAGTAATAGTGGAGAGGAAATTTGATGAAAATAAGAAACAAAAGGAGAAATTAACCATGTATAAGGAACAAATGGATAAGCTGAAAAGGGAATGGTGGGAAGAGGTTATTTTATTAGTGGATAGAGAGGAGGAGATCATCGCTATGGACACACAAGTTAATAAATTAAAGGATGAGATTGTGGTTTATATACGGAGATTAAATAAGGTGTGAAGCCCAGTACGACTCAGGAAAAAGGAGATTTCATCGCGGATAGTGAGGAGATAAACAAACGATTGGGATGGATAGAAAATATTTTGGCAGATATGGTAAATCAGGCTAAAGGGATGGAGGAGCAGATGGATGTGTGGGAAAAAGTGGAATAAAATGAATCCCCCCAGAGAATGAAATAAAGGGATTTTTGGATAACGCCTGAAGTTCAGTAGAGTGCAACAATGTTCATAAAGCTGAGTTATTTCAAATACCATTATGGAGGTAAATAACTGGATCTTAAATGAAACTACAAGGGAAGCGAGGAAAAGTTCTTATTTTCTCAGGATCACCGTTCGTTCACTTTTCGTTCTGTATGAAATTAAAAAAATCAGAAATGTAGTTGGAATACAAAGCTAGATGCTCTATTTAAAAAAAAATGTGTTTATGTGTGTCATTGGATGCTTGGATTGTTTGGAAACATTAAAACAATAATCATAAAAGCAACTTGTTTATACAGGCGTACATGGTGATCTCATTTATGATAATAAAGCACTGAGCGTAGATGTACTTAAGCAAATGAAATTTTTGCCAGTGGACGTTTGGTTGTTGCCTTTTAAATCCACAGAAATGTACTGATATAAGAAAGATGAGAGAGAACATTATCTACACTGTCATTTTAAATCTCTGGTATGAGATGTGATTTTACCATGAATTTTCCCCTTCAATTTCATGAGTATCAAGAAATCGGCTTTTATGAGTCAACAAACTCTTTCAATTTCAATGGATGACAAAAAATTTGTCCAAGAACTGCATAAATGTTTTGCTTAGCAGAAAAATTTGTACTTCAAAGGTGCTTTTATATCGATTATAACTTTTAAAGGAACGTTGTGTAAAAGCATTTATGTTGGGTGTATGGTGAGGATTGTGTAATTATTTAGTTTATTTTATAAAGTGATTAATATCCAGTTCTAGAAATTGCAAGTTTCAAGGTAATAAGTAACAGAATCATACAGTATCGAATTGGAGCTAAGCAGCAGCTACAGCAGAAGGTGAATTGACTTACATTCTTGGCACTGGTGTATGACCAAGTCTGGTGACTAGGAATCAGATACAGAAATGAGAATAGTGGGAGGAAGGAGGAGAAGGAAGTGACACCCCCCCCTTAGTTCATCAACTTCAGAAGTGAAGGACAGACCTATTGCTCCAGTTGAGTATCAGGTTAAAGTAACTTTGGAAGAATCTAGAACTTGAAAAAACACCAGAGCCGTGTTTTCTTATAGAACTGTGGACAGAAAAATTTTGTTGCGTCTATAATTCTAAGAGAGAATTAAGTTAATTTATTCATGAATGCATTAATGTGTGCCTCATTAGTGCTATTGATCATGCAATTCAGTGCGGAATCATAATTAAAACTTGATAAAGGTGTAGTATTTTCCAAGCAAAATGAATTAGTTATTTCTTCTAACAATTGGAAGATAGTTATTGATATTTCTTTTGAATCATTTTCCACCAGTATTTTACGTATTATTAATGGTCTGAGACAAATACCAAGTGATGACGAAGTGGATCCAAGTGAAGAACCATTGATAAAAAAGGAGTTACGTTTTTTAGAGCGAGAGTGTAGAATCTTAAGAAACGACATTATTGGAGTACAGAACTTGTTGACACGTCAATGCACTAGATGCGGATTAATTAATTTAGGAGGTGAAATGCTGAGAACTTTGTTCAGTGTAATTATGGATAAAGAGTTGGCCAGTTTAAATAATAAGATTAATGTTTTGCGAGAGACGCAGGAAGGTGTTCTACATTTAATTAATAAACGAACTACGTTATTGAATGAAACTGTTAATGAAACGATTATAATAAAGCGAGTGGAGAATTGGTTGGTGAAACAATATTTTAATAACAGAAAACGTACTATGGTGTATAATGCATCATCTAATGTCTTGAGTTACACAGAAAATATTTTCTTTAGGTTTCAGTTGAAGTTCTTTAAATTAAAAGTGATACACAGTTTAAGTTAAGGTAAGTAGAATAATTACATTATTTCGAAGGATACTTTGTTAGAGACTTTAAATGATATAGAAAAGCATTTGCCTGAGAATATCGCATTAATTAATTCACCAGAAAGGGATGTGAGGACCCAGGACCTTATTTATTATTAAAATTTAGAAAATATTGATTAAGTTCAGTTAAAGCCAATTTTAAGGTCCCTGAGCACACTTTCCTTCTTTATGGGTACGAGTGGATGGTTCGGCTCAATGTAAGTTGGCATAGAGGCTTTTAATTAAATGGTCTGTTTGTTTTTCTTTAATAAGATGAACAACAATTATAGAAAATAAACAATTATTAATAATGTAAACAAGATAAAAAGCAAATGTAGAATATGGTGTAACATTTATAAAAAGTTAATAAAGAGTTTAATTAAAAGTATTAGAAAGAATTCATCTTTGAACCAAACGAAATCTCAGGTAGGAATTAAACAATTTCAATTACTATTGGTTCAATATACTTATTATTCTTTTAGTTTCCATTATATAGATCTCTTTGTGGATTTGTATAGAACTTAAATTAATTGTGACCATATTTCAATTAACAATTAAGTAATTATTCTTGATAAGGGTTCATTACAATAAGCGTTTTTTTTAATTAAATTATTAGGTTTAAAAGTAATTTAAAGTTTCAAGAATGAGTTAATTTTTTTTATAAATTTCTTTAAAGACTTGAATATTATTTTTAGATAGGAATCATTATTTATTTGATAATAAACATATTAATATAATTTATAATTAATACTGATTTTCTTTAGAGACTTGAATGTTGTTGTCAAACAATGAATATATAATTAAAAATTAATAATGATGACCAACACAAGGTTTAAGAGGACTTGGAGGGGGGGGGGGCTCTATTGTAGGCTCACCTGACTAACTCATCAGCCTCGCTCAGAAAATAATCACTTCCACACAGCACTTTATTATTCCATAAGGACAATGATTATAAAAGCAATACATTAAAAAACTCGCAAAAATTTGTTGTTTTTATTATTACATAAGAAGAATTGATTAATAAATTTCGATATAAAGGATTACATCATAATTATAAGTTTACACAGGATTAATTATAGTTTCAATTAACATTTCCTTTTCTATAGTTATTAGAATAATAAAATACTTTCTCAAACATTAGTGCAAATTTCGTTAAAATATTACATATAAAATTCTGATGGAAGTTGGATTTAAGCAGTATTAGATAGATAAATCACATTACATTTTTATTGGAAAAAATTCTATTCAAAACAAAAGATTGAATCATAATTAAACTTTATATTAAGGAAGAGTCATAAAAAAAATTACAGCATTCGTCGCACTCATAATTAATACACTAAGGTTTAAATAAGTTTTCAAAATTTCATTGCGAGAACATCTTCATTAAAGTTAACAGTTTATCATCTGGATTATTTGGGTATGAAAGGGAAATAAATGTCCGTTTTCACCTGTGAAAAATATAGATCATCTTAGCATTAAATGGTGTCATCATGGGCACAAACATGTTGCTCATTGTAAATAATCTTCAGGTTGAAATAAACAATGGTATTCAGTTGATAACATTAGTAGAAATAATGATTTTCAAAGTCTAATGCTCGATGCTCGTTTGGCAAACGCCCATCGTGATGATAATTGATCGCAATCCATTGGCATCATGAAAAGAAAAAGAGAGGGGGGGGGGGAGCGGAGATTGCTCTTTGCTCACTCCCATCACAAAGTTTTTAGTTTTCATCATTTCATATATTTAGTTTTCTTTATAGGTAAATGCATAATTACTCCCTCTAATTAAATTTTAATCTTAATTCAATATAACAATTAAAAAAAGACTAATCATAATAATGTCAAGTGTATGAGTAAGGTGATTTTCAAGGGTAAAATTAAATTTATCTTGCACATTTTCTATTTGCTCATTATCTAGAAATATAACACAAAAACTTTTTAAATATAAATTTTAAAAATAATTCCATAAATGATTCAATTGCTTCTATGCTATATTGGGAATAAAATTTTTAAATTGAAAAGAATAGTTAGCTCTTTGTAACCCAAAGGGAAAATTTCTAAGAAATCACAATAGAATCAAGAAGGGGAATAACTTCCTTCTCCCCATCTCACATAATTACCTTGCCCCATGTTGCAGCTTGACCTCCTTTCACGCTCGACATGGCCATCTCTGTTTGACACTCTTTATTGTCTACTTCAGACAAAAGAATTTCATCACTTACTTCCGTATTGGCTATAGTACTCATCATAATTTTAAGCTCTTTTTTACAGAAACAATCATTTATCATGTTCAAAATCTTGGTTTTAAAATTTTTTAAAACAATAATAACAAGAAATAGAAGTATCATCGTGACGCAAATAACGGTTAGCACTTCATAATATAAAACGCCTGATTCTAACGGGACACCTCTCTTCAACTCTTGAGACAATGTCGCTGTTCGCTGTCTGATGTCTCGTAGCGATACTTCAGCTTGTTCTAAGGACATATATTGAGAATTCTTGGGTAAGTAATCTAAAAATGTTTTATTAAATTTTTCTATTTTATTAACAATTTCTCGAAATTCCGAATGATTGAAAATTCCGATAATATCTGGTTCGACAAGAGAATTCGAATCTGAAAAGGGTGAATTAATAGCTGTCACGTCCTGAACAAATGGCGATAAAACAACGTCATCTCCTACACAAGCACTCGGTATTTTGCTGTACCATCTATCTTAAAGGTACGGCTTTCTTTTGATATTTTTGATCGCTGTGTCAGACAGCTATGGTGATGATCGTGGGTTTAGCTACATTGTAGATCCATTGACCCAAAATATTACTTTTAATAAAGATGGGATGGGGGATTCGAATAAAATGCTTTTCGCAAAGTTCATATATCGTCATTTCATCTCCACAAAAAAGAGCAAGCTCACAGCTCTGTCGCGGCATCTTAAAAATAGCTGAAGATGGAGAACAAATTTGAAACATTGCACTGGATTTACAATTCGACCACTCAAAAGCACTAAGAACTAGATAAAGTTCTAGGTCTCGTGAGATGGCTAAAAAAGGTCCACGCGCATAAAAATACGCGTACGCTTCTACGTGGGGACTTATTATAGGTAAACTAATCACTTTATATACTTCAATTACACAATGAGAAGTAATAAACCCTTTTAGGACAGGAAAATTTTGATCAAAAACGGGAAAATTGCGCTAATTTATTCAAAAATTTTTTCAATCCAAAGTATATCTATTTATGGCGTATTTTTTTTGCATAGTTTTTATTGATGTTTAGGCCACTATATGAAACAGTATATTTTATATTATATGCATAATTTATTTTTAAAAATAACTCTGAAAAATACAAATATGAGTAAAAAAAATTAATCTTGTTTTAATGAATTTTTAGAAAAAAAACGAAAATTATTTCCAATTAGTAAGTTAGGCC
Organism: Rhysida immarginata; assembly: GCA_023313115.1. Lineage (NCBI taxonomy): Eukaryota > Metazoa > Arthropoda > Chilopoda > Scolopendromorpha > Scolopendridae > Rhysida > Rhysida immarginata. The sequence goes on from JAHWFO010097661.1 coordinate 809,374, forward strand.
AAAAATGTGAAGTATTTCATTGTCTCTATGAGAATTAAAAAATAATTAAGTAATTTTATTTATTATCAATGTTATGGATTCTTTTTCATAACTATGTGGAGATTTCAGGAGTTTGAAGTTGGCGCTATGATGTAATTTAATGCTAGTTGACGTAATCGCGTAGATCTAACTACAACCAATCAAAATCCAGGCCCCGCCTCTATCCACCAGAGAGCTCTTGAGAATCTGATTTTATGTGCATTTTATACAAAAAAAAATAGCGCTTGTAAATTGCATATATGCTAAAATAAAATTAAATATTCATTTATTATTATAAAATTTGTAATATTTTTTATAAAATTCAATGACATGTGTTTATAAACCTGAAAATTCATATAGAAACAAATGAATACTGTTTACATTTTCAAATGAAGCTAATTGAAAATGAATTTATGTGCGAATTTTAAATAAATTTACAATCATTTTGGATATTGTAAATATAATTTTACAATATATTTTAATTTAAAATTAAAAGCATTTATTACAATTTGGTGCATAAACGAAAAAACAATTTTTTGATTCAATTGATGTTTTATTATTCATGCTAAATAATGAAACGTTAACCAAAAGTTTCTAACTATAATATAAACATTCCGAATGCATATATACTAGTCCATTTACTAGTATTTAATAGTCCACATCCAAATTATAAGTCTTAATGTGACATGAACAATTCTTTATAAAGTAAACAATAAACGGATAAAAACAAAATTACATTCCAACCTTCTAAGCATTGAAGCAGCCCTGTAGAAGAGGAGGAGGGGGGGATTTCGGAATGCATTCTGAAATGACGTCATCATGGCGGCAGTCACACCTTATTGTTGTGAATCCACCTACATTCTACTTTATTTCTATTTTCTAAATTCATTTTATGAATTATAATTATACTTAAAATAAAGAATAGACTCTGAGGATTAAAATAAAAAAAAGTTCCCTATACCCAACTGCAATAACAATCTCGCAATTTGGCGCGAAAGTTCAACTTCGCGAAATCGAAAACGAAGAGGGCACTCAAGTTACAAGGATGAAGGAAAGGTAAGATAAAATTTTTTTTATATATATTTATGCAGAAAAACTTGTGTGGAACAATTAATGAACCTACGAACTTTCATAAAAAGCAGCTTTTTATTAAGTAGAGAGTAAATATATTTTAAAATGAAGAAGTATGTAATGGGTATATAAGATTGACGTTTAGTTTGAAACATCCACCCCTGTTCATTTTAAATTAATTATAATAAATACAATATCTCATTCTCTAAGCTAATTATACTGTATTATTATAGAGGAAGGTTTCCTGTATAGAATACAGTAATTTTCGTTTTCTTAGACTGAATGATTAAAAAGAAAAATTTTTATTTCTGACTATATTATAAAAATGAGTAAAAGTGCCATATGGCACTCAGGCGTCCTGAAAAGGAATATCAATAAATAATGGAATATCAATAAATAATGGAATATCAATAAATAATCTATTTGTTGTTCTAAAGCTACTGTAGTTACTGAAGCCCATGAATAATAATGATAAACTGTTTCCCAATCTGGTGGTGATATTAGCACTATATTCTCAGGCAATCTTTTCCCAATATCGGTTAAAGTCTTTAATAATACGTCTTCTGAAATAATATAGGTATTAAGCTTTCCTTGGCTCAGGCTATGAATAGCTTCTTTTAATTTAAATAATAGTTATTAATAAAAATACAAATTAAATAAAAAATAAGATATAATAAACAAAAATAATTAATCAAAATCAAAATAAAAAGCTGACATTTTGGATAGAGACTATTCTTTATCAAAGCAAAAAAGGATAATTCTCTAAAAGCAAATACAATATTAGAGAATTATCCTGAAGTTAGCCTGAGTTATGCATTTCTCTTTGTGCATAAGGTATGCGATAGGGAGCCTGTGCAATAGGGCGAGCATCTACCGTCTTTATGCGATGATGAAATGTGCAGGCGTATCCTAAGTCAACCTAACTTTGTGCTAAGCAAATTCTATATTGCCACAGTAATTCTTCCATTTGCTTACGATAACGCTCTTCCATATGCTCCAATTTGAATAATCTTAAATAATCTTCTCGACTCAATTGCTCCTTTGCGTTTTCCTCTTTTATATCAACAGTATGATTTAGAATAAGGGGGGTGTCCTGCTCCCGAAACATTACCTATTCTTGTGCCCTTATTCAGTGTAAGCTCCTCTGGGGAACAATTTATAAATCGCACCGGCACAGTATGTTTATCTGACATAGTCACCATCATATTAGCATCTTAAGTCATATGATTCAATCACTCCTGGTTTTCCTTTACTACCGTTTTCCTTCACTAAACCCTCACAAATCATCTCTGAAAAGGGGGGAATACTAGTTCTTTTATTTAAATAAACAGGCTCCATATCCATAAAATTCCGGGTAATTTTATTACTGGTAGTTAAAAAGTGATTACTTATTCCTCCTTCGTCTAGCAGGAAATCTGTTCGATTACCACCATCCCTCATGACTTGTTCTTGAAAATCAATGATAAAGCTTTTGGTAAGTAACGTATGTTGTCCCAATATACCGGCAGATTTAATGGGTCCTTTTTTATTCCACACAAAACAGTCAATCTTATAAATACGGTTTCCCAATCCCATAATGACTTCATGTGCACCCTTTGTGGGGAAACCATGCCCTGTTATCCCCGTCAACTACAATTTGGGTTTCTCAATCGCCCTGATTAAGTAATTATTCCCCTTTAAATGTTCTAAAACTTCTTTAGATAATAAAGTTACCTTGCTACCTGTGTCTACTAACATCCTTGCTTTGAAAGTACCCATTAATGCTTCCACCATTATACAACTAACATCTTTAAAATAAATTTTTTTCTGAGATCTCATTTCTCCCGATCCTCCTCATCCTGTTCTTACTGAGCCGAGGAGGGGCCTGCCTCATTTTTTGAGATAGTCCTTAACTGTGCTCTCTCTCCTTTTCCTGTTTCCTCCTCCTTCTCCTTCATCTCTCTTAAATTTCTTCTACAATCCCGCTCTACATGTCCCTTAATTTTACAATACCAACAGACATCATCTCTTTGTTTATTTGCATAACATTGTGTTGATATGTCCCCTAATCGTTGACAATTGTAACATCTCACAACCCTAAATGATCATGAAGCACCACTTTAATTGCTCCGTCTTGCCATATCACTAGTTTCTTTCCCCTGCTGTTCCCGTTTTACTTCCTTTACTTCTACTTCCTCCTTTCTAGTTTCCCTATTCTGTTGTTCGAATGCTTTCCTTCTACTTTTAACCCAATACTTTCCTCCATTCTAGATACCATTTCTTCATCCAATTCTGCCTTTGTTACTACATTCATTGCCGTAGCTTTTCCTTTTAATCTTTTTTCGTCCTCCTCATTTTTTCTGCGAATTTGACTGCTTCCTCCCAATCCCTAGGACTCATACACACCATCGCTTTTTGAATCTAGGGCAACAGTCCCGCTAGAAATCTTTCCTTTATTCGATAAGCTAATGTCTCCCTCCCATATTCTCTTTTTGCATTAGGTATCTCACCCTCACCTTCAACTGGCATCAGCAGACGTCTTCCCAACTACTGAAGCCGTGTTGCAAACTGCATCACACTCTCCGTTCGTTCTTGATGACACTCTGTGAACAAACGCTGATTTTTATCTGGCGTCAATCTAGAAAATCTAGCCGTCATTACTCTTTTGTACGCTGGATAGGTGTTTATACCCACCAGATCCTCACTTTCCCGAGAATAATACAATGCTTCTCCCACCAAGCGGATCCGATTACTATTCGTTTGATATAATTAATATTCCTTTAATTTCAATTATATAGATCTCTAAAGAAGATTTAAAGGTTCTTAATTAAACGGATTTGTATAGAACTTAAATTAATTGAGACTGTATTTCAATTAACAATAAGGTAATTATTCTTGATAAGGGTTCATTACAATAAGCGTTCTTTCATTTCAATTGTAAGGTTTAAAGGGGACTTAAAGATTCAAGAATGAGTTAATTTCTTTTATAAATTTCTTTAAAGACTGGAATATTATTTTTTGATAGGAATCATTATTTATTTGATAATAAACATATTATTATAATTCATAATTAATATTGATTTGCTTTAGAGACTTGAATGTTGTTGTCAAACAATGAACATATAATTTAGAGGAGCAAGCAAATGCATAATACCCATTCTTCTGGTCATCATCTGGCTTCGACGTGAAGACTTGGAGGAGTGGTCCGTTGTAGGCTCCGCGGTGTGAAGATCTAACTTTCTAGCTTTCTGAGATAAATCGTAACAATATCTAATAATATTTCTTTCACTCTAACTAGGTCGACTGTTTCTTTGATGTGTTGTCCATGATGTGTCGAACAGAAGATGTGCAAGTCTCGCCTCTTCTCTCGCACATCCGCACATACAAGGGGGAAGAAGGATTTCGAATTTCGAAACGGGATGTATACTAGTTTTTTATGAGATGATGCAAAATGATCGAGTCACATGACCCTGAAAGGTGATTAATTTTTGGCGGGTCAATTAGTGTGATCTCTTATGCATGGAATTTGAACAGTCACATGATAAAGGAATCCAATCTGGGCTCACTATTCAGGGAGAGGAATATGAATAAGTCCACTCGACCTGACAAAGCCTCCGTGTAAATTATTTCATGTCACTAGATATGATCAGTCGGTAATCTGAAGTCAACTTCCAATAGAGAAATCATATCTTCCGGTTTTCTATTAAAAGTTCCAAAATTCTGTGAATTTTATAGAAGAAATATTAAATCTTCTAATGTTAAGAGTTGATTGAAGAACTGATTCGATACTTGAGAAGAATGAAATAAAATTCGTAGGCTCATGCCATCTTAGAAATAATTGAAAAGCTCACCCTGGGGAGGCTGTGGTCTGGAGAGCCTTCACTGAACACAACTTCTGTGAAGTTAAGCTACATCAGGCACGGCTCATCACTGGATGGGTGACCATCCATGATAGTCAATCTTTACCCCCCTCCCCCCCAGCAGCTGTGACCATCAGACAGCAGTCGTTGGATGGACATATTGGATCGAATTAATTAATAATAATATAATAATAATAATAATATTAATAATAATAATAATAATTTTATAAAGATTGGGTTGCTACAGGGAGACTGTATATCATTATTACATTTGGGCGTCAGTTACATCAGTTGCTTTAGAGCAACAGATGCATTTGTTTATTTACATTCCATTATATACACCACACTATGTTTTTGAAGTGTATAAGATTATTAGTTTACCAGTAAAATTCCCTAATGTTGGCGCATTTGCATATTTTTGTGCACATGCACCTTTTTTAGCGGTTTGTAAAGATCAACAACTGCATTTAGTTTTAAATCATGTCGACATATTACAATGTCAAACCAGTGCTTTATTACAGAATTGTTCACCTTCATCAGCTATTTTTAAAGTTCCAAGTCAAAGCTGTGAGCTTCTTCTGTTTCAAGGAGCAGAATTTGCGATTTTCAAACTGTGAGAAGCACATTGTCCACCTCCCCCCACCAATCTTAGTTAGGAGTAATGTTTCAGAACAATGGATTTATATTATATCAAAACCTACCAGTATTACGATTACTATACTGTTGACGATCTATACCATCTAAAAATAGCAAAACTATTAAACTTAGCAGCATAGGAAAAGTTTAAATACCCAGTACTTGCTTTGGTGTGGGTAAGGACGTACTATTACAACCATTTTTACAAGGCGTTACGACAATAGGATCATCATTTTTGAATTAGAATTCTTTAATAGAACACGATGTAAAAGAAATCTTTAATCATTCTGGGTTTAGAGAGTTTATTAATGTAGTGAATAAATTGAATAAATCGATACTAGATTACTTGCCGGAGAATTCTCAGTGTGTCTTTCCATGAGATCTACAGCAAATGGAAGCGTTGTCATGAGATTTGCGTAAGGGAGTCACAGATGATCCTGGTGTTTCACATTTTGATGTATTATCTATTATTTGAGTCATTGTTTTAATTTTTATTGTCCTGCTATTTATTCTGAAAAACATTAGAGCATATTTGAGCAGCACATTTAATTTTGATATCCATAAGAAAGCGTGACTAGAATTTGATAATGTCACAACTTCTACTGACATGGATTTAAATGAGGAAAATACGTTTTCTGCAATGGAGAGAGAAATAGAAAAAGAATGTCAGACAGAGTCTTTAGCTTCGACCGTGTAAGGAGGTCAAGTCCCCTCATGGGACAAGATCATTTGTGAGAATGGGGAGAAGCATTTCCTTCTCAATTTCTTTTCTGTTGTTTGAATAAAAAATATTTCCTACTTTACAAGCAAGGTTCAGTGGAGTTTTATAATAAAACGTTTAACAGAAATTGTTAAGTGTTAAGAAATAATTTGACGAGATTTTCAATATTAACAATTGATCATTTCTCTTGCTGAGTGTGGATGAATGTTTTAAAATAAGATACTTATCTCATTTGAACAGATTAATTTATACACTTGATAAGTTGTTGGATATACAATGATTTCATAATTTTAGTCAAATACATTAATTTTGTGAGATGGTGAATGGGTTTTTCACACCATCTGTTTCTAGTTTTCCTAATCTTTTACCTTTCACTTGTTGACATAAATATTTTATAAAATAAATTTTTTGGTGATGAAGTTTGAAGTGAACAGAGTGATTTGAGAGCTTTCATGATGACGTAATTGAACTTTACCGAGCAAGAGGGAAGAAGGCATCTTTCCGGTCCTTTCGTTTTCTTTCTATTCCAAGATGTCATGAGGCAACGATCGGTGAGCAACATAGAGGCATTGTGATGACATCGGATCATGGAACTTGAAGAATCGCCCCTGCCACTGCGGAGTGACGACGTTTTCTAAAGTTCCATTACATCGAGAAGGAGAGGTTCAATTCATAACTACCAGTGCGATGAGCATCTGAAAAACTATGATTTCTACGAATTTCATTGTTTCTATGATATCCTAATAACATTTGATTCCCGCACTATCTTCCCTGCTGCTTTCTCTACTATTTTTAATTCCTTCCCACCCCACATTCAGTTCAGTTCTGAAGCCGAAGTTAACCAGTCTATTCTTTTCCTTGATGGTCTCATCACTAATGACCCTGTCACTCATCACTTGTCCATTTGCTCAATACAGCACGGAGCTAAATGAGTGCTTCCTCTATCGCTTTCACTCTTTCTCAATAGTCTGCTAACTCATTATCTCCAGTTACTGATCATTTTTAAAGATTTTCAAGAAATTGTTAAGTACTAAGAATTCTCTTTTCTAAGAAAAGCCTGAATAACAGGAAATCTATGCATTGACTTCTATATTGCACAAACTTTGTTCTGTATTGTTGGTCATGAGATAGTTCTCATTAATAGGAACTGCCATAACCATGAATATCAATTTTTTATCAATAATTATTATTTCTTCAAAATCTGAGGTAGACAGTGACCTTCCCCATGCTTTGAAGGTCATGTATGCAAAATTTTATCAAGATCGGAATAAAACTGCAGATTTGTATAAAAAACAAACAAAAAAACAAACCCACAAACAAACCCACAAACCCACAAACATCCTTCTTTATATATATAGATAGATGTCTTCAATTTTTGTATTCTATTTTTTCCGTTATTTGTTATCTAATCGTTATTTCTTTCTGCTTTCCTCCAATTAGTGTACCTTTTATAGTATACCCATTCTCTTATTTTCATTTGCTGTATTCTATCCAATCAACGTACACCGATGCTGTTTATTTTTGCTTCTACCTTCGTTGTACTCTATTGCCTTTGTCATGCCATACATTGTATTTCATCATATCTCATTACTCTATTGTACCATATTTCTATATATATAGAAGAGAAGCCTGTAGTATATCTTATATCCTTGATAAAGAAGAGAATAAATGGCCAAATTAGTCGGAAACTCTGTTCTCCCTTTATTGTATTGTAAAGTGTCTACCAATTTCATTGATAGAAGCAATACTAAGAACTTCCAATTCATTGATCATAACGGTAACATTAAAGCACGTGCCACTGCATCCATTATGACCATCTCCAAATTGCTTCATCCGTGGAACCATATTTATCAATTGGCAAAAACAGTAGTTAATTACCACTTATAGCTAGTCATTGCAATTGGTTTGCTATATTACTTTCTATATCTCAGCATTGATAATCGCTAGGTAGGGTCATAAAAGTACCATTTGTGCACCTGCAATTGAATTGAATTCGATCATAGTTGTGATTGGTTCATGTCAAGAAGAATATTAATCGATTGACGAAACCAGATTGTGAAAAATTGAGTTATAAACGGACGGACAGATAGACACGTTTCACCACACAGATATCACAAAGCACTTTTCGGTACTTAATAACCAGTAATTTCTCTTTCTTACTCACCTGTGTTATTGTACCTGTTATTGCTGTATATCAATACTAGCTGATAGACCCAGCGTTGCTCGGGCTCTTTTTTGATGAAGGTTTGCAATATCTGAATGGGAATATACAGTAAAAATTAACTCATTAATATGCTTAGAATAAAAATAGTAAAAATTCATACAGAAAAACCGAAAAAATCTTTTAAAATGTTCTGAATAGACGGCCCTCTAACAGTTCTCCCTGGTTCGTGTTGGAATGTTATGTGTAGCTGAGCGAGTTTACCTTTGTGCTGTAGTTCTTCTATTTTGTGTGATCTGACCTTTAAAAATTCATTTGTTTATCTAAACATTCAACAATTCCCAAATTCTCTTCTTGGGTGGTGAAGGATGTGCATGAAGGATGTGTCTGTGTACTCTGCAATTCCAACAATTGATAAATTTTTAGGAAATAAAGAAATTAATACTGGAGCAAACTCCAAGCATCAGGAAAATAATATTAATTTAAAAAATGGATGGAACAATTCTGCGACTTGGATTCGAATCAGGAACCTTGGCTGTCATGGGTGATGCCTCTAAGTGTCACAGACACCTGAACAGCCATGCTGTCACTAAGTGTCTTAAAGACAATCTGATGTTTCGAGTTTGCTCCAATTTAATTTATATTTTTGTTATTGTGTATTCATCAAACTTTCTGATGGTTTGGATAGGAGAAATTCATGATCTGTGAACCGCGTCCCCACCTCCCATTGGGCTTTCCTTCTTGACAACTTGGTTGTCTTTATGACATTTAGTGACAGCATGGTTGTTCAAGTGTCTGTGATAAACCAATTGATAGAGGCATCGACCATGACAGTCGAGGTTCCAGGTTCGAATCCAGGTCACGGAAATTTTCCACCAATTTTTCTAATGCAATTCACACTCTCAAGGTCATGAAGCAAAACTGGTGCATTCATCACTTGGTGTGATCTGGCAGTCGCTGCTCATTTAGTTTATATTGATTTTTCAAACACATCGGTCTTTTTATAAACACCCGGTAAGTCGTCTGTCCTCAAAATATTTTTGTTAATGAATTTTATAAAATGATCAATCTTGAGATTTATTTACATGTCTTAATTATAACGCTCCTTTTTACCGCTTGAGAAGTAGAAGCTTTTTTTTTTCGATTGAAGCGTATTTTCTCAATCTGGAAAATCTATTGGGCAAAGTGGTTTATTCTCCGATTGGTAAGCTTCTAGTTTATGATTGATTTAGTCAATTTTGTGCATTTGCAAAAAACTCTTATTCGTGGGGTTATTTCATAAACCGTGAACTATCTAGGGTCTTGTGTTCCCCTTCTCGCGTCTTTTTCTCTTCTGGAACCAATATAAGAATTCCAATTTGGCTTCATCCATTTTAATAGGAGGTTAAAGTGGACCCCTCTGGTCTATTACAAATCAAGGGCTCACATGACGCGTTCTGATGAGTTTAGCACGATGAGTTGGTACTGCCATAAGTTCATTTTGAAGTGAATGTTAATGTTCTTTTAAGTCTGGCCAGACAAACTTAGTTAGGAATATTTGTTTAAAGACAGTCGTTCGTATGGCTTATATTGAAGGGAGAAAATGTATATATTCTCCTAAATGCTATTTGTTTTTTTTTTATGTAGCTAAATCGAATTGGAAATTAGTTGGGCTTCTCTGGAGATTATTGCGAGGTTCACAAGGTTAGATGCGTGGATTTATTGGCAATTACGTTCATGGAAGGTTATGAGTCAATTTTATATTCTTAGTCAAAAAAAAAAACAAAAAAAAAAAACGTTACTATGGTTTTGAGTAGATACAATTCAACTTTAATATTTCTTTCTTCTTTGTTTCGTTTGGATATTGTGGTCAAACAATACTCAAATGAATTTGTTTCTATATAAAATAAAACATAGCTCTTTATTTCTTAAAATATTTTTTTGGCATTAACAATGGTCTGAAGTTCGTTAGGTCGAAAAAGCTCATTTAGTAAACAATCGTTTACGCCAGTTTCTTCCTTTTCTCGAGCTCCTGGTTATTAAAAAAAAGGGGTAAAAATAAAGAAATTTTTTTTCGAATTCCGCGTTGTCTGCTCGATGTTTCGATGACGCGGTGTTTTGATGACGCATTGTCTCGAGCGACTCGAGCGTTTTGCGGAAAATTTTTTTTTTTTTGAAAAAAGATGGGCAGTCCTGCAGTGGAAGTGATATGGAAACGACTATGGAAAGCAGCCTCAGACAAGCTAGTTGGCTTTTTTCCTCCTGCAATGTCAATAGGAATCCGCAAAAAGCACGATTGTCCGATTGTCGTTTTCGGTTCACACGACTTCATCGGGGTGAAGCCTAAATCCTGGTTCTAATTTCGCCAAGGTCTATTGCGACCCAGAGGACCCGTTGTTCACTATCGGTCGTATTTTTTGCTGCTGACATACGTATATATTACAGAGATAAGAGCCGTGTCGCACACGCTTTTTCTGGATGATTTCTGGCTCCTTCCCGTACACAATGACAGTCGCCTACGCTAGATGATTTGTCCAACGTCTCTACAAACTATTGTCTGCAACGCCATGGCCTGTCCAGAAACCTTTTCTGTTCACGACGATGGACCCGACAAGGAGCATTTCTCCCTATGTACGACAGCTTACGAGTACCTTTCTCCGCAGTTTTAATGCCTATCCGTGAATGTTAAGCCTTCTTAGTTAGGCCCCAGTTGAGTTGAATGGAATGGAACATTCTTACTTTGAAAAACTCTTCATACAGTCCGGTAATAACTTAACAAACGACTTCAAGCTAGAAGTTTTTCGATTTTCGTTTTTGCTTTTACTGATTGAGTTTTTTTTTGGACTATGAGATTATTTGATCGACCCTCACTCATTGAACTTTCTTGTTGTTTTTTTAATTTATCCGCTAGCACTTTTTCTGTAATCTAGGTGAATTTTTCTTCCTCGTCGCAATGGAATTTTCCCTTTTTGTTTCCTGCTCAGCTATATCTCTTCCCTTTGTGTTGTTGTGTCTCGAATTGTTGCTGTATACTTGTTAACTGTTGTTTCCGTGCTTTCCCTGTGAAGAGGTAAGTTTCTTTAATTCTGAACTACTCTGTAATTTCACCTTACGTTTTAATACTATTCACTTAAAACTTATTATTTGTCTGTCCCACTGAAATTTTTTTCTATTATTATATTCTGATTAATTTATTATATATTTTTTTTCTCTTTGTCCTAATTCTTTCTCTGTTAAACTCTAAGTAACTCGTTCTCCGAGTGTCCATTCTTCGCCCAAGAACTTTGGCCTGTCGTCTTCAGCGTTGTACGGCGTTTTTTTCATTCGGGATTGGGTGGTTCAACTCCTTTTAATCTAATCCATCCAGCCTAAGACTTTACTTTTGATGTTAATTATTTGTCCTAAGTTTCTCTTTATATCTATATATTATTGTATATTCTTTATTTTTTTTTAGTTCCAAGCAGTTGTTAGATTCACAATTCGTTTCTTTTGAATCGTAGCAAGCTATTATATTGTCCGCCTCTCCAGTGCAATGCTAGTTCTCTTCAGTAACATCCATCAGCCCAGGCAGACTCCTTTAGGCCACTCTACCTATTCTTCGACACTGTATCGTCCCTAGTGATAAAAGATGTTAGCGGCAATAATTTTGTAGAAGCCATTCCGTTTATTTGTAATATTTATGTTAGTTTTGTTAATATTATATTCTGAAAAAAATAAAAAATAAAAAGCAACAAATCCGCTTGGAATTACGTTTTGCAGCAAGCTCATTGATAAAAGTTACTGTGAGTCTGCAATTGAAAATTAACCAAGGGTTCATTAGTTTAGTCTTAATGAAGTTTTAATTATTAAACTATAATCGTTTAAAGCCAACAGATTTAATTTAAATAAAGAAACGCTAGCTTTACAATTAAGAGTAAGTCTAATGTTTTTTCGAGACAAAAGGGTGAAGGGTCGGGGGCCCTGAATCTGGTATATTTTCTCCAATTTATGTATTTAATGCCATATCTTTTTTAAAAGTCTGTGTTGCGATCACTACTGTTGAAACAGAGCAGTCTATTGTTGCACAAACTTTACCTTGCATGTTCGTCTTGAGATATAGATTTTTGTTGGTGCATATTGCTTTGAGATATCTCGTATTAGTACTCGCTGCCATCAATTTGAATATCAATTATAATGGTAATTCCGACGGACCTCGGGAAAGTTTTAGGTAGGTCATGGTGGAGATAACGCGCTTCATGAATAGTACACTCTAAAATTCGTTACCTCCCTCCCTAAAAGAGATTATTATGGTTAACTAGCAGAGGTACCCGGCGTTGTCCGGAATAATTACACCTGTAGGTAAAGAAAAATTAAATTATAACTCTCAATTGGTTAAATAATAACTCATACAATAATAATCAATACAACACAGAGCAGAGGGACTATCCATTCTACGAAAAATACAAAAAACAGAAAGTCTAGATAATATACCGCTGAAATGTTTTGATCTGCTGTGCTACGAAATAAGCTATGTGATAACACCGGCATGGATCCGACTTTTTTTTTGGAATATTTAAAGCAAAATACACATGATAACGCTTAGAATTAATACAGTGAAATTTCATGAAAATTCGAAAAAAATTTTTTCAAACGCTCACAATATATGGACCTCTCCAAAGATGCCACAGCTAGTCTAAATAATTTCTAACTCACGTATTCTTACTTAAATGTACACTTGATGCTGTTGCAATTCCTTTTCTTCTCTCAATGTATTGAAGCAAAAACTTGTCCATTCTTCTCTTTGTGTAGTCTAGCGGTCGCCGATTCTTCTAGTTACCATTTGCTTAATACAGCACGGAGCTAAAGGATTTCTTCCTCTGTCGTCTTTCCACTCTTTCTCAATAGTCTGCTAACTCTCCATTATATCCAGTGACTGATCATTTTTAAAGATTTTCAAGAAACTGTTAAGTACTAAGAACTCTCTTTTCTAAGAAAAGCCTGAGTAACAGGAATTCTATGCATTGATACAAATTGAAACTTATCTATATTGCACAAATTTTGCCTTCCATTGTTGGTCATGAGATATATACTATTAATCCTTGCATAGCGTTGGTGCATTGCGTGTTGGCACCATTGTTGATACCTACTGTTGCATAAACTTTTCCTTGCATTGTTGCTCATCATATTCACTGATTGGAAGAAAGTAATTAGAAACCTTCGATTTTAGACGTTTTGTCAAATATTAGAAAAATACTTGACGAATTAACCTGCAATTTCAGGGGTGTAGAAAGGATGTTACACATCATATTTCAGCGAAAGGTTTTGTCCCGAAGGCAAATAGGGGGACAGCAAAGATGGCAACCCAATAATATTTGGAATGCATTGCAGCTAAAAAGCTAATTTAAACCTCCAAATTGGTTAAATAATAACTCAATCACTATAATATAGAGCAAAGGGACTATCCATTCTAAGAAAAATCCGAAATACAGGAATTTACCTCTTTACTGAAAAAATCCATTCTAGGTGATATACTGGGACTTGATTTACGAAAAAAAAATTTTTTTAAGACTCACAATGGATGGACCTCTCCAACGATGCCTTCTAGTCTAAATAATTTTCACTCACGAAATCTTACTTTAGATGTACACTTGAGGTTTTTGCAATTTTCTTTCTTCTTTTGATGTCTTGAAGCAAAATTTGGCCATTTATCACTTTGTGTAGTCAAGCAGTCGCTGATTCTTCTATTTACTTGCTTACCATTTGCTCAATACAGCACGGAGCTAAAGCAGTGCGTCCTCTATGGTCTTTCACTCTTTCTGAATAATCTGCTAAATCATTATCTCCAGTTACTGATCATTTTTAAAGATTTTCAGGAAATTGTTAAGTACTAAGAATTCTCTTGTTTTAAGAAATCCTGAATAACAGGAATTCTATATTGCACAAACTTTCCCTTGCATTGTCGGTCATAAGACATATATTTTTAATCCTTGCATAGAGTTGCCACCATTGTTGATACCTATAGTTGGAAAAACTTTGTCTTGCATTGTTGGTCATGAAATATTTCTCATTAATATGCCCTGCCATAAACATGAATATCAATTTTTATCAATAATTATTAATTTTTAGAAATCTGAGATAGACAGTGAGGTCATGCTTTGGAGGTCATGTATGCAAAATTTTTCAAGATCGGAATAAAACTGTAGATTTGTATAAAAAACAAACCCACAAACCCACAAACAAACATCCTTCTTTATATAGAAGATAGAAGATAGTCAAAATGTATTTTTAGGAAATGTTTGGATCTGATGTGCTACCAAATAAGCTAGGTGTTAACCCCGGCGTGGCTCGGACTTTTTATTTTATTAAATTTTGCAATATGTTAAAAATAAACACATGAAAACGCTTAAAATTAATAAAGTAAAAATTTTTAATAAAAATTCGATAAAAAATTTATTAAAGGCTCACAATGGATGGACCTCTCCAAAGATGCACTGCTAGTCTAATAATATCTTACTCACTTACTTTAGATGTACAATTTAATGATGTCTTCTCTCGATTTCTTCAAGGAATTCCACTTTTCTCTCGATGTCTTCAAGCAAAACTTGATCATTCATCACTTTGTGTAGATGCAAAATTACATCAAGATCGGAATAAAACTGTAGATTTGTATAAAAAACAAACGCACCCAGAAAATAATACACAAAGAAACACACACACTTTTCCCAATCGTCTGAACGCTTGTTAGGGACTGAAGGAAGGCAACTGTACCTCCTCTGCCTTATAGAGAGAGACTGCCGTCTATTATGTCCATTTGTAGTTCATTAATAATAATTCTTGGAAACGAATGTTCTGTCATTGTGTCATCATTTTATGTTCATTGTTATAATTCTTTGAAAAGAATTTTCTATCATTGCATCATCATTTTATATTCATTGCTGTAATTCTTTGAATTATTTTGTTCTCAAAATTGGTGAATTGCGCATTGAGACCATTGTTGATAGGAACACGATGGGCCTATTATTGCACAAACTTTGCCTTGCGTTGTTGGTCATGAGGTATCTGTTGCCGGTCCGAGCTTAGTGTGAATTGCGTGTTGACACCTTTGTTTATACCTATTGCTGCACAAACTTTTCCTTTCATTGTTGCTCATGAGATATTTCTAAATAATATGCCCTTTCATAACCATGGATATCGATTTTTTATCGATAATTATTATTTTTCCGAAATTTGAGGTAGACAGTGACCTTCCTCATGGTATGAAAGTCAAGTTTGCAAAAGGTCATCATGATCCGGATAAACCTGTAGATTTGCATAACGTACCCGGCATTGCCCCGGATAATTACACTTGTAGGTAAACAGAAGAATCTCAAGAAGTTAAATTATAACTCCCAATTGTTTAAATAATAACTCAATGAATACAACACAGAGCAAAGGGACTGTCCATTCTACGAAAAATACGAAAAATATGAATTCCAGGTGATATATCGGGACTTTATCTAAACTCTTCTTAACTTGCCTCACCACTGCTGAACATCACCAGTTACTTTAGACTCAAGTTTTTCTTGCTCTTGACGTAGAACTTCTTTCTCTATTTGAAACTCCCATCGGTCAGATGTTTCAAATGCCTGTGTTGGTGCATTGCATGTTGACACCATTGTTGATACCTATTGTTGCACAAACTTTGTCTTGCATTGTTGGTCATAAAATATTTCTCATTATTATGCCCTGCCATAACCATGAATATCGATTTTTATCAATAATTATTTTTTTTTTGGTCATGTATTTTGCTTTGAAGGTCATGTATGCGAAATTTTATCAAGGTCGGAATAAAACTGTAGATTTGTATAAAAAACAAACAAACAAACCCACAAACAAACAAACCCACAAACAAACAAACTGCCTTCTTTATATACATAGAAGATAGTCAAAATGTATTTATAGGAAAAGTTTGGATCTGATGTGCTACCAAATAAGCTAGGTGATAACCCCGTCGTGGCTCGGAGTTTGTTTTTTTTTATTAAATTTTGCAATATGTTAAAAATAAACACATGAAAACGCTTAAAATTAATACAGTAAAAATTCTTAATGAAAATTTGATAAAAATTTATTAAAGACTCACAATGGATGGACCTCTCGAAAGATGCACTGGTAGTCTAATAATTTCTTTATTAGATGCACGTAATCTTTCTTTAGATGTACAATTTAATTATGTCTTCTCTCGACGTCTTCAAGCAATTCCACTTTTCTCTGGATGTCTTCAAGCAAAACTTGGCCATTCATCACTTTGTGTAGTCTAGCAGTCGCCGATTCTTCTATTTACTTACATACCATTTGCTCAATGCGGCACGGAGCTAACCAAGCGTAGGAGACATTAATTTAAATAATAATCTACCAATCTAAATCTCACATTAGTTAAATGCAAACTCTGTGAAATCTTTTTAATTGTAATTGCTTCTCATTGCAGAAGAGATGCTACCAAGTGATCAGCTGGAACAGTGAGAGACTCGATTTCACCTTCACAACCTTTGTATTCTTTTCATAGAAGGAATAACTGATTGTCACTGGAAAATTGTTTGGTAGGATCTTTAAACATATTTTTACAAAGTTCGATAATATGCGCTTTTAAATGTACCCAGCAATATATACAGTAGCATTCTCTTGTGGAACAGATACTGAAATCGTGTGTATATTTTCTGATAAAAGCGTTTTTCACTACTTTGTGTCTGTGGAATTAAATTTTTTTATGAACTTCTTTTATATTTTACCGTTTCTTCCAAACTGAAAAATAATTTGCCTACATCCGATTGGCAATTAGCATTCTCACTTGGTCTTAGTAATGACGACACCATCATTCATTTCAATGAATTTTGAAATACCAAAGGATCTGGATTGTTTTTAAATCCTCCTGCCTGGCGTATTAAATAAAAAACATTTTCTAGACAGTTCTGATTAAGCGGTCTGGTGAAGAGGAATATCAAACCTTGTTTATCAGGAAGCTCATTCCATAATTTCAAAATGCTGTCAATAACCATCCATCAAGACAGGGAATTCTATTATGTTTACACCTAAAACCTTTATTTTTTTAAAGATCTCAATTGATTTATTTAACATGTCAATATGATCATTGTCTTTTGGCAATTCGTTTTCGGTATTTTTTTTCTTTTAGACTAGCCTAATTGCAAACATCAAATAGAGTTTCCATACTTTCAATGAAATTTGCTGCCTGGAGACTTTCTAGTGGTAACATTCCAATGCCTTCGTAAAACATTATTGCAGAATCAATGAGTGACTGAAATCTTGGCTTCCAAGTTTAACCTTCATTTTCCAAAACGGTGTGATTGAAACATTTTTATTCTAATAATTTCGGTGCAAGTCGTGAGCCGAAATGATTTGAAGTTTCATATCCGTATAACTTATTTTATCACGTTCCATGTTATATTTTTTCCGTCTAATTCAAAATTATATTTTGATAAATTTTTGCGTAGGCTTTTCAAAAGATGTGGAACATCAAAAATAGCAAATCATTTCCTGCCACTGATGATAAATTCAGGAGTTTCTGGAGTGACATGGTATTTTGATCTGTATAATGATTAATTACTTGGCCCTTGATCACAAATACAGGCCACAACATGCAAACCAATTTCATGTAGGACATCGAGCCAATTGCAGAGAAGCGAATATAAATGCGCAGTATTCGAACTGTTATGTACCAGAGTGAACCCTTGAATTTGCTTCAAATAAGAAGTAATTCCTCTAACCATAAAGACAAGAGCATGATTTGAAGGATAATCAGACCTATCTAAATCTTGTCTATAATCTTCATAGCCAAACACCACATCTTTGTTTTATCATACGTCAGATGTTCTTTAATTGATATTTCATCAAAACATACAACACATATTTTTTCCTTTTCATTCATGGAAGCTGCTTTTAATTTTAGAATGTGAATTATGTTTGAAAAAACCCCGGGGTCGGCATTAAAGCATTTCTTTGCTCTTTATAATGTACGAACCGAAAGAAGGCAGAGTAGGCTTTTTAAAATTTTGTAATCTTTCGGTGATGCGTGATAAATAGAAAGAAAGTGCCATCGATTTCTCTTTGTTTATCCATTTACAGGCTTTTCATTTAAAATTTCACCATCTTACGTAAAAATCTTCTTGCTTTTGGAGTTAGAAACTTTTCACCTGATTGTAAAAAATATTTCAGACTTCGTGTATCAATGTCCTGTCTTTCAGAAGATTGGAGCGTTTTCACATTACTTTTTAATTTTGAAATTTGTACCTTCTTACTTTGTATCATGGATAAATGCTTAATTAATTAAGAGAATGATAGAGCGGGAA
>JAHWFO010097661.1:833117-872609 GCA_023313115.1 Rhysida immarginata
CTCATCTGATTTTCAGCCAATGAGCCGCCGGTCTGACTATTCTCAGCAGTGGGGGAGGGCGGTTGCGAAGAAGCTAATCTATCTTTATTTCTCTTATCTTTCCGCTCCTCTGTCTTCTTCTGGCTTCTTCCCACCTTAAATTTATTTGACACTTTGCAATTCCTTTCTCAATGCAATTTTTACAGGTTGTTAGAGGTGGCTTGGATGGTGCCAGACGAACATTTTTCTATGCTGATTTCAAGATCAAGTAAGGGTTCTGTTTCTAAATAAGGCTGGTCTGGAACTGGGTTTTTGCATTACAGGTGAAGGACTATGTTGAGACCACTCCGAGATAGGTTTAGTAGAAGTGGCACAGGAGGAAATAACGTGGGTAGAAATTGCACTGCTGGGTTCTATAGAGAGAGAGAGACATTTTTTGAAACAATTTAATAAATAAATTTTAAAGCAATTAAGCAATTCTTCATAGTTATCTATTTAGATATTGATCATCTTTATTGAGCCTTTTCGTTTTTCGGGTAGAGTATGCAGTGTGGGAAGCTTTTTTTTAATAGCCAGTGAAGGAAGTGGATTTGGGATTTGGAAAATCGTGGGAACAGCGTTAAAAATTAAGCATATGCATTTTGCTGGCACTCCTTTTTGTTTTGGATTCATTGATTTGTTCTTCACATAATTTCAATTTCCCAGCTATTTCAGCTATAGGTTTATAGGTCAAGTCATCTCATCTGCAATTAATAATCCATTTCTTGAGCTGTAAAAATAATATTTCGTTGTTATTAATATTATTTGTATTTTGAAGAAATAAAACATTTCATTTTTTATATAACTGCAAATGATGATTTTTATTTGGTATCATACATTTTTATATTAATATTTTTACTTTGCTTATTACTTTTACTTTTTGTAAATATGGAATATTTATAATCATATTTTTGAAATATGACGTAATTTTTAAACTTTACATATTAAAAACTAAAAATATGTTTTTTTCTACTTATATTTAGTTATTCAAGAACGTCCATTTACAATACAAAGTTTTTTAATTTAAGTAAATTAAAGTCGGCTTCGACATAGTCAGCATTCATTAACAACTGAAATTTTAAATTTCTTACGATGGGATTTTTAAAATTTTAAACAATAGTTTTGAATAATACATAGTTTATTGTTACATTGTTATTATTGGGATATAATACCTGGTTTTGCTAATTATTGGCCTACCCCACATTAAGAATGCAGGCTACTTTTCGTTTTCCAAATTCAAGTTTGGTTTTTTTTTTCTGATATCGATTTAAAACCTCATGATTCAAAAAGATATATTGAAATTTTGAAAAAAATAATTCAGTCTATACGTATGTCACCACTTTTGTGCAACTAACTCCTCCGAAACAGCAAATAGCAGAACCGAATAAGTACTGTACATATTTAGAGGTGCTCTTGACTTATATTTTATGTCAATTGGTAAGCCATTATTCAGATATTAACTTTTTTCTAAAAATGAAGAAATAGGTGTAGCGTTCATTCTAGAGGTCCGAACTGAATAAATAGATTATACAAACTCCCCAAATTAAGACGAATTTTTTTTATTAACTTGTTTAGCTCTGATGAGCCGTTTTGGAGTTATTAACGCACCCCCTCTCCCCCCCCCCCAAATTTTTTTTTACTCTATCCAACGAAAGAAAATTTGGTCATGTCTAATTAATTTTCCCATATCAATTGTTAGACATTGATGATGAGTAAAATTTACAATAGCTGACAAATGAAATTGAAAATTTAACTGGACACCCACAGTTTTTTTTTGTTGGACAGAGTATAGTAAAACATTTAATTCATAAGTAAAGGGGTTGTAGAGAAAAAAAAGATTGATGTATTGACGTTTTTTTATGAAAACGGGCTTAACCTGTTTAGAGATATTAATTTTTTTTTATAAAAATGGTCAAAAGTCTTTATTTCAGCAATCCAAAAGCAATTAAAACGACATGAACAGAGTGTTCTCATTGAGACAAGTTTTTTTTGGAACGAAATTGTACTATTTTTGCTCTTATCATTAATTTTGTAGACTAATTTGTAGGTTTCTTCATAGCTCCTGCTTATATGAGCAGAATACTACCATATATCATACAGAATGGAATGTGGAGGGGGTGTCCCAAACCTTTTTTTCACCTGGCAAAACTCACAGATGTGCACGGGTTTCAGTGGAATGGAATGTGGAGGAGGTGGCCCAGCCAATTTGCACCTAGCCACACCCACAGGTGTAATTTTTAATGAAAAAACACCTTCCCCCTCATTAGATTTGTATTAAACTTGACTCCACATTCCATTACAGGCTGAATCCCTGCTGACGCTCTATTTTCTGACTGATGTAACTGTTGACATCACAGATGTACACTTTAAACAACTGTTTGTTAATTACCTTTAATTAATGTGAGTTAATTAATTAATTTTTTATTTACCTTTGATTATCCTTGATTTGGAAGTCTCCATGGGGTGGGGGTTCCATTCCTGAATGTGGTCACTCACCTGTCTGATAACATCTTGATTAATCACGTGATTAAGACCATGTTCAGAAAATAATAAAAAAAATTTTAATACTTATGCAGTGAAGCATCCCTGTCCTGATGAGTGAAACAGCAGTACCAGTGGGACAGACAAGATTGTTCTGATGCACTCACCAAAACGCATTTACGTGATTTTGTCTCACAAGTGAACACCCCTTGACTCCCTTATATACCAAGGAAATTGGGAGTTGCTAAGATGACTGGCACACTCATTTTGATTGACTAATTATTAATTAACTATTGTTTTTCATGCAACCAAATTTTTCCAAGCCCTTTTAAATTTTCTTCTATATAAAGCTACTTCTGTTTCAAAGAGTATTGTTTGTTTTTTAATTTTCTGATAATCAGTGCATTTTTTTTAAACTGACTATTGACAACTCGGACCCGAAGTTTTAGAGGGTTGACAATTGACATTGTAAACTTTTATAAATACAGTTTTCTTGCAAAGAATGTTTAATTTTCTTTTACTCTGTGATTTTTTTGCGTTCTGTTTGCTCAGTTTGATGTTTATTTTAAATAATTTTGTCTCTCAAGGTTTACTCTTTTTTAAGTGCAAGTTATAGTTCGCGCAACATTGGCAACATTCAATACAAGATTTAACCCGGCGTCACTCGCGCCAAATTTTATTACAGCACTACCCGCGCTGCGGTGTTTACACCGCACTTTTTAAAAGTGATTTTATCTGATTAAAAAAGAACTCAGTGCTATTTTATTTGATAACTCAAGATATTGCAATTTATGACCACATATACAAATTAGAAGAAAATAAGTGATTTTAAAGTGATTTTTAAGAAATCATGTTTATGTCAAAGATTTACTTACATGACTGCTCGCGCAGCGGTGTTTGCACCACAAATTGAGACCAAGCGTAGAAAACATAGCTTTAATCTTAACTTTCGATAAAATGAATGAGATCAACACCAGCGCTATCTGTTGCCAGTAAGATGTACTTGAAATACATGGAAGTCATCACAAGGTAGCGCCTCTGTATGATGAGCTATATCAAAAAAATCAAAAAGTGCGGTGTAAACACCGCTCGCGCGAGTGACGCCGGGATAAGTTATATTTGGTTAAAATTCACTTCGTCTTTTCACTGTTACTTGACTGTATGCCCTACATAGGCCAGTGGGTAGAGCATCAGGTTTTCATTCATTGCTTGAGTGGAGGTCTGAGCTCGTTTCTCTGTAACTCTAGTGTCCCCATTTTTCGTCCAGTCACCGTTTGTAACCCATTGTACACAGTATTAAGTTCAAACCCCGTTTTCCTTTTTCTTTTACCTGCATTTTTACTGTTTTTGATGTCATTAAATGTTGCATGCTCATTTTGTTTCTAGCCTGAGCGGTGATGTACAGGTATTTTTCCTGTCATTTGGCAGCAATGCAGTTTTTGAAGCGCGTTCTTTTCTGTACTTGCAGAAAAGTCCCATCACCATTTTCCACTCTATGGCATTCTCCAGCTAAAAGCTTAGTGCTGGGTGCCGTTTTTTTTCACCATGTGATTAAGTGATTGCAAGAATTTTTCATTTATTTTCAGTAATGAAAATTCGATGTTAAAAGTAAATGTCTATTGTTATTTTTACATCACAAGATTTTTATTTCACCGTGTTGGTTACATTGTTTGCACACACTAATGTGTCATTCTTACAATAACTTATTTTCAAACGTTCATTACTACTACAATTTGTATAACATATTAGTATAAATAATAATAATAATCACAGTGCAGTATAAAAGACGTGAGTGGTTGTCCGTTTCCGTGTTTCAATTCTTGGGTTTGACATTCTAATCCATTTTGTAAAATTTTAAATTTACCTCTTCAAATACAAAGAATTCTTAGCTTCATTTAGCTTGATTGGATAAGTGTTTACAGAGAACATTGTTTAAAGTCTGTTGTTAACGTATTCGTGCTGAACAGCATTGTCTGATATTTTTTTTCAATCATTTGAGGTTGAATACTGTTGACTGTGTTCTATCAGAGATTTTCATTCTTTTACCCCTGATCTGCTGAGGTCTTTAAACAAATTTAATGTGCTTCAATATTCTTAATATATACGTGATGAGAATGTTGCTGTTCAATGGTTGCATGAACAAATTGAACACCTAAACTTCACAATCCCAACGCATACAAGGGTATTTTTAAGGATTTCATTTTGTGCATATTGTGAGATTTTATCTCTGACAAAAGTAGATCAAGAACTTACCAAGCCCCTCTTGTTTATTGATTGCACTGATTTTTGTTTAGGTCAGTGAACAGTGAATAGAGGCTGATTTGCATGGATTATTCCTGTTTGGTTTTTCAGGTGATCGTCTTTATGGTCCTTGATGAGAGATAGGACTGATTGCTAAGGGTTATCAAATAAGCTCTCATTGATGTCGTTGAATAAACCTTTTTCAAGACATATTTGGGTGAATTTGTCTGATTATACTCTTGCAGTACAAGTTTATTTTTCATTCACCAATTTTTCAGGCTCTTTATTGTGACTTTTAATTGTTCTTCCATGCTGCTTTGGCAGCTGAGGAGTCTATTGTCATGGCACTCAAACACAAACTCGTGAGACTGCTGGAGAGACAATGGGTTGATACCGCTGTGTTTCCACATATGTTCTTATTGACAAAGTCAAATAAGGGGTTTCATGGTTATTGTTACTAAATTGTCTATATTCATAAAATAATTATTTTTCCATTTTATCATTAATTTTAAATGTTTTTCTGGGGTATTAAAATGACATTGTGTCCTCAATTTTCACTTTCTCACACAAACAATTGCTGGGGTTGTTGCCATGGGAGTGAACAGCATAAAGCTTTTATTCGGTCTCAAAGCGGCTAATTGTTCATATGTTGAAAGTGATTCTGTTTTCCCAGGCGATTGCACGTGCCTTTGTACTAACATTTTCTGGACACTTCATTTCAACTTTAATTTTTGTTACTTTTGACACAAAGCTTATGATTTTTTATCTCTTTGTTGTTATTGTTATTGTTATTTTAACAGAATACATGAAGGTGTATGCAGTGGGTTCCTATTAAAAATTTACATAACTGCTATCACACTAGTTGGATGAGGTCTAGCCCATAAGGTATTAATAGTGTAGCCGACCTCTACAAGCAACGTTTGCACTAACCCAACTAAAACATCCTCATGGCTTCCAGTTAGGGTACATGAAATACGTTTCCGAAGTAGTTTCACAGGTTCTTCACTTCATTAAAGTGTTTCCTTTTGGTTAAAGGCATACGCAATGGTAACCACATTGGTCAAGTGTAACATTGACTCCATTGAATGTCATCAAGTCGGGTGCTGTTATGATAAACATGCGAACTAAATCATACTAAAAAAATCTTTCTGATTTCCATTCAGACTACAAGAAATATGTTACCGTATTAGTTTTGCTAGTATTTCACCATGTTAAAGTGTTTCCTTTTTGCAAATTTGCGAGTGCAAAGGTTATCACATAATACAAATATAACCTTCGCCGAGGTGACTAACACCTAATCGGGGACTGATAAGATAAATGTTGCCTCTAAACCACGCTAAAAAGTCTTGGCGTCTTTCACCCTGGGTACGTGAAATACGTTTGCTCTGAGCCGCAGTTTTTACATAAACTCTCAATGATTTCAAATAAAAGGATTTCACCTTCGTACTTTCATTTACCTGCGTTTTTACTGAAGTTTATGCCTTTAAATGTTGCTTGCTACTTTTGATTCCAGGCTGACGTGTGATGTACAGGTATATTTCCTGTCATTTGAAAGTAATGAAATTTTTAAATCGCGTTTTTTCTGTACTTGCAGAAAAATCCCGTCATCGTTATCCACTCTATGACATTTTCCAGCTTAAAGCTTATCGCTGCATGCAGTTTTTTTCACCGCATGATTACGTGAATACAAGAAATTCTCATTGTTTTTACGGGAATGCAAATTTTGTTTCACGATTTTTACATCGAGGGCGACTTTTTAAACTGAAATTTTTGGGCTTCAATGAAAATGCAAGGATAATTACAAAAGTCAATGGTCGTTTTTTGACATCGTTTGATTTGGTGTTCAGTAAGATTTTTTGTTATGGTTTTTCTTTCTTTCATCTAATTATGAGTAATCACTTGAAATATATTAGTTGAAAAAGTAAATATTCACTATTTGAAAATTTTGTGTGATAAAACAAAGAGCACAAAAAATTTGTAAATAATGTATGTTTATTTTGTTTATTAGCATGAAATGTGAAATATTTTTTTTTGTAATCTCAGTGTCATCACTTTGCATATTGCTTACCTAGCTATACAGTGTCTAATCGAATTTGTAATCATTTGGATGTTTTTGACGAATTGTTAAAATTATCATCTCTGATTCTATCGATAGATGACATGTACGGCCCAATTCGCAGTCTCTTCGCAGAGGACAAAAATTTTTCAACAAAGTCGCAATCTCTGATTTGTTTGGGCCTCTGTTATGCAGAGGCAAAGCAAACCAAAGAGTTTTCTCTGTGCACAAAGCGACAGCTCGTGTCCCTAAAGAATACCTGATGTCTAAGGTTTCATCACCCACTGACGTGTAAAAAAGAACTCACTGGGTTTCAGCTAGTCGTGTTATGATTTCAGGTCAGAGGTCACGTGAATATTTCACGAAAGAAAACAAATGTCATATACTGTAGAGATGGCCATTAGAGTTTGAGTTTTTTATAAAATGGTGACAGAAGACAGGTAGTTTATAAAATTAAAGATTAAAAAATACAATAGATGATTAGGTCATTGGTATATTCCACAAATAAGAACTATAAAGTGTGAAAATATCCAAAGGGTTTACCAAAGTGAGACTTATTAAATAGACTGTTTGCCTCAGGGCTTACCAGTCACTGGATTTCATGAGTACCACAGAGTTGGTGTCTCCTTTAGGATGACTACTTTATCCTGAGATTTCTACAAATTTACTCGTTTGCACATATTCTTTTGCAGTGCGGTTTGCACAAATTCTTTCACGAAAGTTGGTCCCACTTAGGATAAAAATGATCTAAGCATAAACGCTTTTCTCCACAAGAGTTCTTTTCGAGGACTTGTTTCACTTTTCACGTCTCTGACGTGTCTCAATTGTGAATTTTGGTATACATTTATTTAAAAAATATACTGCCACTACCCGTAAAGACTTCAGCCATCAATCTGTGTGAAATCCCCAGGTCGCGCCGTCCATCCCATGATCTACAGGACCAATTTACCGTCACTCAAGATTTGGAAAAAAACCCTCACAGGCCGCTGTGTTACCACCTCATTCAATGATTATGAAAAACCTAGTCATCGATCCAGTTTGGTGTTCAGCGAGGATCACCGTTGGTTAGGGTTTAGGGCACATCATCTTGGGTGATGGTAAATCAGTGGTGGAGATCATGGGATGGATGGTGCGAACTGAGCATTCACACAGATTGATGGCTGAAGTCTTTACGGGTAATTGGAGTATTTTTTTAAATAAGTGTGCACCAAAATTCATAATTGAGACACCTCAGAGACGTGAAAAGTTGAACAAGTCCTCGAAAAGAACCCTTGTGGAGAAAAGCGTTTATGCTTAGATCATTTTTATCCTAAGTGGAACCAACTTTTGTGAAAGAATTAGTGCAAAATGCAATGCAATTTTTTTATAAACGAGTAAATTTGTAGAAATCTCAGGGTAAAGTAGTCATCCTAAAGGAGACACCAACCCGTTGGTACTCATGAAATCCAATGAGTGGTAAGCCAAGAGGCAATATGTATTGGATTGAGTTAACCGAAAACAGTCGATTTAATAAGTCTCAGTTCGGTAAACCTTTCAGATATTTTCACACTTTATAGCTCTTGTTTGTGGAATATACCAATGACCTAATCATCTTTTGTAATCTTTAATCTTTAATTTTATAAACTACCTGTCTTCAATCACCAGTTTTTGAAAAAACTCAAACTCTAATGGCCATCTCTACAGTAAATAACATTTGTTTTTGTTTGTGAAATATTCACGTGATGTCTGACCTGAAATCATAACACGACACTTGCGTGTTTCATCTCTAGCTGAAATCCAGTAAGGTATTTTTTACACTTTAGTGGGTGATCAAAACTTAGACATTAGGTATTCTTTAGGGACATGAGCTGTCGCTTTGTGCACAGAGAGAAATCTGTGGTTTGCTTTGCCTCTGCATAACAGAGACCCAAACAAATCATAGAATGCGACTTTATTAAAATATTCTTAGTCCTCTGTCAAGAGACGGAGAATTGGGCCATACAGGTCATCTGTCTGAAGAATCGGTGAGGGTAATTTTAACAATTCGTCAAAAACATCCAAATGATTAAAATTTCGATTAGACACACTAGAGCTAGGTAAGCAAAATGCAAAGTGGTGACACTGAGGCTGGAAAGATATTACATAGATCATATGAAGGAAGGAAAAACTATAACAGAAAATGTTACTAAACACCAAATCAAACGATGTAAATAAAAGATAATTGACTTTTGTCATTATCCTTGATTTTTCAATGACGCCCAAAAATTTCTGTTTAAAAAGTCGCACTCGATATAAAAATCATGAAACAAAACTTGTATTCCCGAAAACACAATGAAAGTTTCTTGTAATCACTTAATAATGCGGTGAAAAAAAATGCATGCTGCAGTAAGCTTTAAGCTGGAAAATGTCATAGAGCGGAAAACGGTGACGGGATTTATCTGCAAGTACAGAAAAACGCGGTTCAAAACTGTATTGCTTTCAAACGACAGGAAAGAAACGACTGTACATCACAGGTAAGGGTGGAAACAAAAGTAGCAAGCAACATTTAATGAGATAAACTTCAGTAAAAAACGCAGGTAAATGAAAGTACGAAGGTGAAATGCTTTTATTTGACTGTGTCAATGAGACCTTTTGTGAAAACTGGCACTCAGAGCAAACGTATTTTACATACTCAAGGCGAGAGATGTGAAGACTTTTTAGGGTGGTTTAGCGACAACATTTATCTTATCAATTGCCGATTTAGGTGTTGGTCACCTCGGCGAACATTATATTTGGATTACGTGATAACCCTTGCACTCGCAAATTTGCAAATAGGAAACACCTTAACGTGGTGAAATACTAGCGAAACTAATAGGGTAACGTATTTCGTGTACTATGAATGTAAATCACAAAGATTTTTTTTAGTTTGAGTTAGTTCGCACATTTATCATAACAGCACCTGACATGGTGACATCCAACGGAGTCAATGTTACACTTGAACAACTTGTTAACTATTGCGTACGCCTTTACCAAAAAGGAAACACTTTAATGAAGTGAAAAACCAGTGAAACTAATGCGGAAACGTATTTCATGTAATCGTTCAAATTCGAACCCATGTTCATATGAACTTGTTTGCTTAGAATCACCCATACTACCTCCCCTCCAAGTTTGTACAGATCTTTCAGATACACCCTGTATAATTTTGCTATATTATACTTATTCATCCATGTGTATTCTCAATCTGCAACACTTCATCCTAACTGCAGGACATGAGTTTTTTAGTTGGGTTAGCGTAAACGTTGCTAGTAGAGGTCGGCTACACGGTAAATACCTTACGGGCTAGAACTCATCCAAGTAGAGTGATAGCATTTAGGTACATTATTTTTAATAGGAACCCATTGCATACACCTTCACATATTCTGTTGAAATCACAATAACAACAAAGAGATAAAAACTCGTAAGCTTCGTGTCAAAAGTAAAAAAAAATGAAAGTTGAATTGAAATGAATAGCAAATGTTAGTACAAAGGTACACGCAATTGCTGGGATAACAGTGAATCACCTTCAACGTACTTGAACATTTAGCCGCTTTGAGATCAAATATAAAGCTGCTCACTCCCATGGTAACAACCCCAGCAATTGCATATGCGAGGACGTGAAAATTTATTACCCGTCATTTTAGTACCCCAGAAAAACATTTAAAATAACTGTTAAAATGAAAAAAATAATGAATGTATGAATATAAACAATTCAGTAACAATTGCCATGAAAACCCTTATTTGGACTGTGTCAATGAGAACATATGTGAAAACACCCCAGTAACAACCTACTGTCTCTCTAGCAGTCTCGCGAGTCTGTGTTTGAGTGCCGTGACAATAGACACCTCGGCTGTTATACCAGCACGGAACAACATTTAAAAGTCACTTTAAAGAGCCTGAAAAACTGGTGAATGGAAAATAGACTGGTACTGTAAGAGTATAATCAGACAAATTCAGCTACAAATGTTTTGAAAAAGGTTTACACAATGACCTCAATGAGAGCTTATGTGATAACCCTTAGCAATCAGTTCTATCTCTCATCGGGGACCACAAAGACAATCACCTAAAAAACCAAACAGGAATAAACCATGCAAATCAGCCTCTATTCACTCTTTACTGATATTAACAAAAATCAGTGCAATCAATAAACAAGAGGGGCTTAGTAAGTTTTTGATGTACTTTTGGCAGAGATAAAGCCTCACAATATGCAGAAAATGAAATCCTTAAAACTACCCTTGTATGCATTGGGATTGTGAAGTTCAGATGTTCAATTTTTTCATGCAACCATTGCACAGCAACATTCTCATCACGTACATATTAACAACATTGAAGCACTTTAAATTTGTTTAAAGACCTGAGCAGATCAGCTGTAGAAGAATGAGAAACTCTGACAGAACACAGTCAACCGAATACAACCTCAAATGATTGAAAAAATATAGCAATCAACGCTGTTGAGCGTGAATACTTTTATGTTGTCAGTATACACTTATCCAAGCAAGCTAAATGAAGTGAATTTGAAAGAATTCGTTGTATTTGAAAAGGTGAATTCAAAATTTTACAAACTGGTTTAGAACTGGAAACCCAGCAATTGAAACACAAAGACGGACAACCACTCACGTCTGTTATACAGCCATATGAATATTATTATTATTTATACTAATATGTTATACAAATTGTAATAATGATGAACTTGTGAAAATAATTTATTGTAAGAACGACAGATTGGTGTATGCAAATAATTTAACCAACACGGAGAAATAAAAAGCTTGTGATGTGAAAAAAACAATTGACATTTGCCTTTAACATCATATTTTGATTGAAAACCCAAAAAATTTCAATTTAAAATGTTGTACGTGAGGAATAATTTGTGAAACAAAATTTGCATTCCCGAAAAAAGCTGTGATAAATTCTTGTAATCACTTAATCACGTGGTGAAATAAAAATGGCACCCAGCACTAAGCTGTAAGCTGTAGTATGCCATAGAGCGGAAATTTGTGACGGGATTTTTCTGTAAATACAGAAAAAGCGAGGTTCATTAACAGCATTGCTGCCAAATGAGAAGAAAAATACCTGTATTCAACAGATAAGGCTGGAAACAAAAGTAGCAAGCAACATTTAAGGTCGTGAAAAACAGTAAAAAACACAGGTTAAAGAAAAAGGAAAACGAGAATTGAACTAACACTGCATACAATGGGTTAAAAACGGGAATTGGACGAAAAATGAGGGCACTAGAGTTCAGAACGAGCTCAGACCTCCATTCAAGCAGTGAATGAAAGCCTGATGCTCAACCAACTGGTCTGTATAGGGTACACAGTAAAGTTGTAACGCTCCAATCTTAAGCGTACTGTACTGGGAATGTGCAACCAATCAGCCTAAATAAGATAAACTTTCCTCTCCCTAATTCTAACTATCTTAACTTCCTTATTTATCAATCCCATATTATCACATAGCTTCAAATCAATTTGATTAATACTCCGAGCTTTAATAACCATAAATTATTAGTATTACGATAATTACAAGTTTCGGTCTGAACTTTTATAAATATGAGCAGTCTGTTAAAATTCATTTTAGAGTATCGTGATCCTGGTCTTTTGCATTTTTGTTGTTAAGTCTATCAGTTCCATTTCCTTAAAGTTCGTGCACTTAGCTATAAGTTCAAAATAGCACCTGCTCTTCTTAGTCGACTCACACTTGATATAGCTTTGGGGGCTTCAAGGACCTTTTTTCGCAACGGCATCAAGAAAATTAAAAAATAAACAACATATTAGAATTATGAACCCAAATGGTATTAAATACAATATAAAGCTTTACATATTCGCATTAAATATAATGTCTTAAGTTCACTTTTCTCTATTAAGTTCTGTTTCTTATAGGTTATAAAACTTAATTTCACTTTTGTCTGTTTGTCCATTTCACTACGTAAATCCGGATTAGTTTCTATCTATTCATCTATATTTTCTTGGTTTTTTTGTCCGTCCATTAAACTTCTCATATTACTGCAGTGAAAAATTGGTAAGTTCACCTACGTATGTAAATGGTTTTTATTATCATTCCTTATGCTTCTAATTGGCTTGAAATGTCTAATTTTCTCTATTTAAGTTTTCTAGGTTCTCCAACTCTGCCCATTTATCGTCTCTCAGTCTGTTCTTCAGCTATTTGTAGGTCCAGAAGGCACGCATACATAAGGATTTGTTATGTTGATGGGGGGAAAACAGGTAAGTCAGAGAGAGGAGGAGAATTGCTTAAAAAGGTAATGTTAATCAGGTTAGTAATGTCGAGGACTGCCAAACATACAACTATTCTTTACCTCGCATGGCTTTGAACCATGTCTAAAGGAAATGGTTTTCCTGCACGTCTAAGGTAACTGTTATTCCTTTTCCAAGATCCTGATCATGGTCCACCATGTTAAAGCACTGATGATTGTGGTCCTGGCTCTATTTTTTTTTATCTGTAATGGAAAAACAAAAGAAAGGTAGCTCGAGTTCATCCCCAAAATTTCATGGCCAAGATACACATTCTACCTTACCAGATAGTTCGATTTCTACCTCCTTTACTATGAAGAATTTTTAAGAAGAATATCGCTAATGTTATCTGTGTGCACTAGAGGCTCAGACCACGTATTCTTATCGTACTTTTTTTCACGGGATTCTCCAATTTTTTTCAGTTTCTTCAAATGTCCATGTTTCTCAAAGAAAAGGACGTACTATATCCATCCTACCAACCCCGAACCCAATGGCCAAATTGCCAAAAAAAATTTAACCCTAAGCCAAAAGAGGGACAAATTTCCTTGACAGCCTGATAGAACCCTTCAAGAGGTTCCTACTGGCAGTTGTGGTCTTATCAAGGATTAAACCTCTCAAAGGAAATCATCAAAGCCATAAAAAATTGGAAAAAAATTTAACCAAAAGTAGCTTCAGCCAAAGTGCCCATGCTTTATCCAAATAAGGGGGTAGCTACCCTTCAACACTCCACATGGTCACCATCCTTCTGGCGTTTCTAGCCTTAACAAGGAACGAACCACGCACAAGCATCGACAGGTCAGACAGCCCTAACACAAGAAGGTGGGGAACTCCAAAAAAAACCCCGATCCTAAAGCTGCTCTTAGCAAAAGGGAAAAAATTATGGATGGAAGACATATGCTCACCTTTTTGTTTACCTACAACAGGTTGTTTTTTAATGAATACTTCAAATTCCAGGGAGTTCATTCTCCAAAGTCAGGATGCATAGTTGGATTCCTTGTCAACTCCATTATTTTCCACAGAACTTCTGGATTATTAAGCATATGGTTATAGGTATTTTTCCTATTAAATAGAATCTATATATTTTCTAATATCCGAAAGAAGAAGGGGTTTATTTTATTTACATTGTGCGCATGGCTTTTAATTGTGTCAATTAAAGACAGGCACCACCCACTAAACGAAATTGGTACCTGCTTCCACTTAACGAGATTCCTAGACGTTTGCCTTCGACATACATAGTCTTGTAACAGGGTACTTAACCACTCACAGTTGATACCACTCTTTTTTACTGCTGAAGAAGGGAAGTCTCCGTCACTTTTCCTCATCATGTCAATTTTCTCAATCCTTACCATAGGTTCATTCTCTCCACTTAGGTTTTCCTTGATAGAGAACCAAACACATCTCTATATAGTCCCATCCTGGGTTAATGTCCTTCCGCCTTGCAATTCGTTTGAATGACGGTTCAAAATTTGGGCTGGGTTTAGGACAAAAGCCGTTTATACACTCAAATACCTATATAATTCTTCTGTAGCCCTTTGCCGCAAGAAATACATGAAAAAACCTATGTGGTTCATACACCTTTGCCGACAATTTGTCTCTCCATAGCCTCTACAACATTAATCTTTATAATTTCCATAGTAAATAATCTTTATCTTCTATTCTATCTACACCTTGAAATAGTCCTAAACTTCTTTTAAAGACCTAATCAGTACTAAAACTTCTTACCATTCTCATTCAAAAACATATCTCCCTGTCGTAAAATAGTCAGAAAACTTCTTGCAATGAGTTATTGAGAAAAAATTTTCCTGTGGTGATTTGATCAGAATAAGACTTCCTGAGGCTTATTCCCCCAGAAAAACTTGCTACGGCGAGTGAATTAATCAGAAAAAAAAACTCCCTGTAACCCTCCGATCTTGAGCGTTACAGTATGGGCGGGAAATGTGCTGCGTTTTCCGGGGACAAGCAATCGGCCAAAATATGATCAATTTTCCTGTCGCTAATTCTATCTATCTTAACTTAGTTTTAATAAACCGTAAATTATAAATATTAAGATAATTACAAGTTTCGGTGTGAACTTTTATAAATATGAGCAGTCAGTTAAAATACATTTCATAGAATCATGGTCCTTGTCTTTTGCATTTTTGTTGTTAAGTCTATCAGTTTCATTTCCACAAAGTTCATACACTTTAATATAAGGTCAAAATACTACCTGCTCTTCTTAGTCGACTGACACTTGATAAAGCTTTAGGGTCTTCAAGGACCCTTTCGCCACAGCATCCAGAAAATCAAAAAAAAAAACATATTAAATTATGAACCCAAAAGATATTGAATACATTATAAAGCTTTGCATATTCGCATTAAATATATTGTCTCCAAGAAAAAGTTCCGTTTCTTATTGGTTATAAAACTTAATTTCACTTTTCTCTGTTTTTCCATTTCACTACATAAATCTGTATTAGTTTCTAACTATTCATATATAATTCTCTGGTTTTTCTCTCTGTCCATCGAACTTCTCATGGGTTCTGCAGCGAACAGTCGGTAAGTTCACCTACGTATGTAAATGGTTTATTTTTCCTTATGCTTCTAATTGGCTTGAAATGTCTAATTTTCTTTATTATATTTTTCTAGGTTCTCCAACTCTGCTCGTTTATTGTCTCTCAGTTTGTTCTGGGTCTATTTGTAGGTTCAGATGGCACGTTTCCATGGGAATTTGTTATGTTGACGGGGGAAAATAGGTAAGTCAGAGGAGGAGGAGAATTGTTTAAACAGGTAATGTTAACCAGATTAGTAAAGGCGAGGACTGCCGAACATACAACTATTTTTTACCTCGCACGGCATTGAACCACTTCTAAGGGAAAAAATTTCATGCACGTGTAAAGGTAATGTTTTTCGTTTTCCAAGATCCTGATCCTGGTCCTCCATGTTAAAGCACTGATGATCGTGGTCCTGGTTCTATTCTTTTTATCTGTAATGGAAAACCAAATGAAACGGTAGCTCGAGTTCATCCCCAAAATTTCATGGCCAAGATACACATTCTACCTTACTGGATGGTTCGATTTCTACTTTCACTCTATGGGAGCCTGTTGACGGCGAAAATCATTTATTTTGTTATTTTGTCCTATCCTCCATTCATCTGAACATTGCAAAATGGACATTTTATCTCATTTATTTAAACGGGATTCATTAATCTATAACCAAATGACTCATTAAAGTATTGCCTAGCTGCACTTTCCTTTTTGTCTTAGGGCCATCGCCTGAAAATCCCTAAGATGCAATGCTTAGGAAAATTTCCCTTTCTTTACACAGCTGTAAAGCTTCATATTGACTGATGAATTTCTATGTTCGATTTGAAGAGCTTACGCTCTCCTTCAGTCGCCTCATCTCAACACTACTACATAGGCAACCACTTATATACAACTACCTTCCCGTCCATTTCCATTCCTTTTTCTAACCACAACAATTCAAAGTCTTTTTTGAGCGAGCACATTGTTGGCTTCTCTAAATTAATATCTTTTAACCTTCAAGAGCTCAACAATTACTTTAAAAATAAATAGTCTTTCTTAAATATCCCGTTTTTCGTTGTCTCATTATTATTTTAACGTCCGTTTTGTTTTCTGTTCACTTTGTCAACACAGAAAATATGTTCACCACCCCGAGCACTCTAGAAGACAAGGAGTTTCTTCTTTGAAAACGAATTCCTGATGATGATATGGCCATTATCATTGTAAATTATGAGAAATAATATTCTCTAGAAGTTAGTAACCTCAAAATCCGTATTCAATTAGCTATTTTCAATTTTGAGTGTTACAAAGTAACGGTGAAAAGACGAAGGGAATTTTTAACCAAATTTAACTTAAATCTCATATAGAATGTTGCCAACATTGCGCGAACTACACTTGCACTTAAAAAAGAGTAAACCTGGAGAGAAACAAACATCAAACTGAGCTACCAGTACGCAAAAAATCACAGATTAGAAGAAAATTAAACATTCTTAGTGAGAAAACTGTATTTATAAAAGTTTGCAATTGTTAACCCTCTAAAACTTCGGGTCCAAATTGTCAGTAGTCAGTTGAAACAATGCACTCATCACCAGAAAATTAAAAAACAAACAATACACCTTGAAACAGAGTAGTTTTATTTAGAAGAAAATGTAAAAGGGCTTGGGAAAAATTTGGTTCCATGAAAAACAATACTTAATTAGCAATTAGGCAATCAAAATTAGTTTGCCAGTTATCCTAGCATCTCCCAATTTCCTTAATATATAAGGGAATCAAGGGGTGTTCACTTGTGAGGCAATATCGTATAAACGTGTTTTGGTCAGTGCATCAGGACCCTTGTCTGTCACACTGGTACTGGTGCTTCACTGCAAGACACTCTTCAGGACAGGAATGCTTCACTACATAACCAAGTATTATAAAATTAACATTATTTTCAGAACATGGTCTCAATCACGTGATTAATCAAGATTTTATCAGACAGGTGAGTGACCACACCCAGGAATGGAACCCCACCCCATTGAGCCACCAGAAACAACGATAATCAAAGGTAAATAAAAATTAATTAATTATCCCACATTATTTAAAGGTAATTAACAAACCATTGTTTAAAGAGTACATCTGTGATGTCAGCAGTGACATGAGTCAGAAAACAGAGAATCAGGAGGGAATCAGCATTGAATGTAATGTGGAGTCAAGATTAATATAAATGTAATGAGGGGGGAGGTGTTTTTTCATTAAAAATTACACCCGTGGGTGTGGCCAGGTGCAAATTGGCTGGGACACCTCCTCCACACTCCATTCCGCTGAAACCCGTGCACACCTGTGGGTTTGGCCATGTGTAAAAAAGGTTTGGGACACCCCCTCCACATTCTATTCCGCTATATATGGTAGTATTCTGCGTATATGCTTCCTTTATAAAATGTGTTCTGCATACTGTATTGCATTTTGGTATAATGTATATGTTCTTTGAATCTAAATTTCGATACGTTTTTCCGATATATCTGTGTTACATTCTTTACATTTAATTTCGTATACCCCTGAACAAATAAGCCAATTAACTATGGACACAGTTATCAACCAAATGGCGACACGAAATGACAGATCCACAAAAATAATCTTAACCTCTTCAAGCACAGTGACCCTCTGTTCAATACCATGACTAACGTGCGTTCCTCTGTTGTGAATTTTTTCTGTTATTAATTCTATTAACGAAATGAAAACGTGGTTTTTCAGGTATGAAAGAGCAAAATCATTTGGAACAGTTTATTTTTTTATGGGTCCATTTTCCTGCCGACAGATAGAACCATTGCGTTTAATCTTTGATTGCTAATTTCAACACCATTGTATGTTGTATTTGCACATTATACAACAATGCTTTTGCTCCTTTTTCTAAAAAATGGATGATTATGATTATGTTGATGCAAGTTTTAGGTGCCAAAGATCCTTATTTTGAAATAAATATTGATTAAGAAACAAATATTCTTATAAAATTGTAATGACGAATGCACGTTCTTCATTGGTTTGCCAGATAATACATAAAATCTGGTCCTGGGAGGCATCCTTC
This sequence comes from Rhysida immarginata, assembly GCA_023313115.1. NCBI lineage: Eukaryota > Metazoa > Arthropoda > Chilopoda > Scolopendromorpha > Scolopendridae > Rhysida > Rhysida immarginata. The sequence goes on from JAHWFO010097661.1 coordinate 851,709, forward strand.
AAAAGTTTGGCTAGTCGTGAAGAGGTTAATGCCTCAGATGCACATTTTGGGGGCTATGCTCCCTTCATTTGTTAGTAGAATAAAGAAAGAATAAAAGGAAATCTTATGAATAATCCAAGAAGGAGCTTTAGCTGGAAGCAGAAATACATTTATTAGGATCTTTAGTAGAAATCTACTTGGGTTATTATGGAAGTTAAAAGAATGCGCTCTTGATCTGTATGTTTATCCGGCCGTTCGCCGATTGCACGATAACTTGAAAACGGATAAAACTTTACAAATTCTGTGATCAGAAATATCACCATCAAATTCTTAGCTCCGTGGTATCAACTTTTCAGGCTTTATTGTGGACCCTTTCAAGTCGTAATCACGTGATGAAAAAGTGATCGTAAAGAATATCAAATTATAGGCATGTCTTATAACTCAATTACTTACTAACTGTATTGCGTTGAGCAATAAAATAGATGTAAATTATGGAAAGAATTAAATGAATTTCCATTGGTTCTCGAATTTTACGTCACAGCTAAAGCTCCTCCTTGGAATGTTTACAAGATTTTTTCAATTTATTGTGAGCAATTGAGCAAAAGTGCATCGACAAAATGATCGACATGTGCGCGTCCTGACCTCAACAATAAAATAAAAAGAAAAAAACCAATGTATTCATTTTTGACAAATCGATTGGTATATTGGTATTCTTTACGATTACTGTTTAACAAGTGAATTCGACTTAAAGGGATCTACGAAAAAGACTGAAAAGTTGCTATAGCCAAGCTAAGATCTAGATGCCCATGTTTCTGAAAACAGACTTTAAAAAGTTAATCCGTTTTAAAGTTATCGTGCAAATGGGGGACGGCCGGATAAACGTACATATCAAGCATGCATTCTTATGAGTAGCTTTCTGCTAAAGCTTCTAATATTTAGCAATAAACAAATAATATATCCCAATAATAGCAACAGCCTAACCATAAACATTAACAATGAATTTAAAACAATTGTTTAAAACTTTTAAAATCCTACTGTAAGAATTAAAATTTTCAGTTGTAAATGAATACTGAAGATGTCCCGGGGCCAGCGTGAGACAGGCCAGGGCACTTAAAAGTCATGTGATCATCAGGGTCCAGCCAACAATTCATCCTTCATTGTCTCCATCTTGGATTTTAACAATCAATATTTTTTGGTTTGTTGGAAACAATGAAGGCTGGATTGTAGCCCGGACCCAGATGATCATGTGACTTTGGAATGCCCTGGCCTGTCTCTCGTCGGCCTCAAGATGTCTGAAATGACGAAATTCGATGTTAATTTACTTAAATAAAAACATTTGTATTGTATAATTGACGTTATTCAAAAACTAAAAATATACAGTACAATACAACGTAAGTCAAACAATGAATATAATATCCACTTAGAGTTCTCCATCATTTGGGAATTTAAAAAATGTTAATTTAGGGTTTTTATCTTTGAATTGCTGCAACACCATTTCCCATGCCAAAGTTTTTCTTTGCTAGCCATTTTCGGTGCGTTTACATGCACACTTTCGATCCAGATATAAATACCAGTTTCAAGTCAAACCTGAAAAAATTGGCAGGTAAACAGCATCGATCCGGATCGAGTTCAATCCAGTCAAAAGAGTTGAATCGGGGTGTTTACATGCCTCAGGAAAGAGGTCAATCCACTATTGTGCATGTAACACGCCGTTCCGGATTGAGTTATAATTTGAAAACCGAAACAAAAAATGAACGGAAATGAACTCTACCCCCCTGTCCTTCCCTCCAACCTTTAGGCCGCGTTCAGTTAGGCCTAAGTCCCCCTCACATTTTTTGTGATTTATGTTTACTGTATTTATTCCCCCACATCAACTCCAATTGTTTTCATTACCAGGATCTCAAGAATCTCAAGAATTAAAAAAAAATTTCCTGGTATTTCCCTGATTCTAGCAAATAATCAAAAGAATTCCCTGATTTGTTTTTTTTTTGCATTATTCGCATGTTTCAGTTAAATAATAATAATTATAAACTGGAGATAACCTCCAAACACAGGTAATAATTTTTCGATTGAAAAATGGAAGGAACAATTCTACGACCTGGATTCGAATCAGGAACCCTGACTGCCATGGTTTCAATTAATTAAGAATATTAAGTTGTCACTTAAAATATCGATGAATAACAGGCAATTTTATTTTTATTTATTAATTTCATATATAACAATAATCATCATAAAAATTATATAAATATATCAAATTTGATAAAGAAATTACTTCTAAATTGGAATATGGATCTTGTATTGCACAGTTGGAAATAAATAAATGGTTGAGTCTTTCTTGCAATACTAAATTTTAATATAATTGCTGACGATCATTTCAGCTATTTTGCACATTAGAAATATTTGAAAATTTAACAATATAATGTTTATTTGCTCTAATTGTTTCATTATGTTGATTTTCTTGTGGTCTTTAGAATTTTTTAAAGAAAAAAAAGGAGATGAAATTTATTATTGAAGAATCAAAAGGCATCCGACGCAGACCAATTATAACCTAATTTGTTATATTATTGTTATTAAATTATTAAAAATTACTCAATTGTTGTAAAATTCTAATTTCCCTGTCGGTAGGGTAATTTTAACGGACTTCCTTGACAATTTCCTGATTTTCCAGAAGTGTAAAATTCGGTATCAATTCCCTGAATACCAATTCTTCGCCAGCCTGATTAGTGCTCCCTCCATACATTAGCTACATTTGCCAGGTGCGCTGCAGTCGAGTATCACTCATCCACTTCCCAATGCCTTAGCATTGCATGATGCTTCTGTGTGTTCCTTATTCTGTTGTCTATGTTCGTTTCACGATTCTTTACGCTGTGGTACAATGCGTCAGATGTGAGGGTGCTGCTTGCTACTCCTCTTTCACGGGGTATCGCTGTTCCATGCATTCGCTCATGGTGACGTAGTTCAAGCTTCTGTGTTTGCTAAAATGCTGTGTGTCTTCCAGTCAAGGGTATATGAGATACGTATTTCTGTACTCTATTACGGATGCGCAGCTGTTTCATCATTTTCGTCTAATTAAATTCTGCCGTGTTGACAAAAGCGTATGTACTTGTAATCACGCAATCCTTGCGAGGCTTAGCACGTCCAAGCTGTGAGCCAGGATGTCCAGCACTATGATCGGTGTTCAAGCTAATCCGAGCTGTAAACAAAAAAAAGTCATGTCTTTTCAGCTTCGGTATATGAAATATGTTCAGAGGATTTATAAAAAGACGGAACATGGTTTAGTTCATATAACATTTTTATTAATTGTAAATTAATAGACATACAGATTTTGTGGCAGCAATGGCAGATAAAGAAAAATAATCAATTTACAAAAAAAAACAAGTGAAAAGAATGTGCGCAAAAAACATGGCATGTTTAACTTGCTCAGTGGGACAGAAAAAACATCACGTTCATCAATGTCGAATTGATAATTAGCACCTCGACATTATGGAACTGATCAACATAATGTGCAATAGAGGGGTAAGGAAGATTACCCGCGTTCATGGGCGCTGCCCGTGGACAGAAATCTTGGACAGCCATGCTTTAGACTTATCTTTTAAAATTTCATTTGTCCTTGACATAGAAGCTTTTATACCCTCCTGCTCTAGCAGAGCTTCCATTGTTCAGATGTTTCCAGTGCCCAGATAGCTTTTTATCTTTCTGTTGCGAATTTCACTGATCAATACTCGTTCTTTCTCTTACTTGTGCCAAACAGACAATTTTTCGCTAGTCGTCTGGATGTTTTTAGGGAGCTCAAGGGTGACCCGTGTGATTCCTTAGCCTCCTCTATAAACACTGCCTTATCTATGCCCTGTCATTGCATAATCATATTTATGGTCGTTGTTTATATTTCGTTACCTCCTCCCTAAAAAAATGTTAATATCGTTAATTAATTAATGCCATACCAGTAAAATGTGTTACGTTTGTAGTGCCACAGCAGTTAATGTGTTAAGTATACAGTGCAACACCAGTTAATGTGTTAAGAATACAGTGCAATACCCGTTAATGTGTTAATAAACTTTCAACCCCCCTATCCCCTTCTTAGGGGTTGAATTTCGAAAAACACCGTTTTAGTGCTCACTTACATTTTGTAAAGAACCTCTCTAGAAAATATCAAGTTTCTAAACCTTATGATTTGGGCTGTGCGCTGATCACTCACTCACTCAGTCAGTTTCTTCTTTTATATATATCGATAAAAAAAATTATATTAACTAAAGTGAACAACGAATCAAATAGTGAAAAAAATAAGAATAGTGTGAAAAATATGAATTGTGTGAAATATGAATAGTGTGTGCACACTAAACTAATTAATGTGAATTGTAAAACCATCGACATGACTGCAAAAAAAAACTTTACATTAAGCTGAGTAGTGTATAAATAATGTATATCCTTTCGAAAAACCAGTTACTTACTATGACTTATTTACTTGTACAAAATAGAAATGTATGCCGAAGCCTTTCTTCTTATTAAGGGCAAAAAAACAAGAAATTGATGAATGCAAAAGAATATTCGGCGTTAAGAACCCCTCTCATCCTGCCTAACAACTTCAAATAACAAATTTTGCAGTTAAAACGAAAAGGAAGGGACGGCCATACATATACATAGAATTATTCCAAAAAAAAGTTTAACTAGTGTTAATCATTCTGCTTACGACAATTGGTCCGAAATTTTATACAGAGCAGGGGAAGGTAAAGGTTTCGTCAACACGTCTGCTGGCATGTTTGAGGATAGGCAGTAGGCGAAGATAACATTCTGGAGATAGATTTCGCGTGATATGTAATTATGCAATCTTAGAATGTGCGTCTTAGAATGTTCTACTCTTAGATTCCATTGCACTCAGATATGGGGTATGCACTCTTAAATTCCGCGATGGCAGAAGTTGAATCACTGTATATAGTTGTGGGGAAAGAGATATATTCCCCCTGACCTATTTGGGTGATTAAATCCCATAACCACTGAAATGATTTTACGCACTCAGATGATTTCTGCTTCACAGCTGCTTAAGGCCACGAGATGCTGCTTCTTAGAGCACCAGGAGATGGTATTTTCTCCCAATTTTATGAGGATACCAGAGTAACCCTTGCTCTGTGGGGTAACACATAAACTTGCATCGGCAAATGCACACAACAAACCCATTGACGGAACAAAGGTGAGTGATGCGTCACGGGTGTGAGCTAGATAAGCAACGACTCCCTTTAGCACGGTCATATGCATATGAGTTGTAGACCTGGCATTAGACGCCAATCGTGTTATAGCGAAAGCTATATCCAGAAGCTTGCACTTCATAACATACATAAATGACCCGAGAAGAGACTGATAAGTCGTGGGATCAGCTTGTCGCGAGTCAGCCACTTCGTCCAGGGTCACGTGTGGACTGAGAGGAACGGTTTTAGGTCTAATGTCTTGCAATTGATAGACGTGCAGGACTTGCTGGATGTAGTGAGCCTGGGATAATTTGATGACATTGCCTTCCCGGGTCACACACATATCTAAAAGGTGATGTACGGGTCCCAGATCCACTAGATCGACTTCCTGCCATACACTATCCATTATTGACTTCAAGACGGAAACATCAATCAAAGCAGCCACAATGTCATCTACATACACAGCAAGGAGTATAAAACAATCGTTGCTGTTATAAAAGAAAAGACTATCATCCCCTCCGGACGGGGTAAACTCAAAGCGGAGAAGGAGCTGGCATAATTTCATATACCAGCACCTCCCACTCTTCTTTAAAGCATACAGTGATTTTCGGAGTTTGCATACTTCGTCTGAGTGGTGTGTCAACCCCTTAGCTGGCATTACATATATCGTGTGATCTATCGCTGCATGCACATAGGCACATTTGACATCGTATTGGTGCAACATCATGCCCTTATTAGCCGCTATGGCAAACAGTAATCTTAATGACTCCATCCGAATTTCAGGGGAAAACGTAAGTTCATATTCAATTCCATTTGTGTGCGACGATCCAATTGCAACCAACCTGGCTTTAAATCTCGACACCGACCCGTCTGGGTTATATTTAATGCGGTATATCCATTTCGTTTTTAGTATCTTCGTGTTTTGGGGCTTAGAAACTAAGTCCCAGACTTGATGAAGGTGGAGTGAGTCTAATTCACTCTTCATAGCCTCTTCCCAGTGGTTTCGTTGAGGGGAAGTGAGTGACTGTTCATATGACATAGGGGTCATCAAAGATGTCTCCTTGAATGCAGAGTCGGTCAGGTTGGGATGACAGAGTACAGCTCGATTCCTCTCTATTTTATCTTTCAGTGTCAGCAATCTGCGTAACTCCTGTTGAGGGGGTGCAGGGGGAGGTTGTGTCAGCGGTGATAGTTCCGACTGGACGGGTGCCTCCACCAGAGGAACAGGAGAGATCGTTATAGCAAGAACGGATGGATCCTCTGCTTCAGGGACGAAATGTGGCAGAGGGCCCTCGCCGTTTGAAGTTGGAAACAATGACGGTGCTCGCTCGACATTCCTCGCTTCGTTAACCTGAGAAGTCTCTGAGGATTAAAGATCATATGAGAGCTGCGGCATACACAGAATCGTAAAATGAAGATTCGCGGCACATTGACAGTTCAGGGAATGTTTTTGGAAAGAATCAAACTGATCGAGATCGTATCAAATTTTCCTCTTCAATCGAATAAATGAGATAGTCAGGTGATGAAGCTGGGTATCCCATGAAAATTCCACGTTTTGCATGTATCTGTAATTTGGATCGGTGCGATCTTGGCACAAAATAGTAGATTAGCTACCCAAATGGTGCTCGATACTTGAAAGTGGGTTTTTTTCGGACCACAGCTCCTCCTCGGGGCACGGAGTTCAAATTGTATGCTGCCGTAGCAGCAGCAAGGTCCCAAAAACGATGAAAACATTAGACGAGGCAAGTAGGACACGCATTCCATCACAAATAGAGCGGACTGCTCTCTCAGCAACACAATTCGTCTGGGGGTTCTCAGGCATGGTGAATTGCTGGGTTATTCCTTCCACTGAATATAATTTACTGAGCGCTTCGGTGATAAACACGGTTCCATTATCTGAACGTACATATACGAGTTTATGTCCAGTAAATCGTTGCAACTTTTTAATTAAGTTGTTCAGTGCTTGTGGTACCTCTGCTTTGGTTGACACAGCACACACAAACATCTTACGAGTATGATCGTCCACTGCAATCAGAAGATATCTGTTCCCGTAGACAGAGGTAGCAGGCATGGGCCCTGCAGTGTCCGCATGGAGAAGATGTAGGGGACGTGCGGACTGCTGGAACATAACAGTCTTGTGAGGGGCATTGCACATCTTTGCCTCGAGACAGGGAACACATGGCTGATCATTAGGAATGAGAGGCACCTTTTCAAGACCACGAATACTTCGGTATTTGATAGCATTGGCGAGTTTTTTTGGCGACGGATGTTTTAGAGCATTATGAACATCCTGTTAAGTTATTGCTATAGAATATGGTGGGGAAACTGTTCGGGAGACTTAGGGGGTGTCTGATATTACCAGAAGGAATGGTAAATCCACAACAGCCTCCTGTGGAGCCACGGATATACCCTGATCAGAAATAAGGGAGTAGCCGCCAGGGCCAAAAGACAAAGAGTACCCCCACTTAGTTAATTGTCCCATTAATACACGCAATAGGAGCATAAAGCACGTCATACAGCGTTAAAACAAATCCCTAGTTTAGCAAAAACACTCGCAACCCCCGTAGCAACAGTGACAATTGTCTTTGCAGGATCTGCAGTATGGATCGTTTTATGACATTTTTGTATGGATTCAAAAAACTCTTTATCCTTGAGCACATGAAACGAGCTGCCTGTGTCAATTATCCAGTTTCTTGTTGGAAGACCAGCGCAGTTAACTGCTGGCTTCTTCTCGTGCACTATGGCACTTGCTTTGCGAGCCTTTTGCTTGGGACGTGGGGTACGCACATTTGGAGAAAGTGATCTGGGTGGAGTACGTGCCACAGAAGGACCAGGGGTCGCATGTAGATGCCTAGAGGGACAAACAGATCTAAGATGTCCTCGGCCTCCGCAGTTAAAGCAGGTTACTTCCGAATTCCTCTGCGCTGCAGAAGAGAAATAGGGGGCTAAATTAGGCGCAGAAGTCATACATGGAGCTCCACTGACAGGGTGATTATGCGAACTAACATCTTTGAATACCACTCTTAGCTGACTGTGGAATGATTTAATAGACATTGTAGGATTGGCTTGCACAGAAATGCTGAATGCGGTATATTTAGACGGCAAGCCAGCCACCATATGGTCAATCAATATTTTATCATCTAATCGCAAAACACTGCCCCCCCCCCCTCTGCACATAGCCTCCATGCACGCGCAACATAGGCTTTTGGATCATCTGATTCATTAAAATACAGAGCTGAGAGATGACGCATAATCTCAGCCTGGGTGACTGAATCCGGTCTGATATGAGCGACAATGAATAGTTTCCCAGAGAGTGAACGGGTATTTATCCTGGAGCATAACAACTATATCATCGCTAACCATGCTCAACAGGTTATGTCGCAAACGTGTCCACTCTAAACGGAGGGTCGACTTATCCGGTTCAGAAGTCGGCAAAGGAATTTTGTCCTTAACGTACTTATCCAGGCCTTTTGTCTCCATAAACATCAGCATGCGATATTTCCATTGATAGTAGTTGGCGCTCGTAGGTTTGGGGATAGATCGACCCTCGTTAAAATAGAACTCTGCCATGCTTAATTATATATTACATAAACCAAAACCACGCTCTGCTACCAGTGTTCAGAGGATTAATAAAAAGATGGAACATGGTTTGGTTCATGTAACATTTATACTAATTGTAAATTAATAGACATACATATTTTGTGGCAGCAATGGCAGGTAAAGAAAAACAAACAATTTACAAAAAAATTAAGTAAAGAGAATGTAAAGAAGAAATTAAGGGATAAAAAATGAACCTTCTACGTAAAAAACATGGCGTGTTTAACTTGCTCATTGGGACAGAAAAAACATCTCGTTCATCACTCCTGCTGAAGAAAAAAATTTATTCAGACCGTGATTTGTAAAATGAAACATTTTGCTGTATCACATTATTCAGTGAACCTTCCATACCAATATCGAGCTAGACTATGGTTGAGGAAGATGTCAAAGAATCAACGTGAACTAGGCATGAAAATAAGCATGCCATTGAGAAATAACAATACTTCTTCAGAAGGAGGATGAGCTAGCAGTAGATTAAAAACATATATATATGTATATTAAAAAAAAATATGCAAAAAATATATATGTATATTCCACAGCCGAGGAGGTTGATCAAGCACCATGCTGCACAGGAGGCATAGGGTGGAAGAGGAGCAAGAGGAGAATGAAGTTATAAACTGTAAGCAAAAAAGAAATAAATAAAATTATAATTTGCTAACAATTAGACGGCATAACTTCCTGCGGTCGAGGAAATTAACCGCGAAGGAAAGAACGCATTTACCACGTTAACAAACTAACCACATGCAGACCATAAAAAGAAAAGTTTGCGACAACAATAATAAAAATATAAATTGCAACAATCAATCTATTTTTAACAAGAAACATAGACATCGGTCTACAACTAAATTAAATATATATATGTAAAAAAAATATAAAACATAAAATATTATTAATTCCAGTATCAGACATCCACTCCATATTCATCATGAGAAGAAGTGTCATTAATGCGTTAAAAAAGAAAGATTTCCCGAACAAAATACGTTTGTTTGTGTTGCATTGGTGTTCAACTATTAGTTTCACTGATTTTTGACTTAATTAACGTCAATCCTATTTACAAAAGTGTACGTAATTCTTATCATACTGCCCAAGCGAGGCCTAGCGCGTCCGCGAAGTGAACAGCCTCGACAGCCGCTGTGATCGTCGTTCATTCAAATCAAAGCTAAAAATACTTGTCTCTTCGAACATGAAATAGGTTTATTTGAGCACTATAGGGTTTCCACATTTTGATAATGCAAAACGTAGTGTTTCAATTTTAATACAACAACATTACATGTACTGTAGGTCTTGTTCTTTTCTTAGCTCTTGCTGCCCGTCATAATGTTGGTAAATTTATCTCCACATTTCCATGCCGCTGTTTTCTACTTTTGCTACTTTATTATCTATTTATCTTCTATACATATAATAAAACTCTAACGAGTCCGTGATTGTTCGGGCATCACACAAAAACTACGGGACGAATTTTGATGAAACTTAGTATGGTTATAGCCTATAGCCTGAGTTTTCAACTAGGTACTTTTTTCTGCGTGTAAATGTCTCATTTGTGTTTTGAGTGAAAGTATACATAGAAGGGCTCAGTGTTGTGGTAGTTAAACTTGCCAACAGATGTAGCTGCGAGTATGAAAATTCGTGAAGGAGTAGTTAAACTTGCCAACAGATGTAGCTGCGAGAATGAAATTTTTGCAGCAGTAGATAAAGTTGCCAACAGATGTCGCCAGAAAGAAGATATGCCTTCTAAACATGCCTTCCAGAAAGCGGTCAAATCTTTCTCAAGACTCAAGAGACGCTAAGAGAATAAGACAAATACGCTCGCAGGAATCAAATGAAGAACGTGAAGCTCGGCTGGCGGAAAACCAGGTATGACGCTCATTTTGATGAAATGAAGAACAGTGCTCATCCGTTTCTGCAGTGAATAGAGCGCTCAATGATAAGCTTCCATGGACTAATAAGGTGCGGAGTGGATTTAACAACACCTCTAACATTAATTATGCCGAATTTGCTGGAATTGGTGGAATGATCAAACACTGTACTCATTGCGAAGCCTTAAAATGGAGTAAGGAGTCAAACGGACTGTGTTGTTCTGGCGGAAAAATTCGACTAGACATTTCTTAAGAATCTCTAGAGCCTTTAGAAGCACTCTTGAGCCGGACACATCCACTTTCCAAACACTTTTTGGATTGTGACCATTCTTATAATACTGCATTCCTGATGACTTCATTTGGTGCAAAGCAAATTGTGGAAGGTGCATTTATGCCTACCTTTAAAATTCAAGGCCAATCATATCATTTGAAAGGTACTCTTTCGCCTGCGGATGTATCAAAATTCCTTCAAATATACTTTGTATCCGACTATTGTGAACAAGCTAACATGAGAAATTGCAATTCTCAAAATTTTAACTCAAATGTAACTGCTGAGCTGCAAAACACGTTGCATCAAATAAACCCGTATATCAACTACTGCATTAAACTCTATTATGCAAGGAAAAGAAAACGATTATAAATTTGTTATCAGTGCTGATCGCCGTCCGATAGCAGAATATCGTGGCCGATACAACGCCCCTACCACGAATGAAGTTGCTGCTGTACTGGTGGGATTAGCCAAACTCATCGGGCTTATGACGCCCTTCAGTACCCACTGATTTATTGTCGCGGCGAGGATGGTTATAATTTTGGCTTTCACCATGTTAATCCCGTGACTGGTGCGCCCAATTCCAACAAAAAAGTGTCAGTGATGCAGTTTTATTCGTACGTGCTACAATTAAGACGGGACCGTTTTCCTCATTTGCATCATTTTCGTGGACTATTTAGTCAGTACGTAGTCGACATGTACGCGAAAATTGAGATTGAACGTTTAGTCTTCATTCGCACAAATCAAAGGAAACTACATACTGAAAATTATATTAATCTTCAGGATGCCATTCAACAATACACCGATACTGAAAACTTGGGATGTCTGGTCATTCTACCATCACGCTTCACAGGTGGGTCGCGCTACATGCATGAGCGTACACAAGATGCCTTTTGTTACGTTTAAAAGTATGGGCGTGCAGACCTTTTTCGTACGTTCACTATGAACCCAAAGTGGACTGAAATAACTCAAGAGCTCTTAGAAGGGCAAGCTTCCTATGACAGGCATGACATAATAGCAAAGGTTTTTAAATTAAAGGTAAAACTTATGATCGACTTGCTTACTAAGGAAAATGTTTTGACACATCTTTATGTTTTCTTTATAATGTCGAGTGGCAAAAAAATGGTTTGCCTCGTGCACACATTCTTCTGTGGCTGCAGGAAAAACTACGCCCCAACAAAATCGACAACATAATCAGCGCGGAATTCCCAGCCACTAATGAGGATCCGATATTGCACAACATTGTAAAGACGCATATGGTGCATGGTCCTTGCAGTGCACTTAACGTGATCTAACCTTGTATGCAAGATGGCCGATGCACAAAAAGGTACCCAATGGCGCAGGTTAATCAAACAAAAACGACTACCTCAATATGGTTGATTCACAGCTGAAATATGGTTTCATGGCCAGCGAATCATTGTCGACAATATATGGGTTGTATCTTACTCGACTGTGCTGTCAATGACTTTTCGGACTCATATAAACGTGGAAATGTGCAACAGCGTACATAACTACATACTCAAATATGTGAACAAAGGTAGCGATCAAGCGACGATTGCACTGCGAAACAATGAACGTGATGAGGTAACGCGTTTTCAATCAGGCTGATACATCAGTTCTTCCGAGGCAGTGTGACGTATTTTCGGTTTTGCGATCCATGAGTGACAATCACCCGTTATGCATCTTCATGTGCACTTAGAAAGTGGGCAACGCATATATTTTGAACCAGACAACGTCAGAGAACGGTCAAAGAACCCCAGGCAAACAACTTTACTCGCCTTTTTCCGATTATGTGAGACGGACGACTTCGCAAAAACTCTGTACTACGAAGAGGTTCCATCGTACTATACATACGATAAGCAACGCGGCCTTTATATTCGCCATAAATAAGGTACGATTGTAGACGGTGTATCAGGCGTATTCAAGGAGCATGTAATGGGTAGGGTTTATAGAATGCATCCAAATAACGAGGAGTGCTATTATCTGCGCTTACTTTTATACACTCTACGCGGCCCGACTTCTTTTGCTGCGCTTCGAATGTTTGAGAACATTGAATACCCGAGGTATCAAGCCGCTTGCCGGGCATGCCACTTGCTGGATGACGATACTCGGGACGATACTCTGGCTGCAGCATGCGTCAGTGATAGACGATGTCGCATGCACCATTTGTTCTGTACTTGGTATTTTGTGCACTGTCTGATGCCGCATAACTGTGGAAAAAATATGAATTTCATTTGTCAGATGATTTTTTACGAGAAATGAGGCAGGTTGTTGAAGGCGGCGAACTGAATGACAAGATTCGGGAAACTCATATGAATCGGTGTTTAAGAGATATAACATTGTCTATTGGTGGTAATCCTCTGCCAAACTATAGTTTGCCTGTAACAAGTTCAGATGAAAAGCGTGGCAGCAGAGAGTACATAGCTGAAATCAACCATAACTAAGTTGAAATTGCGGAAAATCTTCAAGACGGTATACATGCACTAAGAGCAGAGGAGCGGAGAATTTACGACTGTATTTGTGAGAGCACCACCAGTCCTAGAGAGGATCTGTTTTTCTTAGATGCACCAGGTAGCACTGGGAAAACATTGTTAACTAAAATTATCCTGGCTCAGATACGAAGGCAAAGTCGCACTAGCTGTAGCCTCCTCAGGGATAGCAGCCACTTTACTGCCCGGTGGGAAAACTGCCCATTTCGTGTTTAAAATACCTATACAATTAGAACACTTCAGAGACGCCAGTTTGTTACATCTCGCGCAACAGGGATAAAGCGAGAGTTTTGCGTGACTGTTACCTGATTTTGGGGGATGAATGCACGATGGCACACCACTAGGCAGTGCAAGCTGTGGACAGGACTTTGCATGATTTCAGGCAAAATGACAGGCCGATGGGAGGCATCAAAGTGCTGTTTTGTGGAGACTTTAGACATACACTGCCAGTAATTGCACGAGACACTAGAGCTGATCTGATAAACGCTTGCCTAAAGAGCTCCACTCCCTGGACTAGGGTTACACATTTGCACTTGACAGCTAACATGAAGGCGCAAAGAAGCGGAAATCCAACCGCACAAGAGTTCTCCGAATTGTTACTAAAATTTGGTGAAGGCACGTGCCCAAATGAAGACAGAAAAATAAGTTAACCACACAATTTCTTCTTTAGCAGAATTTATTTCATCTGTTTACGGCAACATAGAGCAAACTTTAGCAAGAATACGTGAAAATTATTAGCTTTGTGAACGAGCTATTCTGACACTGCGGAACGACCAAGCTGCAGCAATCAATGACATTACATTGGCTCGCCTAGCGGGCGAAAGTGTTGAATACACTTCCATCAACCAAGTAATGGAGCAAGATGAGGCCACAGGTTACCCAGTCGTATTTTTGAATTCTTTGTCTGCACCTAGGCTTCCAATCATAAAATAAGTTTAAAAGTGTGTGTGCCTATAATGCTTTTGAGGAACTTGAGCCCACCCAAATTATGTAATAGCACCCACCTGAGAGTACGTGATAGAGGCTGAAGGGGTGACGGTGTGCGATGCGGGTGAGCAAGTTTTTATTCCCCGGATTACTCTTATACCCAATAACTTCCCATTTAGATACAAGCGCTTTCTCTTTCTTCATTTATTAAATTATCTCTTTCATCAAGCGATAACACATGATACTTTTTATCCCAGTGTTAATTTTTTAATTGAGATTATATATGCCTTAATAATATTTGTTTTGAAAATTGACATAACGTATTATATTATAAAAATTTTACATTATTTTATCTTATCTTAACGTATCTTTAAACTGCAAATCTTATCTTAAATGCATAACTTATCTTAACGTATCTTTGAAAAAAAAATTGCAAATGAATTACTCGAATTTAGGTTACGATAGATTAGGGAACTAAACGCAAAAACTATTGGACGAATTTTGATGAAGGTTAGAATGGTAATAGCTTAGAGTCTGGGTCAACATTTAGGGTACCTTTTCTGTGTGAAAATGTCTTAGTCCCATGGGAAAAAAACAACGGCTCAGTGGAATGGTAGTTAGACTTGCCAACAGATTTCGCCAGATAGAAGATATGCATTCTAAATAAGTCTTGAAGAAAGAGGTCAATCTTTCCCGGCTGCTTCTCAAACGGCCAATTGTACGTAGCTCTTTCTCGCATCAATGATGCCAACAATCTGTTTGAACGTATAAATGATGCCACGTAAAATTACCAATAACACTGTTTACATTTAAATTTATTATATTTTCTCTTTCTCTTTATTAAATTATGTCTCTCATCAAAGGAGCTTTTATCCTGGTAATCCCCCCGACAGCATATTTCGGGTTCTAAGTGAGCGGAGCTGCGGGTACATCTATTTTCTTATAAAAATACTACAAATAATAATGACGATGAAAACTTTACAAGTTTTACATTTTTAGTTACTATGTCTACTGAATGCTATTTACTACCTATAAATTTAACTGACATTCTAAAAAAAATTTAAACTTTTCTTTAACTGTAAGTTCACGCAAATGTTAAATTTTCTAAGTTAATCTACATTGCATACTAAATGTTTAAGTGACAATTTCACTTTTAAGGCATTATTAAAATTTTCAATTTGACTAAGTTAACATTTTACTGGCAATTACACAATATTGTTCCTTTGTATTTCAGGCATCATTACTCTTTTAATATTTAGGTTATTTAGGCGGTATTGTTAGTAAAGTTGACAAAGCTAGGATAATTGAAAGTTAGATGGTTTTGGGGTCTTCTTTTTCCTCGTTTGGCATTAATTGGTTGTAGTGCAATTGTATAACTAGAGTGCTCAGACAGTTACACATTCCTCCTAATTTCTACACAAATTAAATAATTGCGTAAATTATTGCGTCGGACATTCGTCCTACGGAGGTTGGATTCAAGCTCGTAGAAATTGGCACAATTCGTGGGCCCTTGAGTGTGGGAACGTTGTCTAGACTCCACAATGTCTGGGGTGATAGGTCGGCTGATTTAGCTGTTCACACGTTGCAGCGAACACATGCAAAAATAAATATAACACAATTAGTACATACATTAGCATTACCGCTCCTTTGGTGAGGAGCAGGCACTCTTGCCAAAACGAACCGCTATCTTTAACATAGAATAATTCCTAGCAGCAAAATATCTATGTTGAATCGTTAGCACTTATAAAAATTAAAGTCTTAAGTCCTTTACTACATTAAAATACAGAGAGCTGCACTTACGGCTAGATGATCCGGAACGCTGCCTATTGCAAGCCGCGCAACGCGCATCAGCTGACGTCAACCTGCATGCTGCCGCTCGCAATTTCTCTCTCCTCTCAGTCTCTGTAACCGTCTGAGCTGCTTGGCTGTCGAGGTTCCCAGTTTCCTCGAGGTCGGTTTGTCCTGCCTCTAGGTCCAGCGGTGGCTGCTCACATGCATTCTTATTCAGTTTCTCTGAAGCATCCTTCATCATGGAATTCCTTTTCCATACACTTCTTCTTCATGTCTGCTTTCTCCCTTTTTCCTCTTCGGAGAACTTCTTTTCCTCAACCTTCTTGGTTGAAAACCTATTCCTCTCTCTCTCTCTCTCTCTCTCCTTCGCTCTCCACCTTCCTTCCCCGTCTTCTCTTTTCTCCCTCCAGTGGAGTCGCCCGCTCCTCTCCATTCTTCGAGGGGTCGGCTTCTCTGTCTCTCCTAACGTTTTATATCTCTTAAAAAAACTTTATTTTTATTTTCAACGTTTCGATCTCCTTGCGATCGAAACGTCACTTTTTCCGCTGACACCCTGTTAGTTTCACTGGTTTTTCACCTCAATAAAGTGTTTCCTTTCAATAAATTTGCCATTGCAAGGGTTATCATGTAATTCAAATATATTACATTCGCTGGTAACGAGTTTAGAGTATAAACGTTAGATAAATTTGGGATGGATTTTCTATATTACATTTCATACCTTCACTACGTCTTAACAAGTGAAACCGTATTGGAAAGTATGAAACCTGAGTTTGTTCGAAAAGAGCTGGCAGCCAAATGAATAGTTTGTACTGAAGATGCACACCATATTTTGCTTACTAGTTGAAGGTACCTTTTTTTGTTGGTATTTTCAAATCGAGCTTAATTTTGAAATGTACCATAAAATAAATGAGAGTCGTATTTCTTACTGTCCATAGACTAGTGTTTGATGTTGTGGTGAAAATCATGTTTTTAACTGTGACATTGTCATAGTGCTTGTTAAAACCTTAACTATGCTGTTGTATAAAATGTTGAGTCGTTTGAAGATGAAGAACGTTTGTTTACAAGCGGCATCAGGATGCCGAACAGGTGTTTTTGAACTACAGGGTAACCATTGGATACACCTTTACTAAAAGAAATGAGACTTTCATGAATTAAAAAAATAAAAAAAAACCCAATGAAACAAACGTATTTCACGTACCCTGGGTGAAGGACATGAAGCCTTTTAGCGTGGTTTAACATGAACGTTTATCGGCTCAGTTGCCGACTTAGATGTCTATCTCCACAACGAACTTAATAAATTTGAATTATGTGGTAATCTTTGCACTCGCAAATTTGTTGAAAGAAAAGGCTTCAATGAGGTGAAAAACCAGTGAAACTAACAGGGCAACTCGTATGAATCTGGAACAAACGTATTTCACGCCTGTCAATCGCAGGTCAGACTGGAAACATCAAATATATTAAAAACGTGTATATAAGGAATAAGGAAAGGAAAACGAGAATTGACCTTAACACTGTGTATATAAAGGGTTAAAAATGAGGATTGGCCAAAAAATGTGGGCCCTAGAGTCACAGAAAATTGAGCTGAGACCATCAGTCAAACAGTGAGTGAAAGCCACTAGACTATGTATGGCACAGTCAAGCAACTGTGAAAAGTCGACGTGAAATTTTAAATCTAATTTTTAAATTTTAAATTTAAACTTAAATCTCGTATAGAATGATACCTATATTACACTTGTCATGCTTGCCCCTTAAAAAGAGTTAACATTAAGAGAGAGAGAAAATTATTTAAAATACAAACAGACTGAACAATCAGAACACAAAAACGACAGAGCAAAAGAAAATTAAAAATTCGTAGTGAGAAACTGTATTTATACAGTTTGCGATATTAATTGACAACCCTCTAATTCTTTGAATCGGAGTAGTCATTGAAACGATGTGCCAAAAAATTTGCCAAAAGGAAGAGTATAATTAGAGAAACAACCAGTGAAACTAACAGCCAAACGTATTTCACACACCCTAACTGGAAGGCATGAAGATTTTTTTGCCTGGATTAATGCAAATGCCGTTAGTAGGAACCTGCAGTACTGTTCATGCCAAACGGGGTAGACCGCACCCAACAGCTACGTACAAATCCGTTAATAGGAACCCACTGTATACACCTTTGCATATACTGTTGAAATAACAACAACAAAGAAGATATAAAATCATAAGCTTCATACCAAAAGTGAAAAAAATAGTTGAATTGAAGAATTAACATCTCTTTTAAATTAATTTTGGGTAAGCACCCTTTTAACTCTGCCTGTTAATAGGTTGCTGTCGATATGTATAGACAATTTCAGTACAAATGCAGCGCTATCATTGGGAGTCAACGACAGACCATGCACATATTTGAACAATTAGCTACACTGAGAGCAAATAAAAGCAGCTTAAAAAAACTGGCAAAACTAAAAGAAGAGGCGTGAGTGGTAGCAATGCCACCCCTAACAATTATTCCAAAACGTGCATTTGAATGTCAGCTCAACCTACGTCATCCCTACTGATTACTGTTCTTGTTGAGAAGTCAGTGCGGATTGTATTTGATGATAATTACTCGAGAAAAAGAAGAGGAAAAGAAGAAGAGATTGTATTTACAAAAGATTAAGGAACAAGAAACCCTGAGGGAGAGAGAGAGAGAGAGAGAGAGAGAGAGAGAGAGAGAGAGAGAGACAGCTGAATCTAAGGTCAATCGCATTGAATTGAAACAGCGAGAAATGCAGCATGTTTAATGACCATAGCAAATTTTTTCAATCATATATTAATAAAGATATCCATAAAATATGACAAACAAACTGATTCACGTGTGCAAAAATGATAGAATAACTAACAGTAAATTACTGTTAAAGAGCTCGAAAAATTTGGTTAAACATATTTTTCAGTCAAAAGACTACCAATACGATGGTACCAAGCTGGATAGAGGCCACCAATAGATAGCAACAGTAGTCGGATAATAGTGACTCTATCATTACATTATCACCTGTTACTTCACTCTTATATACATCTGTTGGACCATGCTAGTTTTCCCAAAGGCAACATTGAGCAGACCTAAGCACTGGTTGTTACACTAACCTTCAGAGTTCACAGCTGGTCGCTGGCTTTGTTTGAGATGGGTCACTATTTGCTTGCCTTACGTAGTGTGTGTAGAAATTAGGAAGAATGTGTAACTGACTGAGCGCTCCAGTTATACATTCGTACTACGAACTACTAATACCAAACGAGTAAAGTGATGACCCCAAAGCCACCTAGTTATCAGTTACCCTAGCCCTGTCAACTTTACTAACAAAACCGCCTAAATACCCCAAAAATTCAAAAAGAGTAATGACGCCTGCACACGGAATCACAATGTTCACTTGTCATGAGCGGCCACATGGAATCACGATGTTCACTTGTCATGAGCGGCCACATGGAATCACGATGTACTTGTCATGAGCGGCCACATGGAATCACGATACTCGCATTCGCGAACTCACAGTGTCATGAATTGTAGGCCCTAATAAAACGAATATACAGAATGCATACAACCATTAATAAGTAAAATACAGAAAATTCAAGCTGTAAAACAATTCAACAAGTATGCAACCTAGATAACGACTATACATGTCGACTGGTGGCAATCGTTACTAAGTCAGCGCAAGTAAAAACCATAGTCTTATATTGAACACTGCCTTTTGCATTATTAAGTGCGTAAAGCATGTTGTGACGTTCAGGTTAAGAAGAAGTCACGTTTGTTCGTTTAAGTGGGAGTGGGTGCGTTCATAATTAGTTTATGTGTCGTTTTATTTTATTTACTGTTGTTTTATTAAGTCTGTGTCGTTGTATGAGTGTGATTGTTTAGCGTTTAATTAAGTTATCGTTATTGTTGGTTGAGGGGTTAAGGCCGTGAGCGATCGACAATGGTCTTCTGTTGGGACTGGGAATTGTTGGGATGCTTTCCCGGAATATAGCTCAGCTTCCAACGGGGGATTGTTGAGATCGTTTTCGGAGAAAACGATGATCGTGTCAACGCTTTTGTTGAAAAAAAAAATTTTTTTTTTTTATGATTATGAAGTTTTTGTCTTTGGTGTTCCTCTCGATATACTGGTTGATCAAGGAAGCTTTGGAAATATAAGTGATAAAGAATAGTCCAGAGCATAACGACTCGTAATGGAACCATTCTATTTCTGAAAACGGAACGTTCACATAAGCAGCCTCAAGAAGTCACTCAGATATTGTAAAAAAATTTAATGAAGGTTCGGAAAGAAGAAAATACGACGGCATTTTCGTAGCAGCTGGACGACATTGCATAAGTATTCCCTTTCAAATGCTCTACTTGACATTATTTTCTTTGACATAGTTAATCATTGTTCAATGTGCCTTTTCATTTTGATCCACGGCATATGGCTATATCGGAGCGAAACAGACTGAGGAACGAGAACGCCCGTGGAACCACGAATGATGAGCCGTGCGAGCCAGCCAAGGACAGTGGTCACGCTGAACGGAGTAGTATCCATGGAGCAGATTATTAGAAGGAAGGATAACTAGGGTGGCTACATGCGAAGATTTTGGTGAGTTCGTCCCAATGTAGTTGCTAAACTTTAGTGTTCAATTTAAACTCAACTGTGAGGAGCGTAACAGATATACCAATGCAGTAGGAGCCCCGACTTTGAGAAGAGGATTAACAGTTGTCACACCTGTGCAGATCTTTAAGCAGACTGAACTGAATGTGTTCGAGATAATAGATTTCCGAGCACACGGCAAGCCGATAAAAGACTATTCTCCAAAAATAATAGAAATTTTTT
>JAHWFO010097661.1:881032-922313 GCA_023313115.1 Rhysida immarginata
AATAATAATAATAATAATAATAATAATAATAATAATAATAATAATAATAATTCCCGACTTTTTCAGAGGTGGGATGGCATCTTTAGGATTTCCTAAGAGTGCTTTCAAAGTATTGCCACTTTTGAATGCAATCTTTATATTGCAAGCACTAAAAATCTTTTTCAGGCATTTAGTGAATTGCGAATCATAGGCAATATTAATCATTTTAGGGCGTGTGGTCTCTGGAGTTAACTTCGTGCAATCCTTTTTATTTAAAGAAACTTATGCATACGGAGTAAGTTGTCGATTAATTATATCGGAAAAGCCATTAAACCCTGCTATACAATTACATTTCAAAAGTTTAGAAACTTCGCTGAAGCATGACCGTGAGAACTTGTTTCTGTTAATTGGCAATGGAAAAAAACACTTGCAAATTTGGAAAAAATTTTTAAATAAGCACCAATATACCAGCTTTAGCATAGGCTTTTATTTTTTTCAATTGCTTGCAAAATAAAAGAGAACTGATATTTTGAAATTTGCATAGACGTTCCAATAGTTTAGAAACGGGGGTTTTTGGTTTCAAAAGTTTAGAAACATTTCACAATTTACAAAATAAAAGTTACCAAACACAAACAAACATGTCAATATTTAGTTGGATAGCCTTGTGCTCTGATTACAGCATTTTTTCTTCGTGGCATTGATGTTAAAAATTTCGTACATTCTTCAGGATAATGGTTTTCCAAACGTTTTGAAGTTCTTTCTTCAGATCACCCTTATTTGCAGTGCCCACTTCTCGTAGTCTGTTTTTCATCAAACGCCAAATACATGTATTCTCAATGGGACTGAGATCAGGAGAATTTGGTGGCCATTTCAGCATGTCGATATTTTTTCGTCTAAATCAGTCTTTAACAATTCTGGCACAGTGAGAAGACGCGTTATCTTGTTGGAAGAGTAATTCATCGTCCTCGAAAAGGTGTTCAATACTTGGGACCAGAAAATGCTCAAGCACCTAGGAGTAGACGTCTGCGTTTACTGTTGAATTTAGGATGCGCAGTTCGCCAGTACCTGCAGCACACAAGCAGCCCCAAACTATTACTTTCTGGGGCAACTTCACGCGCTTCTGAATGTAATCTGGAAGGAAAGCTTCACCTGCTTTCCTTAAACTCGTACTCCTTTATCACCAAACTCAAAACAAAACATAGCTTCATCACTCCGCATTACTCGGTTCCAGTCATGAATGGTCTAATCGCGGTGCTGTTTCGCCCATTCGACTCGAAATTTTCGCTGCTTCTTAGATAATTATGGCTTAATCTTTGGACTCTTGCCTTATATCCAATCTCTCCTATTCTTCTTCATGTTGTGGTCTTAGAAATGTTTTTTTTTTACTTCGACACTCCATTTCAATGCAAATCTGGCGGAAGAACTTAATCTGTCTTTCTGAACTATAAGTTTCAAAATTTTAACATCACGTTTTGAAGTGTATCTTGAACGTCCGCTTCTCTTCCGGACTTCTGTTATAAAACCACCATCATCTTCGGTTCGTTGCAAACATTTGTAAACTGCTGATTTAGATCTTTTAACAGTCTTTGCTCTTTCTGATAACGTTTTTCCACTAATTCGTAGTTCTCTAATTCGGATCTTTTCCTGGATAGAAAGTTCAGCTTTCTTCCACATTTTGTTGCATCAAAAACAACTCAGGTCACTGTAAACGAAATTAAAGTCAGCAGTTAAATTTTAATGCTCTCAGAATAAAGACAAGTCCATTAAAAAAAAGGTAGTTTCTAAACTTTTGAAACCAAAAATCCCCGTTTCTAAACTTTTGGATCTGCTATGCAAATTTCGAAAAATCAGTTCTCTCGCATTTTGCAAGCAACTGAAAAAAATAAAAGCCTATGTTAAAGCTGGTATATTGGTACTTAGTTAAAAAAAATTTCGAATATCGAAGTGTTTTTTTTCCAATGCCAATCAACACAAACAATTTGTCACGATCATGCTTCACCGAAGTTTCTAAACTTTTGAAATGTAGTTGTAGATTTAATGGTACTCAATTCAATTTGGTACCTTTGGCCCGATAAAGGAACATTAAGAATGCGGTGGATCATAGCACGGAACGCAGCGTGTTTATGGCTAGGACAATGAACGGAACCCTTCATAATATAGCGATGATTGTTGATGGGTTTTCGATAAATGTCGAACTCTTACCTATCAGTAACCCTAATAATGCTTAAATCTAGAAAAGGAAGGCGTCCATCGATCTCAACTTCATGTGTGAATTATATTGTAAGAAACTTATTATTTAATTCCCTGAGAAAAGTTCTAATTACGCATTGATTCGTGTCAAAAACAACAAAGATATCATCCACGTATCTAAACCAAATATGGGGGAACAAAGAAAGGCTTGTAGCTAATTGATTCTCGAAATCACTCATTATTATTTTTATTATTATTATAAATTATTATTATCATTATTATTATTATTATTTTCATTTATCCATAGCTGGAAAGACTGCTGTAATCTTTCTCGGGCAGCTGATAATGGACTTCATCTGAATGTTTCGAAAACTATTAATGTAACATATTCTAGGAAGGTTGTTGACTTCGAATATGATTATTCTTTATTACAGAATAAAATCCAGCGTTGTAATAAAATTAAAAACCTGGGCGTTATATTCAATTCGAGGTTAACTTTTTATGACCATCTGGAATATGTGCTCTCTGAAACCAGTAAACGTTTAGGTATCTTAAAGCGTTTGAGGAACTTTTTTACTAAGATCAAGACTTTTATCTTTCTATTTAAAATGATTATTTTACCGAAAATCTTATTCGCCGTCTGGATTTGGTTTTCCGGGAATACCCAGATATTAGAGTATCTGAGAACCAGGCTTCGTAATTTTGGTTTATTTATCGCTCGTACTTTTCGTTTTTCTGATATAACCGCACTGGAGCCCATTTTTGATCTTTCGCAAGCAATCAATAAGACGTTATTTAATACTCTGAGGAAAGCTTATTCTTGGGGAGCTCATTTCACCCTGCACCCTAGAACTTATAGGCTTTCGAGCTTTGATTAACAATAGAAATCATCACGTCCTGCGGTGCCTTGGAACTTCCAGGACCAAGGTTATTACTCTTGATCCTGCTTTTAAATTAGTTAATTTATTTAATAATAATTCTAAGTTAATTGACATTTTTTGTTGACAATAGCAGGTTTTCTTCCTGCCTCTTAGTATCTTATTTATAATAGTTCTTACCACTTGTTTAGTTTAGTTAGTTATTCATATTTTTATACTCTGTTATCTTTTTTAGGCTTATTCAGCTGAGCTAATTTATGGTTTTCTCTTTGTTTTGTTCTGTCTTTTGATGTTGAAATTATTTCTTTCTCTTGTATTCTTCTTAATTTACATTTGTTATTTATTTTAATTGTGCGACTGTTTTCTAATCTTATCCTCCTGTCTGTCTTGGTTTTCTCTTGTTTAGGTGTTTAGTTCTTTTTACCTAGCTATTTTATGTGTTTTCATCAACCCTATATTGGGCTTCGGCCTGTTGGGGACAACACGGGGCTTTTTCCTCCGGTGTATCTGGTGAGATTCCCCCCATTGTTGTTACTTTATTATTATTATTATTATTATTATTATTATTATTATTATTATTATTATTTTATTCTATTTTTTTTTAAATCCAGTACGTCCATCCAGGGCCTGCATGTCCAGAGGCCGACGAGTTGGGTTCCTGGATGAACCTGGATTAACGACTGCTATATGATGGTCGCAGCAGCCAGGGAGGGGGGGGTGAAGATCGTGTACCACTGATAGTCGCACATCCATTTACTAGCCTTGCCTGATGTTGCTTAACTTGTCCAAAAGTCGTTATTTCCGTTCCGCTTAACCAATGCCCCTCTCCCCACCTTGACTATACTTTCTCTAGCAATAAACCTTTATTATTTCTCTTTGATTTAGTTGCATTTGTCTCTCATCGCTGAAGATGGCTAATTGGTAGCCGAAATACGTATCCGATATTTCAAATCTCCTTGTGAATAAGAGGTTCCCTCCGATTTCGGTGGTTCCATTCCGCAGTTTTTTGCTTAGTTTTTGTTCAGTATGGCTTCTCGGCCCCTGAAGAATTTATTTTTTAATTTTAATTTACAGGTAAGGTTACTTAGAGCAGATATCTATTTTCTCATCTGTTCCGTAAATTTAATATATTTTCAAAATTTATTACACATTTGAAAATAAGACAGTTAATTCTAGAGTTAGAAAAGTTAAAGAACTTGCGAATCGCAAGTGGTTGGAACTTGAAATTCAATATCTAAACAGGTGGTGGCCTTACAGTATAACAGAGGGTCATCAGGAGTTCGAACAGGTTTCGCCATTTATTTCCGGCTTTGTCAACAGTATTATGATCCATCCTTCCACCGATACAATTCAATATCTGTTCAGCCAACTTTCTTCCAAAGCATTTGAGGCCATAAATTACACTTAGTTTTAAGTAATTCTTTTAGTTATTGTTTCGAATGTAATGCATTCTTAAACAAAGTTAACGATGTCAATCAAGAAAAATATGAATTAGGGTTTCCACCTTACAGAAAAAAATTTATGCATTGTTGCCTGCTGTTCCTATTTCTGACGTCGTTGACCCAAATAACAACGCATACCCATTAGTTAAAAACGAGTCTTCACAAACCTTTAATGAAGACGAGATGAATGTACTAGAAAAAGGTCTGAAATTCTAGTCGAACAGCTGATTACTGACGTCGAAACCGGTATCCAATTTTTTGGTGATTCAAGCAAAGTATTTGTTTGAAAAGCTTGCAAGTTGCAGAATAAATGTAATTTAGCCGATAGAAGTATTCCTATTTCAATCCACAAGAAAAGAGTAAAATAATTTTGAAGGCTTAAAATAAATAACAACAAAGGCCGACAAAGGTTGTCATTATATACAAACCGGGATATATTAGTAGACCAGAATCTCTAATCAATTGTGGCCCCAACATTACTGTCAACAAAAATCCGTTACTTTAGTTTGTGATTAGTTCACGAGGCTATTAGAGATTTTACTTTACTGATTCCGAAGATGCAAGCTTAAAGTTTAACGTTCCCAATCCTCGCCTTCTTAGATTATATTATTTGCCTAAAATTCATAAGGCAGGGAAGGCTTTGAGACCCATTGTCTCCAACATGAATTTTCCCAGTTACAATTATTTAATTTTCTTACCAAGGAGTTCGAAAAACTTGATCATACATTCGAGAGATTCTCAGTGATATTCATTTCGAAAATTCAGGATATTCAATTAAACTGAGGCGAAATACTGATCTCCTTCGATGTTTGCTGCCTTTTTCCGAGCGTTCCTGTTGACGTCATTATTGATTATCTTAGAAATTTCCTATTTTCTTCCAAAATTGTTCCCAAAAAAGTCAACGAATATATACTTTTAATTGACGTATGCATGTATGAAAATATCTTTAATTCAATTCCAAATTTCAAATGCTGACCACGAGAACAGCTATGGGTAATTCCATCTTATTCCTTTCATTGCTAATCTCTTTATCAGTGAATTCGAGAATCAGTTAGTTACAAACCTCTCTTATTTCCCTCGTATTTGGTACTAGCACAGGTACCCGGTGTTGCCCGGGTTAATTACACTTGTAGATAAAGAGATAGGTCTCAAAAAATTAAATTATAACACCCAATTGGTTAAATAATAACTCAATCGATACAACACAGAGCAAAGGGATTATCCATTCTACGAAAAATACGAAAAACAGGTAGTCCAGGTGATATACTGGTGCATCTAAACTCTTCTTGACTTGCCTTACCACTGCGGAGCATGAACTGATAAGTTTTTCTTGCCCTTGACGTAGAAACTCTTATACCCTGTTTCTCTATTCGAAACTGCCGTTGTTCAGATGATATAAACGCTCGTGTAGCTTTTTCTGTTTTAGTTGCAGATTTTCTCTGACCAATAATCCTTCTTTCTCTTTTCTTTCCAGACACATAAATTTTTGCCAGTCGTCTGGACGCATGATCAGGAGCTCAAGGGAGACACGCGTGACTCCTATGCTTAATCAATAGACGCTTCCTTATTGATGTTCTGTCACTGCATCTTCACTTTATGCTCATTCTCAAAAATTCTTGGAAACGAACGTTCAGTCAACGCATTGTCAGTATTTCAGTTTCCAAAATATACACTTTCCCAACAGAATATAGTCAAAATATATTTTTAGGAAATGTTTGGACCTGCTGTGCTACCAAATAAGCTAGGCGATAGCCCCTGTGTGGCTCGGACTTTTTTTTGGAATAAATTTTGAAACATCTTAAAAATAACACACATGAAAACGCTTAGAATTAATACAGTAAAAATTCTTAAAGGCTCACAATAGATGGACCTCTCCAAGGATGCCACTGCTAGTTTAAATAATCTCTTACTCACGTAATTTTACTTTAGATGTACACTTCATGTTGTTGCAATTCCCTTTCTTCTCTCGGTGCCTTGAAGCAAAACTTGGCAATTCATCACTTTGTGTAGTCTAGCGGTCGCCGATTCCTCTATGTACTTGCTTGCCATTTGTTCAATACTGCATGGAGCTAAAAGACTGCTTCTTCTGTCCACTCTTTCACTATAGTCAGCTAACTCTCCATTGTCTCCAGTTACTGGTCATTTTTAAAGATTTTCAAGAAATTGTTAAGTACTAAGAACTCTCTTTTCTAAGAAAAGCCTGAATAACAGGAATTCTATTCATTGTTACAAATTGAAATTTATCTATATTGCACAAACTTTGACTTGCATTATCAGGCATTACTGATCCTTGTATAGCGTTGATGCATTGCGTGTTGACACCATTGTTGATATCTGTTGTTGCACAAACTTTTCTTTGCATTGTTGGTCATGGGATACATATTGTTAGTCCGTGTAGAGTGTTTGTGAATTGCGTGTTGAGAGAAGAAAGGGAATGGACGATGTCCACGTAACCCGTGCGCCCTCTAGTAACAACATTGTCAACCCTCGTTCCGGGTCTGAAAGAGTAACTCGCGTTAATTGCTCTGTGCCTCCCTGCAAATATTATAAAAGTAAAGCAACCACATGGCACTATTTTCCGAAAGATCAAAATAATTACATTTTTACTGCAGCTTTTATTTCCATTTTGATGGAATGCTTTTAATTTTTACATATTTTATCCGTTAAATTCACGACAGTTTTCAGATTGAAATATAGCCATTTATGAAGAGTTGAAGTGTAAATTACCTTTAAGTTTAACATTAAAAGACTGTAAACATTTCGGGAATATGCTACCTTTTTGTCCAATACATTCGGAAAGAGTTAATAAAATTTTAAAAATTGATATGGTTAAAAAATGCATCTTATTACACTGAAAGAGAAGAAAATAATCAAACTGCAGAAACTGTTCAAACATACGAGGTCTGTTCAAAAAATACGTAGACTATTTGAATTGCGCGGGCCCTGTTGGTCCCAATCGAAATCGCTTGGTGTCGCCATCTTCTGACAGATCCGTTGATTACAAGGCAGGTTTTTGATTGCAAATATCAGTATTGGTTGATTAGCTACGCGGTTGTTTGTGAAGTGTGTTTTTTCCGTTTGGCGGGTTTTTAGAATGAGTGACTTCTGACCAAATCAACGTCTGACCATCAGAGAGCTTGCTGAAATGTGTGGGATAGCAGTTGGATCATGTCACGAGATTTTGACTGAAGAAATGAAGATGCACCGCATTGCTGCGAAGATTGTTCCATGCCTGATGACGGACGACCAAAAAGCCCATCGCGTCCAGGTTTGTTAGGAATTGCTTGAGCGCTCAGAAGAAGATGAAAACTTCTTGTCGAAGATCATAACAGGTGATGAATCTCAAAAGACCTTTGAAAAGAAGGAGATTTGAGACGATTCCCGACATAAAGGCAAATACGACGAAGGCGCTGAAGGACATCACAAAAGAAGCGTTCCAGGACTGTTTCCAAAAGTGGAAACACCGTTGGGATAAGTGTGTGCATCGGGGAGGAGAGTACTTTTAAGGGGACCCAGATGCGTAACTTCTGAATAAAGTATATTTTGTTTTATGACATCAGTCTACGTATTTTTTGAACAGACCTCGAATCATAATTACAAATAGAAAACGGAAGGAAAATTTTTGCGACTTTTCTGGGATATGCTGCCCCTTTGTTTAATGTTTTAAATCGTTTTGAGTAAGCTGTATAAATTCATATAAATCTCCCTTATATACTCCCAAAATACATAAATGTTAATTTTTTTATCTTCAATTCTAATTGTTATTGTAATATATATCGTAGGTTTTAATAAATATGCAATATTTTATAATCAGAAGGCTGATTATAAAATTTGGTTAAAAAACAAACAAAAAACAAAAACAAAACAAAAAAACTTGCTATGATAGATTGAGTGGATGTATTTCATAAAGAAATTAATAGACTTTAAGTATTTAGTGAATATTTAATTTTATAATATCAAATTATTTTATTTAAATTTTTTTAGCTTGAGCTTGAATTAAATCATTCTCAAAAAAAAGGCTAAAAATGCAAACAGAGAATCTCGCTGTGGAAAAGTAAGTCAAGAAAAAGAAGTTAATGTAGCATAGGTATTTTGAATAGGGGTGAATATTTTGTGAGGTAATTCATGTTTTCAGTTAGCGCACATTTTGACCCGGTTGACCGCTTTCAAAATAAGCCACCAGATGGCAGTAAAACAATAGCGCATGCGCAAATTCTATCGTGGACATCGTCCATTGCAACAACAACAAGTGTACATCTGAAGTAAGGTTACATGAGTAAGAAATTATTTAAACTAGCAGTGGCATCCTTGAAGGGGTCCAGCCATTCTGAGCCTTTAAAAAAATTTATTCGAATTTTCATTTAGAATTTTTACTGTATTAATTCTAAGCGTTTTCATGTGTTTATTTTTAACATATTGCAAAATTTAATTTAATTTTTTGAGATTGTTCTGTTTACCTACAAGTGTAATTATCCCGGGCAACGCCTGTTACCTTTGCTAGTAAGAAATAAAGAAAGTAAACAGGAGCTAACTCCAAACAATAGGTAACTGATATTAATTAAAAAGTGG
This sequence comes from Rhysida immarginata, assembly GCA_023313115.1. Lineage (NCBI taxonomy): Eukaryota > Metazoa > Arthropoda > Chilopoda > Scolopendromorpha > Scolopendridae > Rhysida > Rhysida immarginata. Next base: position 890,091 of record JAHWFO010097661.1, read on the forward strand.
ATGGAAAAAGCATGGCTGTGCAAGTGTCTGCAATAGCCTAATTGGTAGAGGTGTCGACTATAACAGTCGGGCTTCCTGGTTCTAATCCAGGTCGCAGAATTTTCTTTCCATTTTTCGACAGAAAAAAAAAAAGTTTTTTTTTGCCAGCTGCTTGAAAGAAATCTATCGTCCTAATTATAACCTAACCTGGAAAAATGCTTGGAGACACTTAACCTAATCTAATCTAACCTAATATAACCTGTGAACTCCAAGTGTAAACCTTTTTGACTTTGAAAAAACCACATTCGAAAATTTTACCAAGAACTCATGAAAAATATGTTGGAGAAAACGAAGGGTAATATTACGGACTAGAAGAAGTACCCGGCGTTGCCCGGGATTATTACACTTGGGATGTAAACAGAACAATCTCAAAAATTAAAATAAATTTGGCATGTAGCAACTATAGCGTGCAATATAATTTGTATTCCTTTTCCCATGCAAAGGTAAGCAGGAATTAATTCTTAAATAATGGAAAATACGAAAACATTAATCCACAACAATTTTTTTATTTCCTCAGATGCGCATCAGTGATTTTTGGCAATTATTTCTGGGACATTGTTGCAGAATTACCTTATGAGCTCAAGGTGGCTGTCCATATTAAAATAGATGATTACTGCGCATAGTATAATTTTTTACCTCGTCATAATTAGAACTTTTTCTACTTAACTAATTTGCAAAGCATGAACCTTGACAAGTAAATAGAAGAATCGGCGACCGCTAGACTACACAAAGTGATGAATGGCCAAATTTTGCTTCAATACATCGAGAGAAGACTGGAAATTGCTACAACATCATGGGTAAATCCAAAGTAAGATTACGTGAGTAAAAAATTATTGAGAGACCCATCCATTGTGAGCCTTTGAAGTTTTTTTTTTCGAAATTTCATTAAGAATTTTTACTGCATTATTTCTAAGCATTTTCATGTATTTATTTTTAAGATATTGCAAAATTTAATTTCATTTTTGAGACTGTTCTGTTTACCTACACGTGTAATTATCCCGGGCAATGCCGGGTTTCTTTGCCAGTCTTCTATATATATAAAGGAGGATGTTTGTTTGTGGGTTTGTTTGTTTGTTTGCTTGTTTGTTTCTTATACAAATCTACAATTATATTACGAACTTGATGAAATTTTGCATACTTGACCTTCAAACCATTAGGAAGGTCACTGTCTACCTCAGATTTCGAAACAATAATAATTATTGATAACTAGCAGAGGACCCGGCGTTGCCCGGGATAAATACGCTTGTTAGGGAAATGAAGGGTGCCACGTGTACCTCCTTTGTCTCATCGAGAGAGACTACCCTATCTATATCGTCTATTATATCCATGTCCTGTTCATTGTTAATAATTCTTGGAAACGAATGTTCTGTCATTGCATCATCATTTTTATGGTCAATGTTATAATTCTTTAAATAATTTTGTGCTCATTGTTATTGGCGAATTACGCATTGAGACCACTGTTGGTGCGAACACGATGGGCTTATTGTTGCACAAACTTTGCCTTTCATTGTTGGTCATGAGATATATATTGGTTGCTCCGTGCAGAGTGTTTGTGAATTGCGTGTTGATACTATTGTTGATACTTATTGTTGCACAAACTTTGCCATGCATTGTTGGTCATGAGATATTTCAAATTAATATGCCCTTCCATAACCATGAATATCAATTTTTTGTCGATAATTATTATTTTTCTGAAATCTGAGGTAGACAGTGACCTTCCTCATGGTTTGAAGTTCAAGAATGTATAATTTCATCAAGATCGGAATAAAACTGTAGATTTGCATAAGAAAAAAACAAACAAACAAAAATCCCACAAACTAACATCCTTCTTTATATATATAGATGGAAGAATCGATATTCATGGTTATGGCAAGGCATATTAATGAGAAATATCTCATGACTAATAAATGCAAGGAAAAGTTTGTGTAACAATACTTATTAACAATGCTATCAACACGCAATACACAAACACTCTACACGGACTAACAATATATATCTCATGACCAACAATGCAAGGAAAAGTTTGTGCCATATAGATAAGTTTCAATTTGTAACAATGCCTAGAATTCCCCTTTATTCAAGCTTTTCCAAGAAAAGAGAGTTGTTAGTATTTAAAATTTCTTGAAAATCTTTAAAAATGATCAGTAAATGGAGATAATGGAGAGTTAGCAGACTATTGAGAAAGACCGGAAAGATGACAGAGGAAGCACTCCTTTAGCTCTGTGCTGTATTGAGCAAATGGTAAGCAAATAAACAGAAGAATCGGCGAATGCTATAGTACACAAAGTGATGAATGGCTAAGTTTTGCTTCAAGACATCGAGAGAAGAAAGGGAATTGCAACATCATCAAGTGTGCTTTCAAAATAAGATTACGTGAATAAGAAATTATTTAGACTAGCTGTGGCATCCTTGGTGAAGTCCATTTATTGTGAACCATTAAAAAAAATTTTTTTTCGAATTTTCATTAAGAATTTTTTCTGTATTAATTCTAAGCGTTTTCATGTGTTAATTTTTAAGATATTGCAATCTAACAAAAAGTCACAGCCACCTAGCTTTTCTGGTATTAGATAAGATCCAAAAATTTCATAAAAATACATTTTGACCAGTGGAAAAGTGTATATTTTAGGGTATTGTGCGGTATTGAGCAAGTGGTAAGCAGATCAATAGAAAAATCGGTGATAGCTAGACTACAAAATAAGATGAATGGCCAAGTTTTGATTCAAGACATAGAGAGAAGAAAAGGAACTGCAACAACTTCAAGTGTACATCTGAAGTAAGATTACGTGAGTAAGAAATTATTTAGATTAGCAGTGGCATCCTTGGAGAGGTCCATCCATTGTGAGCCTTTAAGAATTTTTATGGTATTAATTTTAAGCGTTTTCATGTGTGGTATTTTTAAGATATTTCAAAATTTATTCCAAAAAAACGCACGAGCCATGCCGGGGTTATCACCTAGTTTATTTGGTATTACAGCAGGTCCAAACATTTCCTAAAAATATACGTTGACTATATTCTGTGGGAAAGTGTATATTTTGGAAACTGTGATGCTGATAATGCGCTGATTGAACTTTCGTTTCCAAGAATTAATAAAATTGAGCATAAAATGATGATGGATTGACAGGACATTATTAAGGCAGCATCTATTGATGATGCAAAGGAGTTACGCGTGTCTCCCTTTAGCTCCCTATCAAACATCTAGACGACTGGCAAAGATTTATTAGTCTGGAATGGAAAGCTGGAATGCGTATTGGTCATAGAAACATTAGCTACTGAAACAGCAAAAACTATATGGACATTTGAAACATCTGAAAGACGGGAGTTTCGAATAGAGGAAGAGGGTATAAGAGCTTCTACGTCAAGGGCAAGACAAACTTTCATCTAAAGCATCTGTTGATGCTCCGAGGTGATGAGGCAAATCAAGAAGAATTTAGATAAAGTCACGGTATACCATCTGGAATTCCTGTTTTTCATATTTTTTGTAGAAGAGATAGTCCATTTGCTCTGTGTTGTATTGATTGAGTTATTCTTAAACCAATTGAGTGTTATAATTTAATTTTTTGAGATTGTTCTGATTACCTGTAAGTGTAATTATCCCGGGCAACGCCGGGTACCTCTGCTAGTTGTATATATAGAAGAAGGATGTTTGTTTGTAATTATTGAATACAATACTACAGTTTTATTCCGATCTTAATGAAATTTTGTATACACTACCTTCGACCTATGAGGAAGGTCACTGTCTACCTCAGATTTCAGAAAAAAAAATAATTATCCATAAAAATTCGATATTCATGGTTATCACAGGGCATATCACACGGACCAACAATATATATCTCATGACCAACAATGCAAGTCAAAAATTGTGAAACAATAGGCCCGTTGTGTTTGAATCAGCAATGGTATCAATGCGCAATTCACCAATAACAATGAGCACAAAATGATGCAATGATAGAAAGTTCATTTCAAAGTACTATAACAATGAATACAAAATGATGATGCGATGACAGAACATTCCTTTCCAAGAATTATATTAATGAACAGAAAATGATGATGCAATGATAGAAAGTTCTTTTCAGAGAATTATAACAATGAACAAAAATTAATGATGCAATGACAGAACTTTCGTTTCAAAAATCTTCTATATATATAAAGAAGGATGTTTGTGGGTCTGTGGGTCTGTCTGTGGGTGGGTCTGTGTGTACGTTTTTTATACAAATCTACAGTTTTATTCCGATCTTGATGAAATTTCGCATACATGACCTTCAAAGCATGAGGAAGGTCACTGTCTACTTCAGATTTCGAAAAAATAATAATTATTGATAAAAAATCGATATTCATGGTTATGGCAGGGCATATTAATGAGAAATATCGCATGACCAACAATGCAAGACAAAGTTTTTGCAACAATGGTATCAACACGCAATTCACAAACACTCTGCACGGACCAACAATATATATCTCATGACCAACAATGCAAATAAAAGTTTGTGCAACAATAGGTATCAACAATGGTTTCAACACGCAATTCACCAATAACAATGAGCTCAAAATGATGATGCAATGATAAAGCAATCCTTTCCAAGAATTATAACAATGAACATAAAATGATTATGCAATATGGATAAGTTTCAATTAGTAACAATGCATAGAATTCCTGTTATTCAGGTTTTTCTTAGATAAGAGAGTTCTTAGTACTTAACAATTTCTTGAAAATCTTTAAAAATGATCACTAGCTGGAGATAATGAAGAGTTAGCAGACTATTGAGAAAGAGTGGAAAGACGACAGAGAAAGCAAACCTTTAGCTCCGTGCTGTATTGAGCAAATGGGAAGCAAGTAAATAGAAGAATTGGCGACCGCTAGACTACCCAAAGTGATGAAAGGCCAAATTTTGCTTCAACACAGCGAGAGAAGAGTGGAAATTGCAACAACATCAAGTGTAGATCTGAAGTAAGATTATCTGAGTAAGAAATTATTGGAGCAGTCCATCCATTTTGAGCCTTTAAAAAGATTTTTTTCGAATTTTCATTAAGAATTTTTACTGTATTAATTCTAAGCATTTTCATGTGTTTATTTTTAAGATATTGCAAAATTTATTTTAATTTTTGAGATTGTTCTGTTTACATCCCGGGCAACAGAAGAAACACTCATTTAGCTCCATGCCTTATGAAACAAATGGTAAACAGGTCAGTAGAAGAATCGGTGATCGCTAGACTACAAAATGAGATGAATGGTCAAGTTTTGATTCAAGAAGTCGTGAGAAGAAAGGGAATTGCAACAACATCAATTGCACATGTAAAGTAAGATTACGTGAGTAAGAAATCATTTGGACTATCTACGTGAGTAAGAAATCATAGTGGCATCCTTGGACAGGTCTATCCTTTGTGAGCCTTTAAAAATTATTTTTCAATTTTTTTAAGCATTTTTGCTGTATTAATTCTAAGCGTTTTCTGGTGTGTTATTTTTAAGATATTTCAAAATTTATTCCAAAAAAAGTCCGCCACGAGCTATATCATCTAGCTTATTTGTTACCACAGCAGGTACAAACATTTCCTAAAAATATATTTTGACTATATGCTATGGGAAAGTGTATATTTTGGAAACTGAAATACTGACATTGAGTTGACTGAAAGTAGATAACTACCAGGAATGGGCTCATATTAATGAGTTGGGCGTGGCCTAATCCAGCCAATCAGCGTGCAGTATTCGCATCACGTGACCCCCCACCCCCCTCCCTGCCTGACGTCACAGACGTTCCACCAATCCGCGTGCAGAAGGCGACTCACGTGACCAGTCACCTCCCTCCCCTGTTTTGGGCGTTGGTCTCTTAATTGGGCGTTGGTTCTTTATTTGGGCGTTGGTTTTTATTTGGGCATTGGTCTTTTGATTGGGCGTGGGTCTTTTAATTGGGCGTGGGTCTTTTATTTGGGTGTGGCCTAAGGCTGAAATAAAATTAACTTTACAATCCTCTGACATACCCCTGGTGCTGGTGCTAAGCACCAGCACCAGGGTGGAAGATTAGAGGGTCCTGATGTTCTCAGCAAAATCCACTTAGGTGATTCTGTCTTACAAGTGAACACCTGTTGATTCGCTTAAATACCCTTGATTCTGGCTAGGGGTTGGGATACTGGCCCCTCAACGGATTACCTAATTACTAATGCACTATTGTTTCTCGGGTAACCAAATTTTTTCCAAGCTCTTTTTACAGTTTTCTAAATTAAACGACTGCTGTTTCAAGATGTATTGTTTTGTGTTTTAATTTTCAACTAAGGACTACATTGTTTCAATTAACAGGTGTGCAGCTGAGTAGGGGCTAATACGGTCTAAAAAGGTGGGACTGAACTCTCATATACCTGTTATAAATAATAAATAAATAAATAGAGATGTGTACTTTACATAACTTAATTTAAATTTTGGTCATGGATGATGCATTTTCTAATGCTGTCGGTTTTGGCGGTGTGAGAGGTTTAGCTAAACAAACCAATCATTCTGAAAAAGAGACACGTGAATGGTTAAGGGGTGTGAGAGCTTATACGCTACATAAACCGGTGCGTCATCATTACCCACGTAATCGCATGCGTGTGTATGCGCCATTTGAACAATTTCAAGTGGACTTGGTTGATCTAACCAGTCTGTCAAAACAGAAAGATGGTTATAAATTTCTACTTACCTGCATCGATGTTTTCTCGCGCTATGCGTGGGTCATTCCTCTAAAAACGAAGAAGGGGCTTGAACTTCAGAAAGCCTTTCAAAAAATTTTCACACTCAGCAGTGTTCCTGTAAAAGTAAACAGCGATAAACGGAAAGAGTTTTTAAACAAACATGTTCAAGATTATTTTAAAGAACTCAACATCGATTTCTTCACAACAGAATCAGATTTGAAAGCTGTTACGATCGAACGATTCAACCGTACGTTAAAAACGAGAATGTTTAATTTTTTTATGAAGACACGGATTTTTATGTTACGCTACCATCAAACACACCTACTGGTGAGCAAATTCATTCCAATACTACAGCTCATTTTATTACAAGACTGCCGAGGACGCTACGTTTCCAGGGGCGATGGGAAGTTGGTTTATCGGAAACACATTTCCCAGCCCTCTTCAAGAACATTACGGCTGTAAACAACACTTTCGAAATAGGTTTCAAGGCTGATCTCATAGATGAACAAATCGATTTCAGCATTGTTTCACCAGTAAGAATTCCGACACTCCAGTCTTTCATAATCGAAGTTGAATTGGTGTTACAAGCCTATTTGAAAGATGTTCTCTTTTACCATAACACTTCTTTAGACCAAAACGTCATCATGAGTTTACCTCTGAATGTTGGTATTCGCTTTAACACCCCCGAATTCTGTAAGGTGTTCAATGTTTTGCCAAATATTTTCTACGAGGACCGTTTCTCTCTAACTTCGGATTACAACCGCCCATTTAAGTGGGTGTCCGATTTTTCTGTTACATTAAGGTATCACCTCTATACCAAAAAATTGTTGAATTTAAGAGTACCAAATTGCAAAATAGGGTTGCCGCAATTGATTTTCTAAAAGATAGTTTTAGAACGGCAGGCGTCGAGACAAAGATTGTTAATGATCATGTATTGTTTACGGGGTCCTCAACACAGTTCATCGAATTCCCAGCAGCTGTCAACATTGGCTTTATACCAGAAAGGTTTCTGAACAAGAAATTGAAAACACCTATTACTATGCCCTTAAACGACACAAATGACGGATTTATCAGTTGTGTTATTTTTGATCCACCTGACACTCCAGAACGGTGCATCTTAAAAATTCCCAAAGGGACGTTGTTGAGGCGCTCGTTAAGTTGATTCCATTGAAAGAACAGGCTTTTTACAAAATCAATCTCACACCTAACAAATGTTTTCATTTCAAATGCACAGAAGGCCACTATATTAGTTTTAGCGAGGGTTTATGTTACACATTGGGTTTACAAGGTGAACTTTCCGACTTGGAACTCGTTATCGGTGAGGGTTCAATCCCGATAGATCTTACACGTGGCATACATGGTTATTATCTGTATACAGACATCATACAGCCGCAGATTGTGGGTAACACATACGCTCCGCTCCTACGAATCATACCCGTTTCACATGCCAGACGAGAAGTGATTTATCAGACTTTTCATTCACCCGACTACTATCCCTTAAGTAAAAACGTTATTGACACGATTGAAATCGCGGTTCATTCCGACCACGGTGATTTGCTCGCGTTTTTAACAGGTAAAACCATAGTGAAATTACATTTTCGTAAGAAACAACTGTAGTGCGAGGTTGATATCTATTTTCTCTCCTCCTCAATTACTTCAAAATGCATATCCCCTATCAGCCGAGCCAAGAAGCAATATCGCGTTACTATTTAAACCAGAGAGGGAATGGCTTACCTGTGTTTAGAGGGTCTGTTACCAGAGAGGCAATGGGATTGGTTCAGTATTTTCAAATCTGTTTTGCTTGGCAACACCTTTACGCAAATCCATGGGTAAGATTCTCGGGCGACATGCCCTAAAGGGCGGTGTTTCCGTTTTTAATGATGTGATACATGGTCAAAATTTCAAACAATCGCTCTCAACACGAATGAAAGAAGCTGGAGATAATGCCTTGCAGGAAATGGGTGCTACAGTTCAGAGAGGTAGAGGTTAAAAGACGAAATTCAGCATTTCCTACTCATTCACATGTAAAAAGACCCAGAGGCAACAGCGTGGAGACCTTTCTAAAGAATGAATACAGACAAAGAAGTCGAGTGCAGCATTCAAAAAAGCTGAAAAACGTGCAGAAGAAACAGACGAAGAGGAAGAAACAGAAGAAGTCAACAGAAAGACCAACAAAATCACGTTCTAAGCCCTTTTTAAACATACGTCCTTTATCATCGGTTTTCGCCTAATACATACGTAATCATGGCATCAATGATACACCAGCTGAGCACTGAATGTCTCAACAGCGATCTCGACATTTTTTCTATACCTCACACGAGTGGCTAACAGGAAAACAGACACGTCACGGGGTACCAGCCAACAGCCATCATCAGCCAAGACCGGCCTATTGAATTCTACGTACCTCTTTTGGCAGATTTTTACACGGATCTCGATCAATCTACATTAAACTTAGAAGTCGTTATCAACAAAGAGGATCGACAGTTACCGGCTGGTGATAAAACAGGACCTGTGAACCTTTCCTTACATTCGCTACTCACACAAGTCGATTGCTATCTAGGTGATACGTTAGTTAGTCATAGTAATAACTTATATCCATACAGAGCTTATTTTGAAACTCTTTTGAACTATGGGCAGACTGCTAAACAAAGTCAACTCACAACAGCAGGGTATTGTAAAGACACGAGCATTAAAATGGACAATGCTGACGATGCAAACAATGGGTTTAAGTTACGTAAAAGACTCGCACGAAACGGCGTTTACTACATGGAAGGCCCGCTCCATTTAGACATCTTTCGGCAGGGTCGATTGCTACTAAACTCTACGGAATTTCATCTGAGGCTTTACAGAAGTAAACCCTCCTTTGCTCTGATGTCTGATGTAGCTAATCCCAATTATCAGATTACAATCCGAAAAGCAACGCTGAATGTTGAGAGAGTTAAAGTTAACACAGCCACGCTATTAGCACATGCAAAGACTTTGCAAACCACTAACGCGTTTTACCCTATCGGACGGGTTGAAATGAGGTCAGTGAGTATTGCTACGGAACTAGAAATCACTTAATTACTGGTCAGATTCCCTCCCGGTTGATTTTTGCATTTACATCGAGCGAAGCCCAGAATGGTTCTTTTACTTCGAATCCATTCAACTTTCAACATTTCAATCTATCTTTCTTCTCCCTCTCACTGGATACTCATGCAATTCCTCTAAACCTTCCGACGCCGAATTTTTCCTCTGGGCTTAGAACGTGATTTTGTTGGTCTTTTTGTTGACTTCTTCTGTTTCTTCCTCTTCTTCGTCTGTTTCTTCTGCACGTTTTTCAGCTTTTTTGAACGCTGCACTCGACTTCTTTGTCTGTATTCACTCTTTAGAAAGGTTTCCATGCTGTTGCCTCTGGGTGTTTTTACATGTGAATGAGTAGGAAATGCTGAATTTCGTCTTTTATCCTCTACCTCTCTGAACTGTAGCACCCATTTCCTGCAGGGCATTACCTTCAGCTTCTTTCATTCGTGTTGACAGCGATTGTTTGATATTTTGACCATGTATCACATCATTAAAAACAGAAACACCGCCCTTTAGGGCATGTCGCCCGAGAATCTTACCCATGGATTTGAGTAAAGGTGTTGCCAAGCGAAACAGAATTGAAAATACTGAACCAATCCCATTGCCTCTCTGGTAAACAGACCCTCTAAACACAGGTATGCCATTCCCTCTCTGGTTTAAATAGTAACGCGATATTACTTCTTGGCTCGGCTGATAGGGGATATGCATTTTGAAGTAATTGAGGAGGAGAGAAAAAAGAAATCAACCTCGCACTACTGTTGTTTCTTACGAAAATATAATTTCACTATGGTTTTACCTGTTAAAAACGCGAGCAAATCACCGTGGTCGGAATAAACCGCGATTTCAATCGTGTCAATAACGTTTTCACTTAAGGGATAGTTGTCGGGTGAATGAAAAGTCTGATAAATCACTTCTCATCTGGCATGTGAAATGGGTATGATTCGTAGGAGCGGAGCATATGTGTTACCCACAACCTGCGGCTGTATGATGTCTGTATACAGATAATAACCATGTATGCCACGTGTAAGATCTATCGGGATTGAACCCTCACCGATAACGAGTTCCAAGTCGGAATGTTCAGCCTGTAAACCCAATGTGTAACATAAACCCTCGCTAAAACCAAAATATAGCGGCCTTCTGTGCATTTGAAATGAAAACATTTGTTAGGTGTGAGATTGATTTTGTAAAAAGCCTGTTCTTTCAATGGAATCTCAACAACGTCCGTACGACTATCATAATACCCTTCGGGAATTTTTAAGATGCACCGTTCTGGAGTGTCAGGTGGATCAAAAATAACAACTGATAAATCCGTCATTTGTGTCGTTTAAGGGTGTTTTCAATTTCTTGTTCAGAAACCTTTCTGGTATAAATCCAATGTTGACAGCTGCTGGGAATTCGATGAACTGTGTTGAGGACCCCGTAAACAATACATGATCATTAACAATCTTTGTCTCGACGCCCGCCGTTCTAAAACTATCTTTTAGAAAATCAATTGCGGCAACCCTATTTTGCAATTTGGTACTCTTAAATTCAACAATTTTTTGGTATAGAGGTGCCGACTTGGGATACCTTAACGTAACAGAAAAATCGGACACCCACTTAAACGGGCGGTTGTAATCTGAAGTTAGAGAGAAACGGTCCTCGTAGAAAATATTTGGCAAAACATTGAACACCTTACAGAATTCGGGGGTGTTAAAGCGAATACCAACATTCAGAGGTAAACTCATGATGACGTTTTGGTCTAAAGAAGTGTTATGGTAAAAGAGAACATCTTTCAAATAGGCTTGTAACACCAATTCAACTTCGATTATGAAAGACTGGAGTGTCGGAATTCTTACTGGTGAAACAATGCTGAAATCGATTTGTTCATCTATGAGATCAGCCTTGAAACCTATTTCGAAAGTGTTGTTTACAGCCGTAATGTTCTTGAAGAGGGCTGGGAAATGTGTTTCCGATAAACCAACTTCCCATCGCCCCTGGAAACGTAGCGTCCTCGGCAGTCTTGTAATAAAATGAGCTGTAGTATTGGAATGAATTTGCTCACCAGTAGGTGTGTTTGATGGTAGCGTAACATAAAAATCCGTGTCTTCATAAAAAAATTAAACATTCTCGTTTTTAACGTACGGTTGAATCGTTCGATCGTAACAGCTTTCAAATCTGATTCTGTTGTGAAGAAATCGATGTTGAGTTCTTTAAAATAATCTTGAACATGTTTGTTTAAAAACTCTTTCCGTTTATCGCTGTTTACTTTTACAGGAACACTGCTGAGTGTGAAAATTTTTTGAAAGGCTTTCTGAAGTTCAAGCCCCTTCTTCGTTTTTAGAGGAATGACCCACGCATAGCGCGAGAAAACATCAATGCAGGTAAGTAGAAATTTATAACCATCGTTCTGTTTTGACTGACTGGTTAGATCAACCAAGTCCACTTGAAATTGTTCAAATGGCACATATACACGCATGCGATTACGTGGGTAATGATGACGCACCGGTTTATGTAGCGTATAAGCTCTCACACCCCTTAACCATTCATGTGTCTCTTTTTCAGAATGATTTGTTTGATTAGCTAAACCTCTCACACCGCCAAAACCGGCAGCATTAGCGGGGTTAGAAAATGCATCATCCATGACCAAAATTTAAATTATGTAAAGAACACATCTGTATTCATTTATTTATTATTTATAACAGGTATATGAGAGTTCAGTCCCACCTTTTTAGCCCGTATTAGCCCCTACTCAGCTGCACACCTGTCAATTGAAACAATGTAGTCCTTAGTTGAAAATTAAAACACAAAACAATACATCTTGAAACAGCAGTCGTTTAATTTAGAAAACTGTAAAAAGAGCTTGGAAAAAATTTGGTTACCTGAGAAACAATAGTGATTTAGTAATTAGGTAATCCGTTGAGGGGCCAGTATCCCAACCCCTAGCCAGAATCAAGGGTATTTAAGCGAATCAACAGGTGTTCACTTGTAAGACAGAATCACCTAAGTGGATTTTGCTGAGAACATCAGGACCCTCTAATCTTCCACCCTGGTGTGGCTTAGCACCAGCACCAGGGGTATATCAGAGGATTATAGAATTAATTTTATTTCAGCCTTAGGCCACACCCAAATAAAAGACCCACGCCCAATTAAAAGACCAACGCCCAAATAAAAGACCCACGCCCAATCAAAAGACCAATGCCCAAATAAAAACCAACGCCCAAATAAAGAACCAACGCCCAATTAAGAGACCAACGCCCAAAACAGGGGAGGGAGGTGACTGGTCACGTGAGTCGCCTTCTGCACGCGGATTGGTGGAACGTCTGTGACGTCAGGCAGGGAGGGGGGTGGGGGGTCACGTGATGCGAATACTGCACGCTGATTGGCTGGATTAGGCCACGCCCAACTCATTAATATGCGCCCATTCCTGGTAGTTATCTACTACTGAACGTTCGTTTCCAAGAATTTTTGATAATGAGCAGAAAGTGAAGCTGCAGTGACAGAACATTAATAAGACAGCGTCTATTGATTAGGCATAGGAGTCATGCGTGTCACCCTTGAGCTCCCTATCAAAGTCCAGACGACTGGCAAAAATTTATTTCTGGGTATTGGTCAGAGAAACGCTGCAACTAAAACAGAAAATGCTATACGAGCGTTTGAAACATCTGAACAACGGCATTTTCGAATAGAGCAAAATGTTATAATAGTTTCTACATCAAGGGCAAGAAAAATTTGAGTCTCAATTATCTGTCTATTATCTCCAGTTACTGATCAGTTTTAAAGATTCTAAAAAAATTTTAAGTATTAAGAACTCTCTTTTTTAAGAAAAGCCTGAATACCAGGAATTCTATGCATTGTTACAAATTGAAACTTATCCATATTGCATCATCATTTTATGTTCATTGTTATAATTCTTGGAAAGATTGCTTTAACATTGCAGCATCATTTTGTGCTCATTGTTATTGGTGAATTGCGCATTGATACCATTGTTGATACCTATTGTTGTACAAACTTTGTCTTGGATTGTTGGTCTTGAAATATTTCTCATTAATATGCCTTGCCATATCTATGAATATATATTTTTTATAGATACTTAATATTTTTCTGAAATCTGCGGTAGACAGTCACCTTCCTGATGCTTTGAAGGTAGTGTATGCAAAATTTCAACAAGATCGGAATAAAACTATAGATTTGTATTTAATACCCACAAACAAAACCACAAACATTTTTCTTTATATATATATAGATAGTTACGAGAATGATATCTTTGGTGTTTTTGACACGAATCAGTGCAATATTAGCTCTTTTCTCAGTGAGTTAAATAATAGGTTTCTTATATTCAAATTCACACATGAAGTTAAGAGCGATGGATGCCATCCTTTTCTAGAGTTAAACATTATTAGGGTTAATGATAGGTTAGAGTTCGACATTTATCGAAAACCCAACAAGATTCATCGCTATATTATGAATGATTCCATTCATTGTCCTTGCCATAAACTGGCTGCCCTCCATGCTATGATCCACCGAATTCTTAATGTTCCTTTATCCGACCAAGGTACCGAGCTGAATTGAGTACCATTAAATTTATAGCAAGTTTAAATGGCTTTTCCGATAAAATTGTTGACAATTTACTCCGTAGGGATAAGATTCTTTTGAATAGAAAAGATTCCACGAAGTTAAGTCCAGAGACCACAAGCCCTATATTTTATAGTATAATGTATTACCTATGATCCGCAATTAACTAAGGGCCTGAAAAAGATTGTTAATGTTTGCATTCAAAAGTTAGAATACTTTGAAAGCCCTCTTAGAAAATCGTAAAGATGCCATCCCACCTCTGGAAAAGTCAGGAATCTCTCTATTACAATGTGAATTTTTGCGAAGAGCTATGTTGGTCAGAGCTCCAGAAATAATACTAAAAGGTGGAAAGAGCAGGGTCAGAGCTCTCATGTAAAGTATGGCAGGTCGGACAGTTCAGAATCGCCAAACATATTTTGGACAGGGGTCATGATATTAGTTCAGATAATTTTAGCTTACTCAAATCTGTGAATTCAAGTAATCAATTAGACAGTGTCACAGAATTCGGCAATCATCAAGAATACCGATGATAGAATCGTGCATTTCCTTACACGTGTGTTTTTCCTTCGAAGAGGATAGCGGAGCAACGTCAGCGACGACATCAACATTGTCAACACCCGACGACCAATGAGAGAGAGCGACGGGAATCAGGCGCAGAGCTCGAGATTGGAAAGGAAAGGAAAGAGTGGCGAGAGAGAAGGAGGAAGGTGCTCAATGTGTCTGCAAAAAACATCGATGGAAGCCAAGTTAGCCGTGAGAGAGAGTTGTACTGCCTGGCGAGACAGGAGGAAGGCAAAAAATGTTTCCTGTCCTCGTTAAAAAGCTGGTGAGCGAGTACAACTGTGCCAACGGAGGAGGACGAGTCATGCAGTGAAGTGGAAACGGCGGAGGTTTCATCGACGTGGCAGGAGAACGACGAAAGCAGCAGCTTACTTCGATTTCGTCGCATAAATGAGTCACCGAGAATACTGCATAGGACGGCGGTCGAAAGTGCAGCATGGCTAGTAAGTGTTAAATATATTGTGGTCAGCAATACCATATTGACTAAATTAGCCTTCCAGGAATTGTGGTGTAGCGAATTACACATTTCTGCTAACGTGAAATGTTTTGGCCATATGGCATGTCAGCATTTTTCTTGCCAATTGGGGTTTGCCTTGGCCCAGTGTTAATTAAATGATGTTGACGCATTGTGCTTATGATTCCGTCATTTTTACGTGATTACCCCTTGTTACCGTTTGCTATTTAAGAAAAATATATCACGAAGAATTATAAATGTCAATTTAAATGCGTATTTGCTGATGCTAGCTTATTAATGTGTAATTATTATTGTTTCAGTGCCAGAGCTGTGGATTTAAGGCTATTTATCATTTAAGAATTTGGAACTTAAGTATTTAATGACTGTGAATCTGTGTGTGTTGTAAAGACTGGACTATGACTTGCCTATTTTTATCTATTTTTGACTCTTGATATTATTTACCCTGACGGACGTATTTTACACATAGTGTATTTTAATTGTAAGCCAATTAGTTATTTGGCTGTGTATGTTTTTGCCTAAATTTGATACTTGTTGCATGGAATTTATTGGCTATTAAGTCGGCTGTGTTCAGAGAGAACTTAAGCAATAATAATAGTTAAGCGTGTGATTCATTATGTATTTGTTGCATTACATGATTATGTGAAGCATGTTGCTTTTATTGGAGGAAAATACTATGCAAGTGATAGTAATTTAAAGAGCTGACAATTGTTTGTAATTTGTGATGTATGTTCTTGTAATTCTTAGCAACGTAAGAATTTTCTTATTCATACAGGTTGATATTTGGATTCATATGACTGATCGTCTATTTTCCGATAATTGCTAATTGGTTATTTATTATCCTTCGTTTTTGTTGTTTGTTTAATAAACTGTTTCTTTTACTCAATTCCGTTCAGTGTGCATTTATGTTTGTTCCACTGCGCACAGCTGCTACTAATCAGCTAATTTGCACGTTACAGTGTCGGTACGTGATACCAGAGCGGTATGACCACAGGCCAATCAAAATTTTTGTTTTTGTGTTTTGTTCGATGGTGGTGCTTCCAATACTCAAGTGATTGCTGTGGCATGTGGTATCAGACCAGGTGCGACCACAGGGCGACATTAAATATATATTATTTGCTTTTGGTGTTTGGTGCTTTTAAGTGCTGTGTGACCAGGAAACTGAATTATAAGTGCAAGTGAGATTGTATGTCTTCATTAGTTGGTTTAGTGCCTGCAATTATACAAACTTGATGTCCATATAGTGATGTGTGGCAGTGGTCAAGCTTTTGATGTTGGTGCTACTGATTTTGTGTGTGTTAAGTTGTAGTCCATTCAACTGAGATCCGACATTTGTTGTGCTCATAAAGAGTGGTGCTTTCTCGGACTGTGTTATTAAGTGCTTTCATCATTTTGTGTTATTTATTGTGCTTTGGTGAATTCAGTGATTTTTGGAGTATTTTCTGCTGTGATGGTGCGACAATTGGAGTGACGGCATGGCAAAGAAAAAGCAATCAGAGCAAGAGCGGCTCAATAAACAAATCCTGAAAGGTTTAAGCAAAACCCGGTACATTAAGGACATTGCCCTCTTTAATCAATGCTTCAGTATGCTAGCCAACCAGGTTACAGAGTGTACGGAAGAAAGGAAGCTGCAGTTGTACAAAGAAGCTTTCCCCGAGCCGCTAAAACCCTTGTTTGCCCAGATACGAGGCACACAGTTGACCGGTGTAATGCAGTAGATGCAATTAATATTGAGCAAGCAGAAGTCAACCCTAAAACAGGAAGGTGGCTGTCACGGAAATCGAATCTAAGTTCGTCTTCCAGCGACACTCGTGTATGTTTTCGCACTCGCATATTCTACCGCTCGAGGGCAGGGGCGGAACAGCGCAAAGAGTGTTGTCATCGCAATCAAGATGCAACCACCAATGGGAGACCTGATTGCGGAGCAGGAGTGAAGTTTAAAAATTGGATACCTCGTCGGAGAAAAGGAGTGAAAAAAGAGACTTTGCCTTTGAAGTGAATGGACGGAGAAAGCACGACGCAAGGCTGGACGAGGTGAGCGAGCTTTATGCCGTTTCGAGCAAGCCCAGGCTCGAAAGCTTTAACTATGGAGAAGGCGGAGAGACGACGCCGGGATATGCATTGATTCGACCGCCGACGGGAGAGCCTTGCAGGCGAGCTTCTCGGGCGGAGATTCTAACGGAGCGACGACCAGAAGTAAATGACGCAGTCAGGAGTGCGTGAGTAGGCGTCGGAAAATCTTCGCTATTCGTTCGAAGGACGTTTACTACATATCCAGCCCACCTTGTAAGTACCACCTTGTTTGTGGGGCATAATGCCCGAATTTTAAGCGCACTTTTTAATAACTTTTACGACCGAGAGCTGTACGCCGGCATGGTCGTTAGAGGTGAATTGCCCGGCGGCCTAAGTGCTTATCTTCGGCAAAATTATGGCTTCTCTTTCGTCCAGTGCAACAGCACGGGTTCCCTGGCATACCCGTGATTCCTTTATCCTCATTTGCTGAAAAATGGGTGTTTCATTTACATACATGCTAATTGGAGTCTTATTTGATGTTCTATTTTCTTTTTTAGTGAATGTGGGAAAATGTTTAGTGCCACGCATCTGATTTGTGTTCATTTATGTTTTCACTAATATAAGACTTTCTTGGACAGTGTGGAGACTCTTTACATTTTGTTATGTTGCTATTATGTCAATTTAAGAACTGCCACTTTATTCATTCCCGATTTTGTGTCTGCAAAAGTGTTTTGGACTAGCACGTGTTTTCTTAAAATTCGTGTGTGATTTATTTAGAATGTAAGCCTCTGTAATTTCTATAATTGCCTTTAAGGTTTAGTATTTAGCTATAAGCGAGATAGCTTATTTGTGGAAGCCAGCCACGCTTCAGCTGTTAGTGCTTACCGTTATCTAAAATGTTTGTTATAAATGTTTATCTTGTAGTTAAGTTAGCTACAATATTGGCATAAACTTTCTGATTAGAAGTGCTTAGTTATATGACCACTGAAATTGTTTATTTAGTGTTTTTGAATTGAAGTTATTATCTTAATTGGTGTTAAGCTTTATTATTTGCATATTTCAATCGGAGTGATTGAGCCTTAAAGTGTAAGGTTGATTATTATTGCCATTTATTATTTTTACTTAATTCTAACGCTTATTTACTCAATAAACATGTTATTACATTTTACTCCTTCTCTCTGTCACGTGACTACTTATTTCCACTGCGCCAGCTTTTGAAGCTGTGCAAATACACGTTATAGTGGGAAGGTGCGTGGTACCAGAGCAGGTGCGTGGTACCAGAGCAGGTGCATGGTACCAGAGCAGGTGTGATCACAGGAAAATTTTTTTTGGTGCTTCAGTGTTTATGTGTGACATAATGTGTTGGGCAGTCCAACGGTGACATAAGATATAATTTTTTTTGTGTGTGCTGCGGTTTACCCAAGAGTACCCGATGGTACGAGTTTTTCATTTTGCGTGTTTTTATTACCAGCTTTTATAAGCTTCTCCAAGAGATTTGGTGTTCTTATGCCTTTGTGTCTGGTGAATTGCAATATTAATAATTGGAGTGGTTTTTTTCAAGTTGGTGTTGTGCAACGTGTACCTTCAGTTTTTGTTTTTTTTAATAGTTCGTCTGTTGGGAAAAAAAAAGAAATTATTTCTTTTGTTTTCCCCTTGGTGAAGTGTGTTCTAGTGTGTGCAACTTCAGGTTTTGGTGCCGACAGGTGTGTGTTTGTGCAACGTTATCTTAAGTGTTTTTTTCTTTATTTTGCACGTTATCTGTTGGTGTTGTGGAAGGTGCGAGGTGGTGTTAGTTTCAATTATGGAAGGCATCATAGGACGCCTAGACAACCTTGCGTCGGCTGTACGGGATCTACGTGCACCACCGGTGAGGGAAGCAGTGCGGAATATCCAATTTCCCACATTCAGCGGCAAAGCCAGGGAAGATCCAGAGGAATTCATCAAGCACTTCGTCACGGTGGCCCAATGCAAACAGATTCTTCAACAGCAGTATATGCAGGTGATACCTGCTTATCTAACGGGGGCCGTGGCGGTGTGGTATGTGGTAGTTCTCTACAGCCAACCCTCTACTTCTATGGGAATTTTTCAAAAGGAAATTCTTGGAAGTTTTTGGGGGCGGACAAACACATCTGACTAGAAGAGCGGCACTTCAGCGTCTTCGGCTCAAAGGCCAGAATATAGCGGAATATGTTACAAAGTTTAGAAGGATCGCCGGAGGGTTATCGGACGCTTCACAAACAGATTTGGTCTTCTTCTTCCTACAGAGGTTACCGCATAAAATAGCGTCTCAAATACGACTCAAAGAACCGGCTACTCTGGAGGAGTGTGTCACATACGCTGAAAAACGATTTTGCGCATATGCCGGAGGAGAGCCTACATCGGAGGAACCTATGCAGTTGGATGCCATCTCCAGGCAGACGGGCGCTAGGCGGAAAGCACCACAAGAACGACGCAGATGCTTCGACTGTGGTCGTATAGGACATCTAAGGAAAGACTGTTGACAAAGGAAAAGTGAGAAACCCATCGTCCGAAAGGCTACAGCTCAAATAAATTTTGTGCATCGAATCACAGCTAACGAGCTGTGTTTAATCAGTGTCAACATTAATAGAATCGAGTGTAAGGCACTCGTGGACACCGGCGCGCTCGACAATTACCTGGACTCCCAGTTGTGTGAGCGGCTGAAATTGAGGGCAACGGTATTAAATCCTACCCGATTAATACAGTGCGCCAACGAACCACCTACCACAATTACCCATGCCACTCTCAGAGTCCCCGTGAGGAGTGGAAAGTATCAGGACCGTCTAAACTTCGACAACGTCAACATCTAGAACTATGACCTCATACTGGGTTGGAAATGGATCGATCAAGCCAACATCACGATTGACTGTAAAAAGAGAAGATGCATCGCCCAAGTCAGGGGAAAAAAATTATGGTTACCCCAATGGTCTTCAGATGACGACGAGCGATTTATTTCCAGCAAGGAGCTCTGCTGTATGATACGGAGGAAAAAGGCCAATCCGGTATACGCAATCTACAGCCAGTGCTTACCAGAGATGGGTATTGCCCACGTCCATCCAGATTGCCAAGACATCGTAGATGACTTCAAAGATTTGTTTTTGGAGGAGCTACCAGAAGGTCTACCACCGGAACGTATCACCCAGCATGAGGTTCATCTAGAGCATAACTTCGTTCCCTTTAATTCTCCACTCTACCCCTTGTCAAGGGACAAAGAAGGGGAACTCCATCGGACTCTCCAAGATTTATTAGGTAAGGGGCTTATTCAGCCATCTACCTCCTCTTTTGCCTCCCCCATCCTCTTTGTCACAAAAAGGATGGGAAATTACGGTTATGCGTGGATTTTCGGAAAATCAACAAAATAACGAGGGACAACTTTTATCCCGTCCCCCGTACCGATTCGTTGATCGAAAGACTGGAAAAGGCCAGAATATTTTCCAAGCTTGATATACTTCAGGCGTATCACCAGATACGTATGCGGCCGTCGGATGTACCTCTTACAGCCTTTAAAACCCGGTTTGGGTTGTTTGAGTACAAGGTCATGCCCTTCGGTCTCAAAGGAGCAGCCGCAACATTTTCCAAAGCCATCAACGAGGCACTGAGGGGGCTAATTAATAGGGGCGTTGTCGCATATTTTGACGACATATTAATTTATGCTCAAACCATGGGCCAGCTAAGGAGAAGGCTAAGAGAGGTCCTACAGCGTCTTCGTGAGGGAGTATTTTACCTTTGTCCATCCAAATGCCAAATTGGGGTAAAGGAGGTGGATTACTTAGGTTTTAGGTTATCCTGTGAGGGCAGGGCCTGTGAATCGAGGCTTACTCAAGCGATCGTTCAATGGCCCATACCCAATAATGTGCATCAATTAAGGTCTTTTTTGGGTACTGCCCAATTTTATCGGCATTTCATCCTCAATTATGCGTCTGTAACGGGACCATTGTTTATTGAAAAAAGACATTGCTTACAAATGGGGCTCGCAGCAGCAGAAAGCATTTGAGGAGCTTAAAACAGCCTTCACCAGTCCACCTATTCTTAAAATCTTCAACCCGAAAAAAGACTTGCATATATTGTGTGATGCGTCCGAGGAGGCCATAGGGGCGGTGGCTACTCAGTTGTATAAAGGGAAATTGTTTCCCGTAGCGTACGAGTCCCGACGCTTCAGGGCGGAGGAAGCCCATTTGTCTATCTACGCCAAGGAGCTCTCAGCCGCCCATGCCGTGAGGCTTTGGAGGCATTATGTCCAACAGGTTAAGACAGTCATTTACACTGACAATCAAGTGGTATCCAGACTGTTGACCCAACCCAAACTATCACGATTGCAAGCCCAGGTGTTGCAGCTGATAATGGACTTCAACATCACCCTTTGCTACATTCGTTCGGAACACAACATCCTGGCCGATGCGCTATCCCGATCCTTTTACAGCGCAAAGAGCCCCCTTCATGCAATCAACACGCAAGATAATTTGCGGTTGGGGGGGGCGAGGATGTCACGGAAATCGAATCTAAGTTCGTCTTCCGGCGACACTCGTGTATATTTTCGCACTCGCATATTCTACCGCTCGAAGGCGGGGGCGGAACAGCGCAAAGAGTGTCGTCATCGCAATCAAGACGCAACCACCAATGGAAGACCTGATTGCGGAGCGGGAGAGAAATTTAAAAATTAGATACCTCGTCGGAGAAAAGGAGTGAAAAAAGAGAATTTGCCTTTGAAGTGAATGGACGGAGAAAGCACGACGCAAGGCTGGACGAGGTGAGCGAGCTTTATGCCGTATCGAGCAAGCCCAGGCTCGAAAGCTTTAACTACGGAGAAGGCGGAGAGACGACGCCGGGATATGCATCGATTCGACCGGCGACTGATTTACTCAATAAACGTGTTATTACATTTTACTCCTTCCCTCTGTCACGTGACTACTTATTTCCACTGCGCCAGCTTTTGAAGCTCTGCAAATACACGTTACAGTGGCCAGCGAGTCAACCCAGCAGAGATAAAAGGGTTCAAAGCAGGTGTTTCCATTAAACCCTTTGCTGAAAAAAGAGAGAAATTTATGGAATCAGCTAAGGA
This sequence comes from Rhysida immarginata, assembly GCA_023313115.1. Taxonomy (NCBI): domain Eukaryota; kingdom Metazoa; phylum Arthropoda; class Chilopoda; order Scolopendromorpha; family Scolopendridae; genus Rhysida; species Rhysida immarginata. The sequence continues at coordinate 912,527 of JAHWFO010097661.1, forward strand.
ATGCAAGCAGCGAGACTCTACAAAGGCCATTATTGCTAGCAACACAGACGAGGTACAAGATCAGTAAGAGCCCAATCTGGTGTTGGCAAACACCCCCAGGAGAGAAGCAGAGGAGGGCATAAAAGATTGCAGCATAAAACCAAAGGCTTGCAGGATAAAATTCGTCCACCTTACTTTATGGAGGAGGGCCTATTTTATAGAGTAACCAAAAACACGGTGCAGCTGGTATTACCCAGAGTAAAGGCCTTAATTGATATTGTGATGAAATTATCTCATGATAATCCGACTGCCAGGAATCCCGGAGTTAACAAAAGTCTGAGGAAGATCAAAGAGTTTTACTTTTGGGAACACATGGATCAAGATGTCCGCAATGCTGTCCGCGAATGTGAAACTTGCCAAAAGAACAAACTGACAAGGCAGCTTCCATTTGCAGCTGCTGTTGATACTGCCACGCCGTTGGCATACCATATGCTTGGATTACATATCTCCGTTACTGCTAATTGTGCGGGGATATGATACAATATTGACAATTACAGATAAATTATCAAAAAGAGTTCGGTTATTCGCATGTGACTCTTCGATTATGGCGGCAGGAACATCTAAGTTGTTGATTGACAAAGTATTTACGGCAGAGTTATGGAAAAATATATTCAGGTCCTTGTGTATATCATTGAAGTTCACTTCTGCTTACCACCCCCAAACTGATGGGCAATCAGAGCAAACCAACCAGAATGCTATCCAGATTCTGCGTCATTACTTGAACACAGAAAAATCAGACTGGGATGAATACCTCATGAGCACAGAGATGGCCATCAACAGCGGGGTGTCTGAAGCGAAGGGGTATGCTCCTTTAATGCTAGATGTAGTAAGAACTTTTTCAATGCCACCATCTATATATTTAAAGAAGGATGTTTGTTTGTTTGTGGATTTGTTTGTGGGTTTGTTTGTGGGTTTGTGCGTTTATAAAAAATCGATATTCAGGATTATGGCAGGGCATATTAATGAGTAATATCTCATGACCAACAATGCAAGACAAAGTTTGTGCACCAATAGGTATCAACTATGGTATCAACACGCAATTCACATACACTCTGCACGGACCAACAATATATACCTCATGACCAACAATGCAAGGCAAAGTTTGTGCAATATAGAATTCAATGCACAGAATTACTGCTATTCAGGCTTTTCTTAGAAAAGAGAATTCTTAGTACTTAACAATTTCTGGAAAATATTTAAAACTGATCAGAAACTGAAAGACGATAGAAGCTCCGTGCTGTATTGAGCAAATGGTAAGCAAGTAAATAGAAGAATCGGCGACCACTAGACTACACAAAGTGATGAATGGCCAATTTTTGCTTCAAGACATCGAAAGAAGAAAGGAAATTTTAACAACATCAAGTGTAGATCCAAAGTAAGATTACGTGAGTAAAAAATTATTTAGACTAGAAGGCATCCTTGGAGAGGTCCATCCATTGTGAGCCTTTAAAAACTTTTTTTTGGGTAAATCAAGTCCAGGTATATCACCTAGAATGGATTTTTTCAGTGATAAGGTAATTTCCTGTCTTTCGGATTTTTCTCAGAATGGATAGTCCCTTCGCTCTATATTGTAGTGATTGAGTTATTATTTAACCAATTTGGAGGTTTAATTTAGCTTTTTGAGGTTGTTCTGTGTACCTACAAGCGTAATTATCCCTGGCAAAGCCGGGTCCTCTGCTAGTCTACTATATATATAAAGAAGGATATTTGTTTGTGGGTTTGTTTGTGGGTTTGTGTGTTTCTTATACAAATCTACAATTTTATTCTGATCTTCATGAAATCTTGCATACTTGACCTTTAAACCATGAGGAAGGTCACTGTCTACCTCAGATTTCGAAAAAATAATTAATCGTGATAAAAAATTGATATTCAAGGTTATGGCAAGGCACATTAATGAGAAATATCTCATGACCAACAATCCAAGGCAAAGTTTGTGCAACAGTAGGTATCAAACTTGGTATCAACACGCAATCCACAAACACTCTGAAGGGACCAACAATATATATCTCATGACCAACAATGCAAGGAAAAGTTTGTGTAACAATAGATATCAAAAATGGTATCAACACTCAATGCACCAACTCTATGTAGGGATTAAAAATATATCTCATGACGAACAATGCAAGGAAAAGATTGTGCGATATAGATAAGTTTCAATTTGTAACAATGCATAGAATTCCTGTTATTCAGGCTTTTCTTAGAAAAGAGTTATTAGTACTTAACAATTACTTGAAAATCTTTAAAAATGATCAGTAACTGGAGATAGTGGAGAGTAAGCAGACTAATGAGAAAGAGTGGAAAGACGATGCAGGAAGCACTCCTTTAGCTCTATGTTGTATTGAGCAAATATTAAGCAAGTAAATAGAAGAATCCGCGACCGCTAGACTACACAAAGTGATGAGTGCCCCAAGTTTTGCTTCAAGACGTCGAGAGAAGACTGGGAATTGCACCAACATCAAGTGTACATCTAAAGTAAGATTACGTGAGTAAGAAATTATTTAGACTAGCAATGGAATCCTTGGAGAGGTCCATGCATTGTGAGCCTTTAGAAACATTTTTTTTGAAATTCATTAACAATTTTACTGTAATAACTCTAAGCTATTTCATGCGTTCTTTATAAGATATTGCAAAATTTAATCGAAAAAAAAAGTCCGAGCCACACGGAGCTATCACCTAGCTTATTTGGTAGCAAATAAGATCCAAACATTTCATAAAAATACATTTTTACTATGTTCTGTGGGAATGTGTATATTTTTGAAACTGAGATGCTGATAATGCGATGATTTAAATTTTGTTTTCTAGAGTTATTAATAATGAGCATAAATGATGATGCAGTGACAGCACATTTATAATGAGGACAGGCAGTGATGAGGCAAAGGAGTCATGCGTGTCTCCCTTGAGCTCCCTATCAAACATTTACACAACTGGAAAAAATTAATGTGTCTGAAAAAAGGAAAGTGAAAGAATGAGTATTTGTTAATAGCTAGACGGGCATTTGAAACATCTTAACAACGGGAGTTTCAAATAGAGCAAGAGGGTATAAGATCATCTACATCAAAGGCAAGAAAATCTTGAGTCTAATTGTCTGCAATGGTGAGTCAAGTCAAGAAGAGTTTAGATAAAGTCAACCTAGAATTGCTGTTTTTTGTATTTTTCGTATGATGGATACGCCTTTGCTCTGTGTTGTATTGATTGAGTTATTATTTAACCAATTGGGAGTTATAATATAATTTTTTGAGATTGTTGTGTTCACCTACAAGTGTAATTATCTCCGGGCAACGCCGGGTACCTCTGCTAGTTGTTTAATAAGCATGCATATCAAGACCCCGACCTGTCAGAACTTGTCAGACCATTAACCAAAACCCTATGCATCACACAGTATAAAATGCGGAAGGCCAACACTCGCCATGTCAAAAGCTATGGCAAGAGACATATTAATGGCTGGCACCTCAAGGTAGGGGTCAAGGTACTAGTCAAAGCACCTCGTTTACTACCCCATCAAAGAATAGGGCGGAAGCTACATCAGCGGAGGACCCTTAAAAATTCGTCGGGCCAATAATAAGGTGATGCCAGAGTTGGATATCCCATCCAAATGGAGATGCAGTAATAAAACAGTGCATTGTTCGTTCGTAAAAAGATTTATTGAGAAAACTCAAGAAAAAAAGAAGCCGGAGCCATACAAGATCCATCTTTTAAAAACGTATATAGGGTGGAAAAGTTACTTAATGTCAGGGGAAAGAAACCCAAATGTTTTTTCTTGGTGAAGTGGGTGGATTACGACAATCCCAGCTGGCAAACGGAGAAAAATCTGCACTGTGTTAAGAGCTAATAGCTAAATACTTTCAGAGACAAAGATCGGCAGCAGGGAGAAAGCGGGTGAACGATCCGAATCCCCTCAACATGGTCAACACGCTGGAAGATCTGCGGAGTGTTTTTTCATTCGAAGAGGGCATCGGAGCGACGTCAGCGATGGCGTCAACATTGTCAACACCCGCCGACCAATGAGAGAGAGCTACGCAAATCAAGTGCGGAGCTCGAGATTGGAAAGGAAAGGAAAGAGTGGCGAGAGAAAAGGAGGAAGGTGTTCTATGTGTCTGCAATAAACATCGATGGAAACCGAGTTAGCCATGAGAGAGAGTTGTACTGCGTGGCGAGACAGCAGGACGGCAGAAAACGTTTCCCGCCCTCGTTAAGAAGCGTCTACGACATTGCCGACCGAGGAGGACGAGTCGTGCAGTGAAGTCGAAACAGCGGAGGTTTCATCGACGTGGCAGGAGAGTGACGAAAGCAGCAGCTTGCTTCGACTGCGTTGCATAAATGAGTCACCAAGAATACACCATTGGACAGTGGCTGAAAGTACAGCATGGCTAGTACGTGTTAAATATATTGTGGGCACCGTATTGACTAAATTAGCCTTCCTGGAATTGTGGTGTAGCGAATTACGCAGTTCTTCTAACGTGAAATGTTTGTGGCCATTTGGCATGTCAGCATATTTTTCTTGCCAATTGGGGTTTGCCTTGGCCCAGTGTTAATTAAATGATGTCGACGCATTGTGCTTATGGTTCCGTCATTTTTATGTGACTACCCCTTGTTACCGTTTGCTATTTAAGAAAAGTATATAACGAAGAATTAGATATTCCTTCATAATTTAAATTTAAATGCATTATTTACATGCATAATTGAAAATGCTAGCTTGTTGATATGTAATTCTTATTGTTTCAGTGCCAGAGTTGTGGATTTAAGGCTATTTATCATTTAGGACTGAATTCGGAACTTAAGTATTTAATGACCGCGAATCTGTTTGTTTTGTAAAGACATGTTTTCTAAATATATCCCGGACTGGACTATGACTTGCCTATTTTGATCTATTTTTGACTCTTGATATTATTTACCCTGACGGACGTATTTTACACATAGTGTATTGGAATTGTAAGCCAACTAGTTATTTGGCTGTGTAGTAATTTTGCTTAAATTTGATACATGTTGCATGGAATTTATTGGCTTTTAAGTCGGCTTTTAAGATAGAACTTAAACAATAATAATAGTTAAGAGTGTGATTCATTATGTATTTGTTGCATTACATGATTATGTGAAGCATGTTGCTTTAATTGGAGGAAAATACTATGCAAGTGATAGTAATTTACAGAGCTGACAATTGCTTGTAATTTGTGACCTATGTTCATGCAATTCTTAGCAAAGTAAGAATTTTCCTAGTCAGAGAGGTTGATATTTGGATTCATATGACTGATCGTGTATTTTCCGATAATTGTTAATTACTTATTTATTATCCTTAGTTTTTGCTGTTTCTTTATTAAACTCTTTCTTTTATTCAATTACGTTCACTGTACATGTAAGTTTGTTCCATAATGCACAGCTGCTACTAATCAGCTAATTCGCATGTTACAGACAGCTTTGAGAGTATGGAAATCTGTAAAAGGGATTCTTAAAAGTTATTAAATATGGAAAAAGGGCCGATCTCAAACTCTGTTCTGTTCCCCGGGATAATTTTACTTTTATGAAATTTTTGGATCTGATGGGCTACGAAATAAACTAGGTGAAAACCCCGGCGTGGGTCAGACTTTTTTATGCATTAGATTTTGCAATATCTAAAAAATAAACACATGAACATGCTTAGAAATAATACAATTAAAGTTCTTAATGAAAATTGGAAAAATTTCTTTCAAAGGCTCACTATGCATGGACCTCTCCAAGGATGCCACTGCTAGTTTAAATAATTTCATAGTCACATAATCTTACTTTAGATGTACACTTGATGTTGTTGCAATTCCCACTCTTCTCTCGATGATTGAAGCAAAACTTGGCCATTCATCACTTGTGTAGTCTAGCGGTCGCCAATTCTTCTATTTATTTGATTAACATTTTCTCAATACAGCATGGAGCTAAAGGAGTGCTTCCTCTGTCTTTCCACTCTTTCTCAATAGTCTTCTAACTCTCCATTTTCTCCAGTTACTGATCATTTTTTAAAGATTTTCAAGAAATTGTTAAGTACTAAGAATTTTCTTTTCTAAGAAAAGCCTAAATAACAGGTATTCTATGCATTGTTACAAATTGAAACTTATCTATATTGCACAAACTTTGCCTTGTTTTGTTGATCATGAGATATACATTGTTGGTCCTAGTAGAGTGTTTTTGAATTGCGTGTTGATAAGCCATTGTTGATAAGCCTTGTTGCACAAACTTTGCTTTGCATTGTTGCTCATGAGATATATCTCATTATATAAGCCTTGTTGCCTTGCTATTGTTGAATTTTACTTTCGATTTTATTTAATGCTACCAGACCTTCAACCTCGATTATACCTGCAGCATATAATCACTCTCAGCATCTTCCCGTTTTAGTTTTAAAATAACATTAACTTCTAAATAAAATGCATAATTGAAGAATGCATACTTTCTATATATGACAACATATAAAACTGAATATAAATGCTATGCTAAAAGTCTATCACTAATAAATTGAATGTTCACATAGATTAAACTGTGAATTAGAGTTCAATTTATAATACTGATCACACTTAAATTGAATATAGTTTTTTTTAAAAAGGATATGTTCGGAATCTAGAGTTGTTTATATGTATGGAATTGTTCCATAATAGTCCATTGAACGCCTCTGCCTGGTGGATGTTCTCAGAGGTGGTTCTGCTGGTGCACTCCTCACTGGGTTTTATTCTTGTGTGACTGGAATCGGCAGTTTATCCTCGATATAAGTAAAGGGAACCACTGGCTCGTGCACTAGCAGTAAATGTCTTCTGTTGCGACGGAGAACTACATTGTTTTTTGTTATAACTTCATACGAGCGATGTGGTAACTTTTGAATAACTTTTGCCAATCTTCTCCATCCTCCCTTGGGATGTCTGATTCGCACTGTGTCACCCACTCGAAGTTCTGTGAATAATCTGCCTTTACTCGGATTCACTCTCTTTATTCTCTTTGAGTTTGGTGTTGCAGGCAAAAGCGTCAATCTAGTAAGTATGGGGCAGCCCATAAGCAGTTTCACTGGTGATCTTCCATCGTCTAAAGGTGTTGTACTCTAATTTAATAGTACGATAAAGGGATCACTTCTATCCTCATTTGCTCGTTTCCACAGGTTTTTTACTATTTGTACTCCTTTCTCTTCTAGTCTATTAGACTGAGGATAATATTAACTGCTTGTGATGTGGATAAAACCATACTGTTTAGCAAAACATCGGAACTAATAACTCGCATACTGAGGTCAATTGTCCGACATCATTGTGGTTGGAATGCCATGTCTGCAGAAAACTCTTTTGAGAGCTGTTATCACTGCTGCTGTGTCAGTTTGCCTTTAGTGTTTTACTTCAAAGTAATTTGAGAAAGAGTCAATGATTAGTAGGTATACTTCCCCTTTCCACTGGAACAGATCCGTAGCGACTTTAGCCCAAGGTATTTGCGGGAATTCATGTGCTTTTAAAGGTTCGGCTTGTTGTTGATTTCTATGTGCAGCACATGTTGTACAAGTTGTGATAATTTGTTCTTTATTCATTCCTGGCCAATACATTATGGTACGTGCTCGGGCTTTACATTTTTCTTGTCTCATGTGTCCTTCTTGTAAACGTTGATGCATCTCCTTTCTTAAGCCATGTGGTATGATAACTCTTTGTCCTTTCAATAGGATGCCATCAATGCAGGTGATCTCATCTTTGAATTGTGCATAAGGTAGGGGCTTTACTTTTTGGCCTGTGATCATTCTTCTGACTAGCTGTAAATCTGAGTCTTTAGCTGTCATTGTTTTTTTTGTGTATTAATATTTACTTATTTTTATTTTTTATTTTATTTATTTATTTATATTTATGTTGGTTAAAAGCTATTCCAGAAAAACATTACAATCGTCCATCCATGGCCAGTATGGCCGTAGGCCGACGGGGTATGTCCCTGGATGGGGAACAAGAGACAGTGTCAAACAGTGATGTAATAAATTATAATGTAATATAAATTATGTCGAGGGGGTGAGGTGGGCAGGGGAAGGAGAAAGTTATATAGGCGTGTGTGTTAAGAAATAATTCTTTATACGATTTTTAAAGCTTACAATATTCGGGGTCATTAGGAGGTCTGGTGGTATAGAAGACCAGAGTCCATTACCAGAGACAGAGATGCTTTAGAGTTCGTAATTATGCTTTATATGTGCTATTTGCAAGGAGGTGCGCTATTGATTGTAAACAAGGGTTGAGGGAGGGAGATTAAAATGTAATTGTTGAGTATCTTGTATATAAAGATTTCAAGGTTTATAAAGTAGAGTTGTTGAATGGGTGTGATACCCACTGTGGTAAAAAGTGAGAGACAGGGGCTGGTTTGCGTAGTTTTAATAAAATTCGGACGAACCATTTTTGAAGTCTGAATAAGCGTAGAAGATTATGGTTAGTGGTCGAACCCCAAAATTGAAGGCCGTAAATTAGTAAGGAGTGGATTAGACTGTTATATAATAGTAAGAGGATTTTTGGGGGAAAGAAGTGGAGACGGGAGAAAAGCGCTAAACAATGATTAAGTGTTGAAGATAAAGAATTGAAGTGGGTATCCCAGGAGAGGTTATGAGTTATGTGAATGCCTAAGTATTTAAAGCTTTTGGATGGGGTAATCAGTTGTGAGTTGTAATATAGCGAAAATTCGTCCGTGTCAAATTTTTTATTGCATTGATGAAGATGACACATTATAACATTTGTGTACTAAAATTTTCTGACACCACTATCTGTTCTTCTTCCACATTATGTACGTGGACGATAGTAGAATCACTAGTTGTAGGGGCGCTTTCTGGAATGTACTGTCGCGATAGCATATCTGCTTATAATAAATGTTTACCACGTACAGGTGTAGTCATATATCAACAGTCTGAGAAACAATCTTTGTACCTTTACTGGAACATCAGCGAATGGTTTCTTGATTATAGTTATTAGTGGTTTATGATCAGTTTCTAGGATGAATGGCTGTCATAAATAAAGTTGTGAAATCTTTCACATCCGAAAACCATACCCAGTGTTTCCGTTTCTATTTGGGCATAATTCTTTTCTGCTGTGGTTAGAGCTCTAGATGCGTTAGCTACTAGTCTTCAATGTCCTTCTTGTTCTTTTAAAAGCACTGCTTCTATGCCAGGCTGTGACGCATCAGTTGATATTTTTGTGAAGTCACAGTTTATAATGATGCTTATTCAAATGAGAATAGCATTCTGAATATTAATTTATTCCTATTTCTGCTTACGACCAGCCTCTTATTGTTTATTTGAACATTATTGAACTAAAGACGAGTTACAGAGGAGAATTTATCCCTCTTTTATTAAATTTCTAGAAGTCGATAGATAATTTTGTTGTAAGTTAGAATCTCTTTTTGTCTGAGGAAATGTCTCCGTCTCTTCCCAATTTTGTTTATTGCTTGCATGTGGAATGCTTTTAGCATCTATCCCTTTTTTCTGAATAACGATGACGGGACCTGTGGGATAAGCTAGTAGGGATTGACCCTCCTATTTGAGGCAACTAGAAGTCTCTATAAGTTACGACTGTTTATAGTAAACGAGAGAACGTGGAGAAGAACGAATCGCGGGGGTGAGATCAAAGATGCCCTGGGAGGAAAGTTTACCCCAACGGCAATTAAGAGCAGCAGAAAGATGACCAATGACCCTCTCCCCGACAACGCCACCCTTCCAGGTGGGTGCCCGGCGCATTGACGCCCATTCAAGAGCCCAAAAACAAGCTTTTAGCTTTAATTTTGACCTTTTCATTGAACC